>OX352772.1:179487790-180087790 GCA_947095535.1 Poecilobothrus nobilitatus
TATCATTTTTCATAGAAAAAACTAATACTGCATATAACAGAAAAGTAGAATAAAAAAACTTAAAAATTGAAAATTTATTAGGTACCCAACATAATCCCGAAAATCAAAACCCTAAATTCAAAATCCTAAATAAAACCCTAAATAAAATGACGAAAAATCTAAACTCCGAAAATTTTATTCTCGAAATTACAAACTTCCGAAATTTCAAAATCTCGGATAGACATACATATATGAATATAAATATTCAGCAAAAGGGGAATACTCTGATTTTGAATGCAACTATTAATACTTACAGTATGCCCACACATATATACCAATTTCATTCAAAAAAAATTTAATTTTCACATTTCTATATCGGAAATAATTAATTTTGAAAACCCCGAACACAAAAGTATGCAATTTTGACATTTCACTTAAAAAATAGTGAATTTTGTGCGAATTTAAACATTTTTATGAAAGAAAGATTATTGTTGAGAAAACGAGGGGCTGTCACCCCCAAACCCACGCTTTAAAATTTTTCTTCAGTTTTCTTAGTGTTATCATCTACGTTTTTACGTTTATTTAAATTTATTTTTATTCTTATTGTAAATAGTTAAGTATTCTTACTGATGAAGGGAACATGGTTCTCAAAAGATTATTCTTTTTATTTCATTAAAAAGTTAAGTGACAAATAACCAATATTATTTCTAGATTACCAAACTAGCGTATGCTACGCTGGGTTTATCTAGTATACTAATTATAAACTTACAAAATATTTAGAAATATCGATTTAAATATAAAAATCTTTTTCTACTTAGCAGTGATCTAGGACTCCATCGGCATTCAGGGAGTGTGCTTGAGTTGCTTAAAGTCTAGTTGCTTTAATTCGATAATCGATTCTGCATTGATATCCTTGGGTTAATTCTTCATGCATTGATATAAACTCAACCGCAAGTAACACTTGGTATTTAGCACAAGAAATAGATTGTATATGTGCTTGTACTTAAATGATATAATACTCGTGCTAAATACTAAGTTTTGAATTACTTTGTAGAATTTATTTATGTTTTTGTTAATATGTCAAAAATAAATTTGAAAAAAATATTTTGCGGTGAGGTAAAATATTCAAACATACAATTCTGAACAAATTAGTCAACCCAAGATAGAAAAACAACATGGATGCAGCAAGGAATATAAACTATTTAATCGTTTTTTTTTTTAGAACTACCCCGATTTAAAAAAATTGTGAATATTAATTTGTTTTTATATTGTACTACTTAATTTAAATTTTAGATATATTCTTAATTTATACTTTAGATAATATATTATTTATATTTGATGAAGTTAATGATCTACTTGCTTCTATGCGCAGCTCGTTTGTCTGTAGAAAATCGCAAAGAAAAGTTTAAGAAAAGTAAAACAATTTTTGTTTTGAGAATGTAGAATCTGTTGTAAAAATTGTAGTATTAATAGTGAGGTCTAACTATGTATGTATGAATGCTAACTTTTTATTAATAACATAATCCTAACGGTTCATACGCACATTACCATATATTTATTCTACGTAGTGAACGCAAACTATAGAAGCAAAGTAAATTGCCGATTTTCCTTTTTTATGTGAAGGCACACATAAATAAATATAGATAAGAAATAATTAATTATTCTAAGCCGCAAAGTAAATCGCAAACATTAGAATAAAAACAAGTAAATGTAACAGTAAGTCGATGCAACCGACTTATTAATACCCTACACCTGAATATTTCGAACTAAATTAAAAATCCATAAGTTTTTTTGGCAGCTGCTTGAACTTCTTCCTTTTTCTGTCTTATTCAACTCGAATTTCAGGAACGTAAAAGAGGCATCCTCTTGGGATATGCTTGACACCTTTGTAAAAAATTTTAAGTTTCTATCTTTATTAATTTCGAAGATTGTTAGTCCTTGGGAGGTATGTGTCAGGTACCCGAATTGCCACTCCAATTCATCGAATCCATCTCAGCAACATAAAGAAAACATGCCAGAACACCATTGTACTAAATTTAAAGGTTCTACTTTTGTTAGTTTTGGAGATATGCTCGTTGCTCATGTGCTCGTCCGGAAGTTTCCAAAATACGAACCCATGGTTCAAATTCTTTCAAATGTCAATTTCCAATTTTACAGAAATGGAAACAAACAATGGAACAGAACACCTTTGTACTAAAAATAAAAGTTCTATCTTTGTTGGTTGTGGAGATATACTCGTTTGCTCTGGGACTCGTCCGAAAGCTTTCCAATTTCCAAGATTTGAACCCATGGACCAAATTTTCACAAATTTCAGAAACATAAATCAAACATGAAGGAACACCATTCTGCCTAATTTAAAGGTTACATCTTTGTTGCCTTTGTTGCATTTGCTCTGAGGCTCGTTCGGAAGCTTCCAAAATCCGAACCCAAGAACCAAATAACCTCAAATTTAAAAGACCTAAATCAAACATGAAAGAACACCATTCTGCCGAATTTAAAGGTTATATCTTAGTTGGTTTTGGAGATAATCTCATTTGCTCTGGTGCTCGTTCGGAAGTTTCTAAATTCCAAACCCATGGACCAAATCCTCTTCAATTTCAGAGACATGAATCGAACGGAAAGGAACGTCATTGTACAAAATTAAAGGTTCTATCTTTATTCATTTTGGAGATAATTTCGTTTGCTCTGGGGCTCGTTCGGAAGCTTCCAATATACGAATCCATGGTTCAAATTCTTGCAAATGTCAGTTTCCGATTTTATAGAAAAGGAAACATAACAGAACACCTTTGTACTAAAAATAAAAGTTCTAACTTTGTTGGTTGTGGAGATATACTCGATTGCTCTGGGGCTCGTTCGGAAGCTTCCAAGATCCGAACCCATGAACCAAATCCTCTCAAATTTCAGATACTTAAATAAAACATGAAAGAACACCATTCTGCCAAATTTAAAGGTTGTATCTGTGTTGTTTTTGGAGATAATCACATTTGCTCTGGGGCTCGTTCGGAAGCTTGCAAAATCCAAACCCATGGACCATATCCTCTTAAATTTCAGAGACATAAATCAAACGGGAAGGAAAATCATTGTAAAAAACTTAAAGGTTCTATCTTTGTTGGTTTTGGAGATAATCTCTTTTGCTCTGGAGCTCGTTCGGAGGCTTCCAATATACGAATCCATGGTTCAAATTCTTGCAAATTTCAATTTCCAATTTTATGGAAAAGGAAACATAACAGCACACTCTTGTACTAAAAATAAAGCTTCTATCTTTGTTGATTGTGGAGATATATTCGTTTGCTCTGGGGCTCGTTTGGAAGCTTCCAAGACCCGAACCCATGAACCAAATCCTCTCAAATTTCAGAGACTTAAATAAAACATGAAAGAACACCACTCTGCCAAATTTAAAGATTATATCTTAGTTGGTTTTGGAGATAATCTAATTTGCTCTGGTGCTCGTTCGGAAGCTTCCAAAATCCAAACCCATAGACCAAATCCTCTTAAATTTCAGAGACATAAATCGAACGGAAAGGAACATCATTGTACAAAATTAAAGGTTCTATCTTTGTTCATTTTGGAGATAATCTCGTTTGCTCTGGGGCTCATTCGGAAGCTTCCAAAATCCGAACCCATGGACCAAATCCTCTCAAACTTTAGAGACTTAAATAAAACATGAAAGAACAGCACTCTGTCAAATTTGAAGGTTATTTCTTTATTGGTTTTTGGAGATAATCTCATTTGCTCTGGTGCTCATTCGAAAGCTTCCAAAATCCAAACCCATGGACCAAACCCTCTTAAATTTCAGAGACATAAATCGAACGGGAAGGAACATCATTGTACAAAATTTAAAGGTTCTATCTTTGTTGGTTTTGGAGATAATCTCGTTTGCTCCGGAATCATTCGGAAGCTTCCAGAATCCGAACCATGGACCGATTTTGTCCAGATTCGAGCTTAGCCCTCCTTTCGTAATTAGTAACCTATTATATAAATTTCATCAAGATATTAGCTTTATTAGTTTTTGAGTTATCGTGCGAACGGACGGACGGACGGACGGACGTTAAATCGTTAAATCGTTAAATCGACTCAGGAGGTGTTCCTGATTGAGAATGTATATACATGTCCATATCTAACTCGCTTCCTTTTGGTGGTTACAAACACCATACCAAAGTTAATATACCCTATACTTTAGGTGTAGAGTATAATAATAAATCAAGAGTGAAAAGAAAAACAGAATTGAAAATTGTTTTTTCAAAATTGCATAACATCAAATTTAAAACAACAATAGAAGTATTGATTGTAAAATATGTTAGTCTCAATTGTGAATTCTGAAGTGAACTAATATTTTGTGTTGATAAATATTTTTATTATAATAATAAATAGTTGTTAAATAAAATTAAAATTATAATTAAAATTTATAATATGATGGATACTTTAGAAAATAACAATAATAATAATTTGGAATACAACAAAGATTTAACTGAAATAAATCGCGGCCAGAAAACAGAATTTAAGTACCTAAATACTGTATTAAAATTATAAAAAAAAAATATTCCTTTGATTTATTAAATTATTGTGTTACCACTATTATTTCTACACCACTATAATCAAAACCATTCAAAAGTAGAGCAAGACCGATTTGTTGTTAAACATCTAAGGCTTGCTCCCTCGAAATATAAAAATAAAGACTCATTAAAAAATATAAAAATACAATATAAAAAAGTACAAATGCAACGAAAGTCATTATAGTAGTAGCAAAATTACAAGAAATTATAAACTACATAAAATGAGATCCCAAAACTTTCCTAAAATTATAAAGGAAAAAAATTACATGGTTATTAAAATAGTTTTCGATATGCAACAGAACCAACCCTTGTCGAAGCTTTTTGCTGCCGATATATTTTACAGTAGCCAGATTCGGCTTTATATTTTCCCTGTTATGGTTCTCCATTTACCGCAAAGTTTGAAGAGATTAAACATTGTAATGTATTCTTTGATTAACCACTAGCCCACTTCAAGCAATCTAACATGAACTTAATGATGGTATATTTGTTCACTTTCAATATGGTTCTCATTCTCTTATTCAGTATCTTTTTTAGCGTATTTATGTCTTCTTTATTGGTTGTGAATAAGATTGATGAACAATATTCGAAATGTGGTTTGGCCATGGTGTTATAAATTTTTATAGATGTTGAAAAGCAGAGCTTTTTCATAATTTTCTAGAGGAAATAACTTTTTTTGCTGCTTTTTTACATACATAATCCATATGAGCTTTGAATTTTAATTTATCATCTATAATCACTCCTAGATATTTCATTTCTTTAATCGGTGTTATAGACATATTATTGATTTTCACGCTGCTTTGTGTTTCATCATTTATTATCATGCAGTTTGTCTTGGAAATATTTAGTTTAAGCTTAATAATTTCAAACCATTTTTTTTAAGTACTTAAATGTTTATTAATTTTTCGAATACATACTTCAATGGTTTCATCAATGACATAAATTAACGAGTCAGCTGCAAAGAGTACTAATCTAGCTATTGAAACAGCTTTTTCCATATCAGTGACATATATCACCAAATAACAGCAGTCCAAGAATTGATCCTGGCGGACTCTATTATTGCTTCAATTAAATTTTTTATTTCAAAAAATTGATTAAAAATATATTTTAGACCTTTACTATAAATTTCTGCTTTTCTATTACAGTTTAAGTTATATTACCGTTAAAATTTAATTTCCGATTAACTTTCTTATAAATCTATTTTTAACTATATATCAATATTTTAAAGTTGTTAGTATTATCTTTTATATTTAAATTGGTTTTTATACTAATCTTAATTATTTCATGATCGCTTAATTCAAATTATCTTCAGTGAATGTTTTAATATTATAATTGTCGTTTACTACCACATAATCTATTAAAGTTTTACTGTTTTTAAATATTCTAGTATCAGGCTTGGGCAAACTACGGCCCGTTCCTTATTTTCATGCGGCCTCATTAAATCATAGAAATATTTGTATAAGTAACACAAATTACATTTGTACATATTAAATTCATTGCATTGTACATGTACAGTTGTACATATTTCATAATTCCTAATAAACCAACTCTCAAACAAATAAAAGTTGATTCTTTTCTGTTATGATAAAACAAAATCTCATAAAATTTTTTTTCCGTGTTAACTTTTGTTTGTTTGAGTTACATAAATGTATATTGTTGTAATTCAAACTAATATAGTAATGAGAATTACATTTTGTTTGAATTACTTTAATTCTTGTGATAAATACTTTGTTTTCTTGTTTTTTTATAAACAATGAAATTTTTGTAAAACAAAGCAAATTATTAATAAACTAAAATGTAGTTTATGAAGTAATAAGTACACAAAACATACATACATATGTATGTACATTTCCACAATTTGTGCCTTTTATAGTTCTCTCGATGAAACTTATGCAAATCCTCGAGATATGGCTAGTAAAATGCTTGTCATTTTTGCTTCTACCTATATGTGTGAACATACATTTTCAATCATGAACATACATACATAAAAATGCACTTCGAACATCTCTAGCAAATACACATTTAGAATAGAAAAACATTATGGGATATATCTAATTGTAAATTCAGAAATTTATTTGTCTTTTACAGTTTATGCAAATATGATTATTCTCTGCACAGTCTTTATTTAGATGGTCTCCTCCACATTTAAGACATACCTTTGATTTAATCGTACATTTCTTACTTTTTTGACCATAATTATACCAACCAATCTTTATTTTTCCGACTTCCATAACACATTTGAATTCTTCTGTACTAAGAATCATTTGAATTCTTCTGTACTTCTTCTCAACTATTTCATTAAATTTCTCTTCAGTCTTGCTACTTTTGTACGATTTTATAAATTTTATTTCATTCTTGAACTTCATAATATTTTGCTTAATAATTCTTTGTACTAGCTCTTCTTTTTCATATTTTTCTGACATACCTAAAATTTGTGGTTTTATCTCTCTCAGGACAACGACATCATAATTTTTATTCATTTTATCTTTAATTTCGTTTTCAATGCTCCCTACAGTAGTATTGTCATCACAAAATATTGCTACCTTATCTCAATCTACTTAATTTGTAGTTTATCGGATTGATAACTTTTTTGACATCTGTCTTAGTCACTTCTGATTTTTGGCTTTGTTTTGGTTTAATGAAAACAACAGAATTTTTTTTTTCCATATCTGAATACAAAGAAGTTAAATTTAGCTTTGGAACATTGCTTTTTAGGACCTTTTCAACAATATTTTTTACTTTTATCTTATCCAGTGTAAATTCTCTCACCTTCAAGTTTGAAATCTGCCGCGTAAGTGTTAACTAAGCGTAGATCAGCAAATTTATCATCAATTTTTTGTTCAAGGTCAGAAAATTTTTCGATCGATGACATTTAATATTTTAATTTCAAAGCTGACAAGATGTCATCAAATTTGTTGAGCATTTCCGTAAGGTAGCCATTGCTCCATGAATTAACATTCTTATTAGAGACCTCTTTATTTTACCAGTAACGATTGAATGAGTAGATTTCGACGAAGAAGCACTAGTGGATCTTAATTTCATTTGCTTGTCCATATTTGATGTAATTGTTATTTATTTATTATAATTATTAAATTGAAAAATTTAGTAGTGTGTTTATAAATCTACCTAAATTTGTCGAATATCGTAAATTGAGATAATTTACAAAGCAGTAGTACTAATTTGAATCGTAACAAGTAAATTGGACATATTAAAAAATAGAAAATAAAAATTTTACTTTGAAAAAACTTTACTTAGTAGTAACAAATGTTGATGACCATTGACATATGGTCAGTTGACAGTTCCGTGAATAATTGGTGAAAATATAAACAAATGTCGCGGCGGTAGAAATTAGAATTTAATTATTTAGTTTTTAATTTTGTTTTCTTTTTTTTTTTTGTTTTTTTAAATTTATTCCATTTAATCCAGTTTTTAATTCAAAATTTATAGACACTACTACTGACGTTGCAGAGAAATTTAATGAGCAGATAGGTTCATTAAGAAAAGAAATTTCGAATATGGGTATGAAACTTGATGCTAGTCTTGATACATCTTTTGATACATTTAGATACAACCAAATGTATCTAAGTCGCAACTCAAAAGATATTTGGACTCAGACTGATGAACCTTTCAACTATAGTGCAGATCAGAATGCGTTTATTTTTAAACCAATAAACTACAGTTCAAAAAATGTAACTCATGCTGGCTTTTGTTCTGAAACTATCTCATCTGCTGATTCAATTCAAGATTCACCTGCCACGTTTTCGAACCAAGATATTCCGGAAACTGCTTCTAAATCAAGCTTGGAAAACAATTCTTTATACAATGAATTACTTCAGTGCAGTGCTGACAATACAAATTTATCCTCATCTAAACTGACACTATCAACAATAAAAGTTGCACAAATTTCCGCATCTACTTCGACATCTTTGAGCTCTGATACTTTGGATCAATTACCTTCTGTTACTAAGCCTTCTTCAATTAAAAACTGCTCTTCAAAAGCTTCCAAATTACCAACTAAGAAGGTTCAATTTTTACTTCCGAACGAAAAAGAAATTACTGCAGATGGTAGGCAGACGTCAACTGAGGAAGAATCTAAACCGGATTCGGATCTCCAGTCACTGTACTTTACTAAATTTGCAGCTTACACAACTTCTAATTATCTCAGTAAGTTTTTAAAGAATAAGTTTAATTTAAGTACTGTAATAATAGTTAACATTACTCCTAAGAATCTTAGATTTAAACCGAAATATAAATCTTTTAAAATTATGGTACCTCAATCCAAAGTTTGTGAAATAATAAATTACAAACGATGGAAAAAAGGTACTATAATTAAGCTTTTTAAAGAAGAGTCTAATTCTAATAGTAATACAACTAAATCTATTTCTCATATTAATACAAGTTTAAACATTAACACAAACAATAATAACACGCATTCTAAAACACTTCTTCTTAATCCTTTCGCTGTTCCTTTTAGTAATAAAACTAAAAAGAAATTTTCAATTCAGAGTACATTATCTACCAATAGCAAAATGTACTCTAATTTCATCCAAGGAGATACTTTAAGACCGGTTACCAGTAGCTATAACATTAATAATAATAAAGTTCATAGTAATAACAATAATAAATTTATAAGTAACAATAATAATAATAATCGAATTAAAAATAATCAAAATCAAAATAATAATAATAAAAATAAAAATAAAAAAAAGAATAATAATAATAATAATAATAATAATAATAATAATAATAATAATAATAATAATAATAATAATAATAATAATAATAATAATAATAATAATAATAATAATAATAAAAATAATAATAATAATAATAATAATAATATTAATAATAATAATAATAATAATAATAATAATAATAATAATAATAATAGTAATAATAATAATAATAACAATAATAATAATAACTATAACGATAATAATAATAATAATAATAATAATAATAATAATAATGTTAGTAACGACAATAATAATATTAATAATTATAACGATAACGATAATAATGATAATAATAATAATTATAACTATAATAATAATAATAATAATATTAGTAACGGCAATAATAATAATAATCAAAATAATAACAATACTAATTTTAATAATAATAACAATAATATTAATAATAATAACAATAATATTAATAATAATAACAAACTAGTATTACAAGATCCGCTTGTTTCTCCAATCGTTAGAATGACAAAGCGATCTCTAACAGAAGATTGCAAATATGTTCTGTCAAGATTCAGAGATGAGAGGATTCTCTACAACGTTAGACTTTTCCTAGCCTATTTACATAATGATTCGTATAACACCGTTATAGAAGGTAAAACTAGGACTCACCTGTCAGTTCTCATTCACAATGAGGGGCTGCCATCTAATTATAAAGATTTATACGATCTTTATCTCAGATATCATAAAAATATAGGCTTCTCTGTTAAAGAGGTCGAAGAGGATCTTAAGGCTTATCGTAGTCATTGCAATAGCAACTACTACAATCATTTGAATCAATCACGTGAGAGTTATAACAAGTTTTTTCGTCCAAACTCTAAGTAATTACTCAAGTTTCAACCAAACTTCAAATCTCATTTCTTTATCTAACGTTACTTACTCTAAAAAGACCTCTCAAACTTTCAACAACATAAACAACATTAAAATGTTTTACCACAATTGTAGTGGTATGAGAGGCAAGCTAAAGAAGCTTTTTGTTGATGCCAAGTCGTGTAATTTCAATGTTTTAGTTATAACTGAAACATGGCTCAACGATTCGTTTACAAACGAGGAAATTCTGGATGGTAATTGGTCCATTTACAGAAAGGATCTTGATTATCTATCTGCAAATTGTTCGCTAGGAGGTGGTGTTCTACTTGCTGTAAAGAATAACTTATCTAGTGTACCATTAATCACTGGTACACATCACTCTTTCGATCACCAATTTGTTAAAATTAAATTAGGTACAAATAATTTATACCTAGGTATAGTTTATTTCCCTCCGAACTCTGACAATTCCTCATATTCTGATTTTTATAGTGTATATCACAATATTATTTCAGAAATGCATGAGGATGACTCAATTTTTGTGTTTGGCGATTTTAATCGTCCTTCTATTTCTTTTATCGTTGACGACGCTGATAATTTGTTATTACCGGTTAACTTTCATGACGAAATTGACTTCGGTCTTATTAGCGAGTTCTACGGTAACGATTTACAACAAATTATCAGTTATCCTAATAGTAATAATAAGTGGTTAGATCTTGCATTTTCAAATGCATATGATAGAGTGTCGGTTAAACTCGCTGATGATGTTGATAATCTTTTTACCAACTCTTCTCATCATAACGCACTTATTTTCGAGTTCTCCACTTCTATCCCACTCTTGGACAAATCTTACAATAATGAAATTGTATACGATTTTTTTAATGCTGACTATCAAAGTATTAATTATGCTTTGTCATTAATCACATGGGACGAACTGTTAGTTCAACAGGATGTCAATTTACTAATCTCTATCTTTTACTCTAATTTGTTTCAAATTATTGATGCCTTTGTTCCTAAAATTCGCAAAAAGCATAAAATAACAGAACCATGGTTAGATAGAGATCTTAGGAACTTGAGAAATCGGCGCAATAAAATATACAAAAAACTCAAACATCATCAAGCACCATGCGACGACTTATTGAATATGTATAAGCAACTTGCAATTGAATTTAAACAAAAAGCCAATGTAGCATATGAAAACTATGTCACAGATATTGGAAAATTATGGAGGTATAGCAATCCTCTCGACTATACCTAAATTATTTGAAAAAATTGTCGTTGATAGAATTACTCCTATCATAAATGCAAAACTAAATGAACAACAACATGGTTTCAGAAAAGGTCGTTCAACTACTACGAACCTGATGGTTTATACATCTGAAATCCTGAATCAAATGGAGAAAGGGTACCAAGTTGATGCAATTTACACTGATTTTAGCAAAGCTTTCGATCGTGTAGATCACTTCACTTTGCTAAACAAACTATCAACTTTTGGCATTTCGGGTTCATTTCTTGGGTGGCTTAATTCTTATCTTTTAGAAAGAACTCAAAATGTTAAATTTCGTGGTGTATTATCCAACACCATTGGGGTCACTTCCGGTGTACCGCAAGGTAGCCATTTAGGCCCGCTTCTGTTTAATGTTTTTATTTCAGATCTTTCGGAATATCTAAGCAATATATCTCACATTTCGTTTGCTGATGACCTAAAAATATATCAAGGGGTTAAAGATAATCCTGATGCAGCTAAACTTCAATCAAGCTTATCAGTGTTACAAACTTGGTGCACGTCAAATAAATTAGAACTCAACATACAGAAATGTAAAGTTATTAGCTTTACACGTAAACGGTCTTCTTTAATATATGACTACAAAATAGATAATGTTTCTCTTGAAAGGGTTTTTAGCATTACTGATCTGGGAATTCTTCTCGATAATAAACTTAATTATAATCTTCACTATGACCTAATAGTTTCAAAGGCTAATAAAATGTTAGGTTTCATTAAGAGAAGAGCTAAAGAATTTAGCGACTTAGCTGTGACAAAATCTCTTTATTGTTCCCTAGTTCGTTCTATCTTAGAATACGGTAACATTGTTTGGGATCCAGTCTTTGCAGTTCATTCCAATAGAATCGAATCAGTTCAAAAGCAATTTCTTTTATTTGCATTAAGGAATCAATATAACCCTTTTGATTTTGCTAATCTACCTAGTTACACCACAAGACTTGATTCATTAAACTTGCTTTCTTTATCTTTACGTAGACAACTATTGTCATCATGCTTTACTTTTGATATTTTGAATAATAGTATTTCTATCCAATCTCTTAATAACAAGTTTAGACTTAACGATAGTGTTAGGCAAACTAGAAATACTAAATTTTTAATGGACTACAAACATAATACAGAGTACGGTAGAAATGAACCCATCAACAGATATTGTACTACTTTTAACAAAATTAGTCATCTCTATTCTACATCTATCTCCAGAAATACGTTCAAACACATTTTACAACTACATTTTTCCAATTTAATGACCTTAGACAATTAATTCTTACTTAAGCAAAAAAAAAATTTATTTTTTTTTTTTTTTTAATTATGATATAATTTTAAACATAGCACATTTATTGTATTGCATTATAATACAATTAATGTTTTTCATTTAGATCATTTTTTTTTTTTTTTTGTACATTTTATAAATAGTAATTTAATGCTTTCAAGTACTGTTAATAAAAAAAAAATGTTCATTTTTTTTTTTAATTTTACTTCTACGTAATAATAAGATATTTATTTACGTTTAATTTGCTACATAAGTTATTACATAAAATTTTAAATTGATTGTCATTATATATATGTACATATCTGTACTGATATCATATTTCAATTTTTTTTGTTAAAATAAAGTTGTTAATGTAGTTTAAATAAAAAATTAATAATAACAATAACAATAAATTAACTTCTTTAGGTTTTAAGTTACTATAAATGTAGTTTTAAGTCATTGTTTTGTTTAATTTTAATTATAAGCATTAATTTAAGAATTTTTTTTGTAACGACCTTGCTTAGGTTTTGTAAAATAAAATAAAATAAATATTTAATTTAATTGGGAGTTGTGCTGAAAGGTGGTCAACAGTGGAGCTCAAGTATATCAAAAGGAAACATCACAGAACTAAAAAGCAAAATATATTATAATTCAGTCAATAATAATAATGTGAATAATAATAATAATAATAAAAACCAATCACTATACTTGTTGAAATTAAATTCTGAGTCAACTAAACTTGATCTTATGGTTAAAAAAAATTAAAACGTATTTTTACTTCAGAGCTTAAAATTGATTCTCCAGGAAATCACCAAGTGTTCTTTCGCCATCATCTCACAAACTATCAAACCAAACTATATCATCAAGTAAGGCAAATTAAAATACATCATCAATGCAAGTATCTGTGGGTTAATAACAACACATTATATATTAGGAAGGCGGTCGACACAAAGATCTATAAAATAGAAAATAATAATCATATTCTTTTTATTAAAAATAATCTATCTAATTAAATTTAACTTAACAATAATTTTAAAAAAGTATTCCAGTAATATTAATAGCAATTATGTTTGTATAATTCTTTCCTATATTTACTATCAATATTCACATATTTATATTATTCATAAATTTTTATACCTTATTTCCTTGCTTTATGCATTCATTTATCATATAATGGGTACATTAACTTACTATGTATCTTAATTAGTATCTATATTTTATTATTTATTTATTTAGTTATTTTTTTGTATATTACATTCCTATTGATTTTATTAGTTAATAATTATGTAGTTCCTAATTTATTTATTTATAAATCAAAATATAATATTAACTCTATTATTTGACTTAGATATTATCACAATTATTATCTTATTGGAATTTGGTTAAATAAGATCTTTGATAAGGAAAAAATTTAATGAATTATTTACTTAATATTTATATATCTTTTTTATATACATACAAAATATAATAATTAATGCATGCAAAAGCAATATAACAATATAGAATATATATAAATATAATCAAAACCCTCCTAATTCAGAACCTTGCACATACATAAAAATAAATATTCTAGAAAAAGCGTATAACTCTGCTTTTGGTTCCAACTTTAAAATGCCTCCTAAATTAAAACCTCACATATACATACATATATCTATATAAATATTCTGAAAAAAGCATATAACCCTGCTTTTAAATCCAACTCTATAATCCCTCCTTATTTAGATTCTCCCATATACATAATAAGTAACTATATACATATTCTGTAAAAGGCACATAATTCTGATTTTTTAACCAACTTTAAAATCTCACCGAAATATTTTTGAAATTAAATTCGATATTTTTCGTTTTTAAGATTTTTTTCAAGTTTTTGTAACATTCGGGGTTTTTTCAACAAAATTTAAATTCGAGATTTTTTTCGGTAAAGTGTCATGCACCCTTCACGATAGCATATACAAGAGTTTTGGGGGGAAAAAAGGAATTTCTGAAAAAATAAGATTTTTGATAAGAAAAATAAGATTTTGGAAAAATAAGATTTTGCAAAATAAGATTTTGAAAAGTAAGATATTGAATATATAAAAAATATACGTTATATATAAAAAAAACACACGGGTATATACTATTTTTATTCATAACAAAATTCAAATATTCTTTAAAATTAATTTAATTAACAATTTAAACACTTCAATATTATTTAATACTTTATTTTTTTATATTACTTATTCTTATAAGCACACTTCAAATTATTTAATACTTTATTTTTATATATTACTTATTTTTATATGCACTGTTATATACTTTTTTTATTCAAAAAAAAAACTACAATTATTCTTCAAAATTAAGTTAGTAAAATTTTTAACACTTTAAAATTGATATTATTTATTATCTTATTCTTATATGTTATATAATTTTATATACACGGCTATACGGTATTTTTTGGCGAAATATATATGTATGAGCCTTTCCTTTTCTCCTTTTGTCATAAATTTTTATGAAATTTTTCGTCTTGATTTTGTATGAAAATTTTCTACCATTTGATTAAACCCATTTACTTTAAAGTCTTGTGATGAATGTGTTCTAGTAGAGAAAAAAAATATATATATAGCTATAATGTATACAGTATAGATAAAATTTCTAAACATAATTACTATAATGTAAAACAAGTAAATGTAACAGAAAGTCGATGCAACCCACTTATTAATACCCTACATCTGAATAATTCGAATTAAATTAGAAATCCATAAGTTTTTTTGGCAGCTGCTTGAACTTCTTTCCTTTTCTGTCTTATTCAACTCGAATTTCAGGAACGTAAAAGAGGCATCCTCTTGGGATATGCTTGACACCTTTGTAAAAAATTTTAAGTTTCTTCTTTATTAATTTCGAAGATTGTTAGTCCTTGGGAGGTATGTGTCAGGTACCCGAATTGCCACTCCAACTCATCGAATCCATCTCAGCAACATAGAGAAAACATGCCAGAACACCATTGTACTAAATTTAAAGGTTCTACTTTTGTTGGTTTTGGAGATATGCTCGTTGCTCTTGTGCTCGTCCGGAAGTATTCAAAATACGAAACCATGGTTCAAATTCTTTCAAATGTCAGTTTCCAATTTTACAGAAAAGGAAACATAACAGAACACCTTTGTACTAAAAATAAAAGTTCTATCTTCGTTGGTTGTGGAGATATACTCGTTTGCTCTGGGGCTCGTCCGGAAGCTTGCAAAATCCAAACCCATGAACCAAATCCTTTTAAATTTCAGAGGCATAAATCGAATGGGAAGGAACATCATTGTACAAAATTTAAAGGTTCTATCTTTCTGGGTTTTGGAGATAATCTCGTTTGCTCCGGAATCATTCAGAAGCTTCCAGAATCCGAACCCATTGACCGATTTTGTCCAGATTCGAACTTAGCCTTCCTTTCGTAATTTGTAACCTACTATATCAATTTCATCAAGATAGCTTCATTAGTTTTTGAGTTATCGTGCGAACGGACGGACGGACGGACATCGTTAAATCGACTCAGGAGGTGATCCTGATTCAGAATGCATATACATGTCCATATCTAACTCGCTTCCTTTTGGTGGTTACAAACACCATACCAAAGTTAATATACCCTATACTTTAGGTGTAGGGTTAAAAAAAAAAACCTCGATTTTATATCAATTTTTTTCTTCCACACGGTACGTATTATGACATTCGCTAAGTTTTGAATACAAATATGTACATATATTTTTTGATACGATTTTTCTATTACAGAACCTATAAATTAAAATATAATAATCATCTCATATTAAGAACTAGTAAAAAAGCCCGTCATACGGGCATAATTAGAAAAATATATAGCTTTTGTGAAAGTTTCCTCAGTTTTATGAACAATTTAATTTTAGTAAATTTATTCAAAAACGAATTATGTAAAAAAAATTTTAATAATTTAGTAGGTAGGTACTTCTTTTATTATACCCTACATCTAAAGTTAGGGTATATTAACTTTGGTATGGCGTTTGTAACCACCAAAAGGAAGCGAGTTAGATATGGACATGTATATATATTCTGAATCAGAATCACCTCCTGAGTCGATTTAACGATGTCCGTCCGGCCGTCCGACCGTCCGTTCGCACGATAACTCAAAAACTAATAAAGCTATCTTGATGAAATTTATACAATAGGTTACTAATTACGAAAGGAAGGCTAAGCTCGAATTTGGACAAAATCGGTTAATGGGTTCGGATTCTGGAAGCTTCCGAATGATTCCGGAGCAAACGAGATTATCTCCAAAATCAACAAAGATAGAACCTTTAAATTTTGTACAATGATGTTCCTACCCATTCGATTTATGTCTCTGCTGCCAAAAAAACTTATGGATTTTTAATTTAATTCGAATTATTCAGATGTAGGGTATTAATAAGTCGGTTGCATCGACTTACTGTTACATTTACTTGTTTCTACTTAAAAATGCATCCCTTTAAAAACTTTGATTTATACACTGCCTTGTTTCTTTCTTTTCATAGCATAACGTGTTAATATTTCTCTTTTTCTATCTGTTATGTACGTAAATATCAGATGTACGTTTCTTTCTTTGTATAACATTTTAATATTTCTTTTTTCTATCTGTTAAGTACAAAAATATCAGCCGTATGTTTTTTTCTTTTCATAGCATAAGATTTAAATATTTCTTTTTTTTCTATCTGTTATGTACGTAAATATCAAGTATACGTTTCTTTCTTTGCGTAACATTTTAAGAGTTCTTTTTTCTATCTGTTATGTGGGTAAATATCAGATGTGTACGTATGTATATAATATATGAAATAGACTTTAAAAATATTTAAAAACAATCAAAGTAACATTTTTATACCCGTACTATAGGATCGGGTATAATAAAATTACTCCTCCGTTTGTGACACCTTGAAATAAGCGAGCTAGATATAGCTTCAAAGGTATGGACAGGATCAGAAAAAAATTCTAAGACGATTGAGCCATGTCCGTCCGTCCGTCCGTCAGCACGCTAACTCAAAAACTAAGAAAGCTAGAATCTTGAAATTTACACAAAATATTCTGGAAGTAATTTGTAGGTTCCCGATTTTTTGGGTTGAGTTTGGACCAAACTTAGGGTAGCTCTCGAACACCTAACTTTTAGATCCCCACATTTTTTTTGAAATATAGCTATGAAATTTTAACTGCTGATAGATCTCACAAAAATATTAATTTTATTTTTAATAACTTTTTTTGTAGCTCCACCCGTTACAGAGCTACAGCTCCCCAAAGGTTCAAAAAAGCTCTACATTTAAATTGTTATAGCACAAGTTGTATAAGGTATATCTTCATTTTGAAAACGCCAAACAATTACTATTTTTATTAGCTTTAAAGGTATATATATACAATAAATATATATTTGTGGCATACGGGGTCTTAATTTACCGTTATGCGAAACTCAAATTTTGCAAAATCCTTTAACCCTTCTATCTTCTAAACGGTTTAAGTTGAAAACGGTTTAAGTTTGAAATTTTGATAGAAGTTAGATCTTTGAAAATAAGTATGACTCTTTTCAGAAATTTTTTTTGTATCACTCCCCGTTTAGGATCTGTAAGGGGTCAAAAATTGAAAATTTTTTATTTTTAAACACCTAACTTGAACACCTGTTAAAATTTTTTTGAAATAATACATAAAAATTAAAGCTTCAACATTATACTCTTATTTCTGTTAACAACTTTTTTTAATAATATATGGTTACTTTATAATTGACGAAAGTGTTACTTGATTTTTTCCAATTTTCTAACAAATTTCTGCAACAAATTTTTTGCATTTGTTTTGTTCGATAATTTGAAATTGTTGAGGATATAATGCGTAGCACAAAAAATTTTAATAAATAAACAACATAACGGTTGCTTGAAGAAGTTTTATTTATATGATATTGATATACATACATACTTATATAATATCATGTTTATTTACATATCGTATATGTCACTGATGAATGAATGATAAGAGTATAGATGTATATTATATAGCGCCGTATTTACATACATACATATATGTATTTTATTGTACATATAAGAAATTATTGTATGAATGGAAATATTTTTAAAGAAATATTGCAATGTATGGCGATATACTTATAACAATATTAATATACTATGTACGCATTAATATAATATAATATTTAAAATTATATTTACTATTTTGTACTTAGTAAATTTAATATACATTTACCGCTTAGTATTAAATGGTACTATAGAATATTTGAAAACGTTTTGGATTGATAATCGTTATGTGAAAGGTTAAAATCTGATTTTGAAGAATGTATAAACATATAGTTTGAATATATGTACAAGCCATAGTTCTAGAAATTATAAAATTCAGCCAAATTATTTTAAAATACTAAAATATTAAAAAAATAATATTGTAAGCAGAGTGACAGGCTGTGAACATACTAACGGTTCGTACGGGTATCTAAGAGTTGGCAAAGGAAACTGTATTCTTCCCCGTTTATTTTCTTTTTTATTCTATTCGTTTTTATTTTTCTTCGCATTATTACATTTTACTTTTTTTTTATCTTCTGTTATTTAGGTACGCTAAGTATTTCTTTAATTTTTTTTTAAATATTTAATTTATACATACAGCCTATTTAAAAAATAAAAATTATAACCTATAGAACATTCTGAATTTTTTTTTGTTCGTTTATGTTTAGTCCATTCATATAAATATAATTGTTGCTATTAAAAAATAATAAATCTATAACTACATACATATATAGCCATATATTCATTCATATAACTAAATACATATCTATATTATGGTTTAACCTTCTGATTGTTATATTGTATTATATTATATTGTGGCAAATCCCCTCCCTGGCCTAGCTGGTAGGAGCGCAAGTATTGCAATCATACGGCTTTCTCGGGTTCGATTCCCGATGGGGGATACCTTCATATAGCAATTAATATTAGCATAATTTTCATATCAAGTAATATTCATATATATATTATAACGAATTTTCATTCATATATATAACTCACAGATACAATAATCTCAAAATAACCCTCATATCAGAATAGGCAATATACACAACTACTTTCACTTTATAAAAAATATAACTCACAGATATAATAAGTTGTCAATAATTAATAATTCAATAACTCAATATAGCCCACAAATAACTTATATTCCTAGCAAACTCTAGGATCGTTTGCAATAGGCCAATCCCCTATTCAGCTTAAATTGAAATGGATTCAAGAAACGGAAGCAAGAAGCCTCGGATATAATAGATTTGGAAATACGGCAATGACCTTTGGCACGAATATAAGCACACGAGTAGGACAATGGAATGTTAGGACACTTAGAGAAGCATCCAGGCTTGCGCAATTAGAGTAACAAGCGGCTGCATATAAGATAGGCATATTAGGCATAAGTGAGCTAAGATGGAATGGAAGTGGTGAAATGAAATCGGCAAACAGCAACATTCTTCTGTACAGCGGCAAAGAATCCAGAGGAGAAAGTGGTGTTGGAATACTAATTGAGAAAACCATAGTTAATACACTAATCTCATGGAAAGCCGTATCAGATAGAATTACTACGGCTCGGTTTCGCGGCAGAATCAGGCATGTTTCGGTCATTCAATGTTACTCACCAACTGAAAGCGCAGAAGATGCCGAAAAAGACGATTACTATAGCCAACTAAGCGGTGTTTTAAATGATATCAGCAGAGGCGATTTGGTAATCCTGATGGGTGATTTTAAAGCGCAAATTGGAAGCAACAACATCAATCTAGAAAACACAATAGGGAAACATGGTCTGGGAATACGTAACAACAATGGCGATAGACTGGTAGAATTATGTCAAACCAATCAGTTGGTCATAAAAGGCACACTGTTCCCCCACAAAGATATACACAAATACACATGGGTCTCACCTGGTGGTAGAACAAAGAACCAAATTGACCATATATGCGTGAGTAGAAAATGGAGAAACTCATTGCTAGATGTAAGGAATAGAATAGGTGCTGATATACAGAGCGACCATGAACTTATAACAGCTGACCTAAGGATTCGGTTAAGGCGTAATACTACCAACGCGCAGAAGCTCAAATCCAAATTGAACTTAGACCAACTCAGAAACCCAGCAGTAAAATCTAATATCATAACGGCTATCCAGCAAACTGTATCAGAGAACATGCAGCAGTCATGGAAGGAAAAAGCTAAAGCCATACGACAAAAATCAGTGAACGTTCTAGGCACACGTCAGAATAATAGAAAACCATGGATCTCTGACCATACATGGAATTTGATCAAACATAGGCAACAACTAAAGAACCAAATGAATACTGATAACTCTATCTCGCTAAGTCAGCAGTATCAGACTCAGAGCAAACTAGTTAAGAAAGGAGCCAGGGCTGATAAGAGAAAACACATTGAGAAAATGGCTAGAGAAGCAGAAACAGCAGCTGGCAAGAATGATATAAGATCAGTACACAACATCGTAAATAGCCTTACAAATCGATCTCACAGAGTTAACCGCCCTATAAAAGACAGAAAGGGCAACGCTCTAACCAACGTTCAAGAACAAACCCAGCGTTGGAAAGAGCACTTTGAGGAAATAAGCAACATTCAGCCGACACAGAACCCTCATTCGGAAGTAACCACCAATGACCTCAGTGAAGAAAACACCGCTATTCTCAGCTCAGCACCTTCAATCCGTGAGATTAAAGACGCCATCTTAAGATTGAAAAGCAATAAGGCAGCAGGAGACGATGGTCTACCAAGTGAGATACTAAAATCAGATCCACAATCATCAGCAGAACTCATCCACCCGCATATAACAAGCGCTTGGGCATCATACCATCATCATGGAAAAAAGGAGTTATTATCAAAATTCCAAAGAAAGGTGATCTTTCTGATTGCAACAACTGGAGGGGTATTACATTACTGAATACGATATATAAAATCATCACAAACATTATTCAGAGTAGACTCCAAGAAGAGGTGCAGAACACGCTAAGAAACGAGCAAGCTGGCTTCAGGCCGGGTAGAAGCTGTCTCGATCAAGCCAAACACACTAAGAATAATAGTGGAGCAATCACACGAATGGCGATCACCGCTGTGTCTGGTCTTCGTTGACTTTAAGAAGGCATTCGACTCTATACAAAGCGAAGCCATATGGAAAGCCCTTATGAACAGGAATATACCAAGGAAAATCGTGAGTATAATTCATGCTCTCTATGATCACGCCGAACTCTCGGTATCACATAGTGGAAATATCAGCGATCCATTCACAACGAATGCAGGAGTCAAACAAGGATGCCCTCTATCGCCACTGTTATTCACAATAGTCTTGGATGACATAATGAGAGAAATCAGTAACACCTGGGATGGCGTCAATTGGTCTGATGATAGGAATCTCTCTGATCTCGTCTACGCTGACGACATCTGCCTCTTGTCGCACAGCCAAGCTGAAAAACAGTCGAAACTGAACCTTTTACAGCAGGCGGCACGGCAAAGAGGGCTCGAAATAAACATTAACAAAACTAAGGCAATGTTTGTTCACTGCCCAAGCAACACCCCTATCATACTAGAAGGCCAACACATAGATAGCGTAGACGAATTCTGTTACCTCGGTAGCATGATAACTCCTACAGGTGGTACTAGGGAAGATGTACAAAATAGAATCAACAAGGCAAGATCAGCATTCGGCAGACTTCGGCCTATATGGAACAGCAACCAAATATCTAGAAGAACAAAAATTAGCATATCAACTCCTGTGTTAAAACCATTCTAACATATGGTAGTGAGTCATGGCTGCTAACGAACACCATCAAGAATAAGCAGCAAGTCTTCATAAACAAGCACCTAAGAATCATATGCAGAATTTTCTGGCCGAACAGAATCAGCAATAAAGATCTATGGAACTTAACAAATGAGAAACCCCTAGTAAAACAAATAACCAGGAGAAGGTGGAAATGGATCGGGCACACATTGAGGAAAAATGAAAATGACATAAACAGAGTTTCGCTATGTTGGAATCCACAAGGAGGTTCTAGAGCTAGAGGTAGACCCAGAATGACGTGGAAGCGCACTGTCCTAAGTGAAATAAGCAGATGCAATTTGTCCTGGAACATGATTGAAGAAAAAGCGTTAAGCAGAGAAGATTTGAGACTTCAAGTGGAAGCCCTATGCTCCCTAGTGGCGTAACAGGGAAAAAAAAAAAAATATTGTGGCAAAATTTTCAAAATATTCAGAAATTGTGGCATAGAAAAATTCAAAATTTAAATAAAAATTTTATTGAAATAATGGTCTACTTAACGAGGAAGAGTGCAGTAGAGTAGATTGTGTCAACTCTGGCATACCCGTATGAACGCAGAATATCCTGTTTCTATAAAACTTAATCATCTTTTAAAAATATTCAGATGTTTTAGTACCCAACTACAGAGATATATTTATGTAAATTGTGGAGTTGTATGACAGCTACCCGAATCTATTACTCCTAGCTTCATTAAGTTCCAACAAATGCAAGAAGTCTGAATCGGCTGCTTTAGACCAATCAAATTCTACAAAAGTTTTTGGCATGCAACTCGACACTTTTTCGCTAAATTTCAGATAGCTAGCTTCAATATGCACTGAGATATTTTCATTTAAAAAGAGAAGTTGAATGACAACTACCCCAACCAGTCATATCATCACAACCAAATTTTACAGAAGTTATTGTTTAGTTATCTGTACTAACTAAAAGGGACCTATACGAAATGTCAGCCTTTTAGCTCCTTCATTTTTTGAGTTATCGTGCGGACGGACACTGAGTTATTTTCATTTAAAAAGAGAAGTTGTATGGCAACTATCCGAACCCGTCGCACAACCACAACCAAATTTTACAGAAGTTGTTGCCATAAAACTTGATCATCATTCGCAAAATTGCAGATACCTAGATTGGATAGACACTGGGTTATTTCCATTTAAAGAAAGAAGTTGTAAGGCAGCTACTTGAACGCGGCGGCCGAAAATGTTGGAGTTAAATAGTAGAACTAACAATTTTGCAAAAGTGACGTAAAGAAACTGTCAGCCTCCTAGATCCTTAATTTTTTGAGTTATCGTGCGGACGGACACTGAGTTATTTTCATTTAATAATAGAAGTTGTATGGCAGCTACCCGAAACTGTTGCACCAACACAACCAAATTTTGCAGAAGTTGTTGCCATAAAACTTGATCATCATTTGTATAATTTTAGACGCCTAGCTTCATTAAGTTCCAAGAGGTGCAAGAAGCCTGAACCGGCTGCTCTAGACCAACCAAATTTTGCAAAGGTTGTTGGCATGTAACTCGACACCTCTTTACTAAATTTCAGATTCCTAGCTTCGATAGACACTGAGTTATTCTCATTTAAACTGATAAGTTGTATGGCAGCTACCCGAACCCATCGCACCACCACAACCAAATTTTGCAGAAGTTGTTGCCATAAAACTTGATCATCATTTGCAAGATTTCAGACGCCTAGCTTCATTAACTTCCAAGAGGTGGAAGAAGCCTGAAGCGGCTGCTCTAGACCAACCAAATTTTACAAAAGTTGTTGGCATGTAACTCGACACCTCTTTATTAAATTTCAGATTCCTAGCTTCAATAGACACTGAGTTATTCTCATTTAAACAGATAAGTTGTATGGCAGCTACCCGAACCCGACGCACCAACACAACCAATATTTGCAGAAGTTGTTGCCATAAAACTTGATCATTATTTACAAAATTTCAGAAACCTAGCTTGAATAGATACTGAGTTATTTCTATTTAAAGAAAGAAGTTGTATGGCAGCTACTCGAACCCGCCGACCGAAAATGGTGGAGTTAAATAGCAAAACTAACAATTTTGCAAAAGTGACGTAAAAACAAATTCAGCCTCCTAGCTCCCTTATTTTTTGAGTTATCGTGCGGACTGACGGACGTACGGACGGACGTACACTACTTAAACGAATTGATTCTGAGCCGATCCATTCCTTTGACACAATCTAGCTCGACTCCTTTAAGGTGTCACAAACGTAATGGCAAATTTATTATACCCTTGAACATAGTTCATACGGATATAAAAATGCGAAGCTTTAAAAACTTTAATTTATACATTACCTTGTTTTTTCTTTCTTTTCATAGCAGAACATTTTAATATTTATTGTTTTCTATCTGTTATGTACGTAAATATCAGATGTATTTTTTTTATACCCGTACGATAAGTATCGGGTATAATAAAATTACTCCTCCGTTTGTAACACTTCGAAATAAGCGAGCTAGATATACCTTCAAAGGTATGGATCGGATAAGAATCGATTAAGCCATGTCCTTCCGTCCGTCAGCACGCTAACTCAAAAACTAAGACAGCTAGAATCTTGAAATTTACACAAAATATTCTGGGAGTAATTTGTAGGTCCCCTATTTTTAACAGCATTTTATTAACTTGGTTGGGTAAAGGATGGAATCTTAGAAGCCATTTTAAACACACTTGCCGTTGAGCTAGAGACTTGAAATTTTCTTCATTAGATCAGATCCCGATGACAATACATGATTTTAAAATAATTATATCGAAAAACATTAGAGAAATTAGTTTAATTTCAAAATTAAATTTTCATACAAAGATATAACAGAATTTTTAACAGAATTATTACAGAACCAAAATAAAACATTTTATCTAAATTTACTAAACTCACCAATTCCAATACCAATACGTATACGTAATACATAAATGTTTTTTTTTTCTATAAAAGATTATTGTTTTTTATGTAGACCATTGCATTCTATGCGTACATATACATAGGTACATACTTCAAAATATGTAATAACATGTGCTTCGAAAATATTTTTGGTTTGAAAGCGATGAATTTGAAAGATATGAATGCGTAAACAAATTAATGTGCCGCACTTGAGAACACAGTGTAAAATTTAATATGTATTTACTTAAAATTTAGTAAGCAAGTGTTAAATTTAAGTTTTTTTTCATCAAATCAATTGATTTTTAGTATAGATTTTTATTTATAAAAGCAATGTGTTTATTTATAATATTTATATAGATATGTGTTTTTCCTTTCTTAATTATAATTAAAATAGGGTTTTTCTTTCGAAACTCTTAACATATTAAAATCGCATATTATGGCCCTAACATTGATATCTAAATTGGGAGCTGCAAACATGTATGTAGGTACAAACATGTACAAAAATGGTATGCGTATTATTATGTGTGCTGTACTATTAAAAATCTGCTAACACAGTCACACCAAATTCCCAAATTCCCAATTATTATTATTTAGTTGATTTATCGATTTATTATTTATACCCGTACGATAGGATCGGGTATAATAAAATTACTCCTCCGTTTGTAACACGTCGAAATAAGCGATCTAGATATACCTTCAAAGGTATGGATCGGATCAGAAAAAAATTCTAAGTCGATTAAGTCCGTCCGTCCGTCCGTCAGCACGCTACCTCAAAAACTAAGAAAGCTAGAATCTTAAACTTTACACAAAATATTCTAGGATCAATTTGTAGGTTCCCTATTTTTTTTGGTTGAGTTCCGACCAAAACTTTGGGTAGCTCTCGAACACCTAACTTTTAGATCCCCACAAAGAGCTATGAAATTTTAACTGCTGATAGATGTCAAAAAAATATTAATTTTATTTTTGATAACTTTATTTTGTAGCCCCACCCGTTACGGAGCAACAGCTCCACAAAGGTTCAAAAAAGCTCGCTATATTTAAATTGTTATAGCACAAGTTTTATAAGGTATATCTTCATTTTGAAAAAAGTAAGCAATTACTGTTTTTATTAGCTTTAAAAGTATATATACAATAAATATATAGTTGTGGCATACGGTGTCTTAATTTACCATTATGCGAAACTAAAATTTTGCAAAATCCTTTAACCCTTCTATCTCCTAAACGGTTTAAGTTGGAAACTTGAACTTTTGACAGAAGTTAAATCTTTGAAAATAAGTAAGAGTCATTTCAGAAATTTTTTTTGTATCACCCTCCGTTTAGGAGCTGTAAGGGGTCAAAACTGAAAATTTTTTATTTTGAAACCCCTGTAACTTGAACACCTGTTAAAATTTTTTTGAAGTAATACATAAAAATTAAAGCTTCAACATTATACTCTTATTTCTATTAACAACTTTTTTTAATAATTTACGGTTACTTTATAATTGACGAAAGTATTACTTGATTTTTTCAAATTTTCTAACAAATTTCTTTAACAAATTTTTTGCATTTTGTTTTACTCGATAATTTGAAATTGTTGAGGATATAATGCGTAGTACAAAAAAATGTAAATAAATAAACAACATAACGGTTGCTTGAAGAATTTTTATTTATATAATATTGGTATACATACATACTTATATAATATCATGTTTATTTACATATCGTATATGTCACTGATGAATGAATGATAGGAGTATAGATGTATATTATATAGCACCGTATATACATACATATATGTATTTTATTTTACTTATAAGAAATTATTCTATAAATGGAAATATTTTTAAGTATATTTAAATATTATTAAGTATATCGCCAACTTATAACAATATAAATATACTATGTGCGCATTAATATAATATAATATTTAAAGTTATATTTACTATTTTGTAATTTAATATACATTTACCGCTTAGTATTAAATGGTACTATAGAATATTTGAAAAAGTTTTGGATTGATAATCATTATGTGGAAGGTTAGAATCTGCTTTTGAAGAATGTATAAACATATAGTTTGAATATATGTACAATCCATAGTTCTAGAAATTATAAAATTCACCCAAATTATTTTAAAATACTAAAATATTAAAAAAGTAATATTGTAAGCAAAGTGACAGGCTGTGAACATACTAACGGTTCGTACGGGTATCTAAGAGTTGACAAAGGCAACTGTATTTTTTCTCGTTTCTTTTGAAATCATAACATTTTAGTAGTTTTTTTTTCTATCTGTTATGTTGGTAAATATCAGATGTGTACGTATATATAAGAAATAGAATTTAAACATATTTAAAAACAATCAAAGTAACATTTGTTGTTCTCTTTTTTTTTTCTATTCGTTTTTATTTTTCTTCGCAGTATTACATTTTACTTTTTTTTAGTTTTCTGTTATTTAGGTACGCTAAGTATTTCTTTCATTTTTTTTAAATATTAATTTTATACATACAGTTTATTTAAAAAATAAAAATTATAACCTAAAGAACATTCTCAATTTTTTTTTGTTCGTTTATGTTTACCGTCCATTCATATAAATAATTGTTGCCTATATAAAAAATAATAAATCTATAACTGCATAATATATGTATACCCATATTTTTATTCATATGTCTATATTATGGGCTAAACTTCTTATTGTTAAATTGTACTATATTATATTATGGCAAAATTTTTGACAAATTAAGAAAATGTTGCTTAGCAAAATTTAAATAAAAATATTATTGCAATTTTATAATGTTCTACTTAAAAATGCGACCCTTTAAAAACTTTGATTTTATACACTGCCTTGTTTTTTCTTTCTTTTATAACATTTTAATATTTATTATTTTTTATCTCTTTAGCACGTAAATATCAGATACACGTTTCTTTCTTTTTATAGCATAACATTTTAATTCATTTTTTCTATCTGTTATGTACCTACATATCAGGTATACATTTCTTTCTTTTCATAGCACAACATTTTAACATTTCTCTTTTCTATCTGTTATGTACGTAAATATCAGATGTATTTTTTTTCCTTTTAAAATCATATCTTTTTAATACTTCTTTTTTTCTATCTGTTATGTGGGTAAATATCAGATATGTACGTATGTATATAATATAAGAAATACACTTTAAAAATATTTAAAAACAATCAAAGTAACATCTTTTATTACCATCTTTTTTTTCTATTTGTTTTTATTTTTCTTCGCAGTATTACATTTTACTTTTTTTTAATTTTCTGTTATTTAGGTACGCTAAGTATTTCTTTATGTTTTTTTTTCAATATTAAATTTATACATACAGTCTATTTAAAAAATAAAAATTATAACCTATAGAACATTCGGAATTTTTTTTTTGTTCCTTTATGTTTACCGTCCATTCATATAAATATAATTGTTGCCATTAAAAAATAACTAGTATTCGCCCGCCCCTCGAAATTCGAGGTGTTTTAATTAGCAATTACAATACAGTATATACAATACAGTTTCTTTATGATTTTATATAAAATGTAAAAATACCATTTTCGATAATTAAAGCCTTTATGAATTTAAAATTTCTTTGCAAATGACATTTTTTGCAAAAAAAACGGTTATTATTATCGTTTAGAAGTTGCCCTTGATTTATTGAGTATTGGAAACTCGATATATTGGTATTATATATATATATTATAAGACGCCTAAGATGGAAAATCATTGAGTAAAAGGGTTTTAAATGTCTATCAATACAGATTAAATATTATGATGATATTATGATATGTAAGAATTTATTTCGTTTAAAATATAAAAAAAAAAAACCAAAAAAAAAAAATCCAGAACTTAATCGAACTTGCAAGATTAAAAAGCAACTATTAATAATCTCACACTCTACCGCTGTACTTAAACCTAAACTAAAATCTGAATATTTATATTCAGTTATATTGTTAAATTTTTATTTCCTACCGTACATATTTTATAATTTTATTTATGTATTTAGAACAAAAACAAAAAGCAAAAACAAAAAAGCAAAATTTAAAATTCAACGGAATAAAAGAGCATCGTGAAATGAAAGGTGGTTGGTAAATCATTGCAAATTTTAAAAATATAAGTTTATAGTTATACGTTTGTTGCCGCCAGCTTTTATTTTAATTTCACAGACTTTAAAACTTATATATACTTATATTTATATATATATTTGACATATTGAAATAAACTTTTTCAAAGAAATCTCGATTGTAACAATATAGTTTAGAAAATTACAGAAAAATTTACTATTAAAAATTTATTTTCTACTTTTTAGTTCAAAAAAGCTGTTTTTTTTTTAAATTTTTTTTATTTATTTTATTTTATTCTTTCTAGTAACGACAAATATAAGTATTAAATTGATATTTTTTTTTTCCTTGTTTAATTTTGAATTTTTGCAGTTGCCCTTACAGTCTATAATTATATTATTACCTGTTATAACATAGAATATATTGAATTTTTTTATTATTAATTTATTGTG
This sequence comes from Poecilobothrus nobilitatus, assembly GCA_947095535.1. Lineage (NCBI taxonomy): Eukaryota > Metazoa > Arthropoda > Insecta > Diptera > Dolichopodidae > Poecilobothrus > Poecilobothrus nobilitatus. Next base: position 179,517,565 of record OX352772.1, read on the forward strand.
GCAAATTTTTTAAAAATTAAGAAAACGTTGCATAGCTAAATTCAAAATTTAAATAAAAATATTGCAATTTTATAATGTTCTTCATTTCCACATAAAATGCGACCCTTTAAAAACTTTGATTCATACACTGCCTTGTTTTTTCTTTCTTTTCATAACATAACATTTTAATATTTTTTTTTTATCTGTTATGTACGGAAATATCAAACGTATGTTTCTTTCTTTTAAAATCATAACATTTTAATAGTTCTTTTTTACTATCTGTTATGTGGGTAAATATCACATCTGCACATATGCATAAGAAATAGCCTTTAAAAATATTTAAAAACGAGGAAGAGTGCAGTAGAGTAGACTGTGTCAACTCTGGGATACCCGTATGAACGTAATATATCCTGCTTCTATAAAACTTGATCATCTTTTAAAAACATTCAGATGTTTTAGTACCGAACTACAGAGATATATTTATGGAAATTGTGGAGTTGTATGACAGCTACCTGAATCTATTGCGCCTAGCTTCATTAAGTTCCAAAAAATTCAAGAAGCCTAAACCGACTGCTTTTGACCAATCAGATTTTAGAAAAGTTTTTGGCATGCAACTCGACACTTTTTCACTAAATTTCAGATAGCTAGATTCAATAGACACTGAGTTATTTTCATTTAAAAAGAGAAGTTGTATGGCAACTACCCGAACCTGTCATATCATCACAACCAAATTTTACAGAAGTTATTGCCATAAAACTGGATCATCATTCGCAAAATTTCAGATACCTAGATTGAATAGACACTGGGTTATTTCCATTTAAAGAAAGAAGTTGTATGGCAGCTACTCGAACCTGGCGGCCGAAAATGCTGGAGTTAAATAGCAAAACAAACAATTTTGCAAAAGTGACTTAAAAAAAATATCAGCCTCCTAGCTCCTTTATTTTTTGAGTTATCGTGCGGACGGACACTGAGCTATTTTCATTTAAAAAGAGAAGTTGTATGGCAGCTACTCGAACCCGTCGCACCACCGCAACCAAATTTTGCGAAAGCTGTTGCCATAAAACTTGATCATCATTCGCAAAATTTCAGATACCTAGATTGGATAGACACTGGGTTATTTCCATTTAAAAAAAGACGTTGTATGGCTGCTACTCGAACCCGGGGGCCGAAAATACTGGAGTTAAATAGCAAAACTAAAAATTTTACAAAAGTGACGTAAAAAAATTTCCAGCCTCCTAGCTCCTCTATTTTTTTAGTTATCGTGCGGACGGACACTGAGTTCTTTTCATTTAAAAAGAGATTTTGTAAGGAGGCTACCCGAACCCGTCGCACCACCGCAACCAAATTTTGCAGAAGTTGTTGCCACAAAACTTGATCATCATTCGCAAAATTTCAGATACCTAGATTAAACAGACACTGGGTTATTTCCTTTTAAAGAAAGATGTTGTATGGCAGCTACTCGAACGCGAGGGCCGAAAATGCTGGAGTTAAATAGCAAAACTAACAATTTTACAAAAGTGACGTAAAAAAATTTTAAGCCTCCTAGCTCTTCTATTTTTTGAGTTATCGTGCGGACAGACACTGAGTTCATTTTATTTAAAAAGAGATTTTGTATGGCAGTTACCCGAACCCGTCGCACCACCACAACCAAATTTTGCAGAAGTTGTTGCCATAAAACTTGATCATCATTTGCAAGATTTCAGGCGCCTAGCTTTATTAACTTCCAAGAGGTGCTAGAAGCCTGAACAGGCTGCTCTAGACCAACCAAATTTTACAAAAGTTGTTGGCATGTAACTCGACACCTCTTTACTAAATTTTAGATTCCTAGCTTCAATAAACACTGAGTTATTCTCATTTAAACGGAGATTTTGTATGGCGGCTACCCGAACCCGTCGCACCACCACAACCAAATTTTGCAGAAGTTGTTGCCATAAAACTTGATTATCATTTGCAAGATTTCAGACGCCTAGCTTTATTAACTTCCAAGAGGTGCAAGAAGCCTGAACCGGCTGCTCTAGACCAACCAAATTTTACAAAAGTTGTTGGCATGTAACTCGACACCTCTTTACTAAATTTCAGATTCCCAGCTTCAATAAACACTGAATTATTCTCATTTAAACGGAGATTTTGTATGGCAGCTACCCGAACCCGTCGCACCACCACAACCAAATTTTGTAGAAGTTGTTGCCATAAAACTTGATCATTATTTGCAAGATTTCAGACGCCTAGCTTCATTAACTTCCAAGAGGTGCAAGAAGCCTGAACCGGCTGCTCTAGACCAACCAAATTTTACAAAAGTTGTTGGCATGTAACTCGACATCTCTTTACTAAATTTTGGATTCGTAGCTTCAATAGACACTGAGTTATACTTATTTAAACGGATAAGTTGTATGGCAGTCGCACCCGTCGCACCAACACAACCAAATTTTACAGAAGTTGTTGCCATAAAACATGATCATCATTTGCAAAATTTCAGACACCTAGCTTGAATAGATACTGAGTTATTTCTATATAAAGAAAGAAGTTGTATGGCACCTACTCGAACCCTCCGACCGAAAATGTTGGATTTAAATAGCAAAACTAACAATTTTGCAAAAGTGACATAAAAAAAATTTCATTCTCATAGCTCCTTTATTTTTTGAGTTATCGTGCGGACGGACGTACCATAATTCGATTCTGAGCCGATCCATACCTTTGACAATATATCTAGCTCAGCTCCTTTAAGGTGTCACAAACGTAATGGCAAATTTATTATACCCTTGAACATAGTTCATAAGGGTATAACAATCAAAGTAACATTTTTTGTTCTCTTTTTATACCCGTACGATAGGATCGGGTATAATAAAATTACTCCTCCGTTTGTAACACCTCGAAATAAGCTAGCTAGATATACTTTCAAAGGTATGGATCGGATCACAAAAAAGTTCTAAGACTTTTGAGCCATGTCCGTCCGTCCGTCAAAACGCTAACTCAAAAAGTAAGAAAGCTAGAATCTTAAAATTTACACAAAATATTCTGGGAGTAATTTGTATGTTCCCTATTTTTTTTGGTTGAGTTTGGACCAAAACTTAGGGTAGGTCTCGAACACCTAACTTTTAGATCCCCACATTTTTTTGAAATAGAGCTTTGAAATTTTAACTGCTGATAGACTTTTTTTTGTAGCCCCACCCGTTACGGAGCTACAGCTCCCCAAAGGTTCAAAAAAGCTCTATATTTAAATTGTTATAGCACAAGTTGTATAAGGTATATCTTCATTTTGAAAACGCCTAACGATTACTACTTTCATTAGCTTTAAAAGTATATATACAATAAATATATATTTGTGACATACGGTGTCTTAATTTACCGTTATGCGAAACTCAAATTTTGCAAAATCCTTTAACCCTTCTATCTTCTAAACGGTTTAAGTTGACAAAAGTTAGCTCTTTAAAAATAAGTATGAGTCATTTCAGAAATTTTTGTTGTATCACCCTCCGTTTAGGAGCTGTAAGGGGTCAAAAACTGAAAATTTCCTATTTTTAAACACCTGCAACTTGAACACCTGTTAAAAATTTTTTGAAGTAATACACAAAAATTAAAGCTTCAACATTATACTCTTATTTCTGTTAACAACTTTTTTTAATAATATAGGGTTACTTTATAATTGACGAGTGTTAATTGACTTGATTTTTTCAAATTTTCTAACAAATTTCTTCAACAATTTTTTTGCATTTGTTTTACTCGATAATTTGAAATTGTTGAGGATATAATGCGTAGTACAAAAAAATGTAAATAAATAAACAACATAACGGTTGCTTGAAGAATTTTTATTATTTATATGATATTGATATATATACATACTTATATAATATCATGTTTATTTACATATCGTATATGTCACTAGTGAATGAATGGTAAGAGTATAGATGTATATTATATAACGCCGTATTTACATACATATACATATGTATTTTATTGTACTTATAAGAAATTATTCTATGAATGGAAATATTTTTAAAGACATATTGCAATGTATGGCGATATATTTATAACAATATAAATATACTATGTACGCAATAATATAATATAATATTTAATATTATATTTACTATTTTGTACTATGTAAAAATTTAATGTACATTTACCGCTTAGTATTAAATGGTACTATAGAATATTTGAAAAAGTTTTGGATTGATAATCGTTATGGGGAAGGTTAGAATCTGCTTTTGAAGAATGTACATATAAACATATAGTTTGAATATATGTACAACCCATAGTTCTAGAAATTATAAAATTCACCCAAATTATTTTAAGATACTAAAATATTAAAAAAATAATATTGTAAGCAGAGTGACAGGCTGTGAACATACTAACGGTTCGTACGGGTATCTAAGAGTTGACAAAGGCAACTGTATTCTTCCTCTTTTTTTTTTTAATATTAAATTTATGCATACAGTTTATTTCAAAAATAGAAATTATTAGCTATAGAACATTCTGAATTTTGTTTTTTTTCGTTTATATTTACCGTCCATTCATATGCATACATAAAATTTTTTTTTGTTCGTTAATGTTTAGCGTCTATTCATATAAATATAACTGTTGCGTACATATTAAAAAATAATAAATCGATAAATCAACTAAATAATAATAGTTGGGAATTTGGGAATTTGGTGTGACTGTGTTAGCAGAATTTTAATAGTAAAGCACACATAAAAATATGCATACCATTTTTGTACATGTTTGTACCTACATATGTAGTAAAAAGATTTGGTTTTAAAAGTATGTAATTGAGAATATATTAAATTGCTTACTTCTAAATGCTAATGTTTTTGAATTAAAAAAAAGTTATTTTGCTTTTTCTAGGCGATGTAGATATATATGTATGTATGTACATAACATATATTTTATGATTAATTCATAATTATTGTTATTGAAAAGAAAAATATTGTTGTTATTTACTATTTTTAAAAAAGACTGGATTTCTTATTTTTAATATATTCGTTTTGTTGTTTTTACATAATTGGAAATATATTTTTTGTTTTTATACTTCAGAAAAAGGCATTAGTGGTGCAGATCATCATTCCCTAATAGATCTTAATTTAAAGGCAGCTCCCAATTTAGATATCAATGTTAGGGCCATAATATGCGATTTTAATATGTTAAGAGTTTCGAAAGAAAAGCCCTATTTTAATTATAATTAAGAAAGGAAAAACACATATCTATATAAATATTATAAATAAACACATTGCTTTTATAAATAAAAATGTATACTAAAAATCAAATGATTTGATGAAAAAAAACTAAAATTTAACACTTGCTTACTAAATTTTAAGTAAATGCATATTAAATTTTACACTGTGTTCTCAAGTGCGGCACATTAATTTGTTTACACATTCATATCTTTCAAATTCATCGCTTTCAAACCAAAAATATTTTCGAAGCACATATTATTACATATTTTGAAGTATGTACGCATACAATGCAGTGGGCCAAAAAACAATAGCCTTTTATAGAAAAAAAAAAAACATTTATGTATTACGTATACGTATTGGTATTGGTATTGGTGAGTTTAGTAAATTTAGATAAAATGTTTTATTTTGGTTCTCTAATAATTCTGTTAAAAATTCTGTTATATCTTTGTATGGAAATTTAATTTCAGGTAATTTCTCTAATGTTTTTCGATATTATTATTTTAAGATCATGTATTGTCATCGGGATCTGATCTAATGAAGAAAATTTCAAGTCTCTAGCTCAACGGCAAGTGTGTTTAAAATGGCTTCTAAGATTCCATCCTTTACCCAACCAAGTTAATAAAAAGCTGTTAAAAAGCAAAATTTAAAATTCAACGGAATAAAAGAGCGTCGTTTTGGAATATGTATATTATAGGTGTAGATTATACATACTATATGATACATATGGATGTATATACTTTACATGGGTTTTTTATAAAAATGGAAAATTATTAATGAAAATCAGAAAATTTTGGAAAAATATTAATCTTGTAAGATGGCTGTAATGAATATTTATCATTTAAAAAGAAAAAAATGAAAGTTGGTTGGTAAATCATTGAGTAAAAGAGTTTTAAATGTCTGTTATTTACAGATTAAATATTATGATATGAAAATATCAGAAAAACAACCAAAAAAAAAAAATGGAATTGAATCGAACTTGCAAACCTCAAAACTTCGAAGTTTACGAATCGGCCACTCTACCACTGCACCAAACCCTTCACTAAAATTTGAATGTTTATATTCAGTTATATTGTGAAATTTTTATTTCCTACCATACATATTTTAAAATTTTATTTACGTATTTAAAAAAAAAACAAAAAGCAAATTTTAAAATTCAACGGAATAAAAGAGCGTCGTTTTTGAATATGTATATTATAGGTATAGATTATACATACTATATGATACATATGTATATACTTTGCATGGGTTTTTTATAAAAATGGAAAATTATTAATGAAAATCAGAAAATTTTGGAAAAATATTAATCTTGTAAGATGGCTGTAATGAATATTTATCATTTAAAAAGAAAAAAATGAAAGTTGGTTGGTAAATCATTGAGTAAAAGAGTTTTAAATGTCTGTTATTTACAGATTAAATATTGTGATATGATGATATGAAAATTTCAGAAAAACAACCAAAAAACAAAAAAAAAATAGAATTGCATCGAACTTGCAAACTTCAAAACTTCGAAGTTTACGAATCGGCCACTCTACCACTGCATCAAACCCTTCACTAAGATCTGAATGTTTATATTCAGTTATATTGTGAAATTTTTATTTCCTACCATACATATTTTAAAATTTTATTAATGTATTTAGAAAAAAAGCAAAAACAAAAAAGCAAAATTTAAAATTCAACGGAATAAATTCAAAGGCATAAACTACATAAACTATCAAGACAGGAACTGAAAAAAACGAAAGCTCAATTTACCCCACTATTTACATTGGCTCTTATGGGAAAAGTAAAAGATAAATAGTGGAGTAACTTTAAATCTTTAATAACTTCTAAAATAGACATTTTTTTGAAAAAATTTCTAAGCAAACCTTAAAATTCATAATTTTTTACACCATCTGAATACAAAAAAAAATTGAATTTATAATTTTTTTATTTATAAAAACGTTGATAAAAAAAAGTCTACCCGAATTTTGTAAAATTTTTTAATTTTTTCTTAAAGCTCAAAGCTCTTTAAAGACAGCAATAATTTGGTACAGTAATAGCACAAAAAAAGTGAGCGAATTAAATTAATTTGAAAAATTGATATGGTATTTATTTCGTGTGCATATAGTAGATCTGTATATGAATAATATGTATTTAAGTTTATATCCTTATTTCCACACCACCCTGGAGGTAAAGGATAAAGCGCTTTTTTTTTAATGTGGTATCCCAAGAGGTCTAATCCGCAAAAACAATTCTAAAAATAAAATGTTAATTCATGTTAAAAAAAGGATTTCTAAAAAAATAAAATTCAAACTACATAATTCTTAAAAAAATAATAAATAAATAAAAAACTAAATAAAATAAAACAACAAAAAAAAATAAATTAAAACAAGATATTTACATATTTACATTAATGATCACAAAGTAATATAAAGGCAATATTGCTTTTTAATTATGGTATTAAATATTAATTAAATTTTGAAAGTTTTCTATTTTCTTTATTACCTTTATACTTATCGTTAAAATCCTTTGTAAAACTATTAAGTTAAGTATTTGAAAAAGTTTTGGAAATCTTATAAAAAACTTGGGCACTTTTAGTACCACAATGACATGTTTTTTGCATGTAAGTATTAAAATTTCCTAAAGAAAGGGTTGAAAAAGTTTATTTTTATCAATATTGCTTTGTGATTATGGGTCGAAAAGAAATAATTTTTTAAGTCTTCGTCACGCAATATTTGCTGGAAAATAGCAGTCATGTGAAATGGAATATATCCTACTTCATCGGTTGGTAATGAAAGTCCACCCCTGTGTAATTCGTTAAAATAGTTTGATTCCGTCCGGGATTCTCTTAGAAATATTGATCTGCAATCTTCGCATTTGATTTCCTTTTTCAAAGAATAAGAAGCATACTCTCCTGTGTATAAAAGAGAATCTTCATTATATTTTACGTCAGCTAAATAACTAGAATTAAATATTTCGTCAAAAGGATCTAAATTTACTAAGTGATTCAACGAATTTTCCCCAACTGGTTTTCTTAAAAATTCTATTTCGGTCTGATATTTACTATAAATTTGATGAAGCCTAATTTTTTTTTCGGATTCTAAAATTTCGATACATGAAACTCGATAATTACACCCAGCTAAAGGACGATACAGACCAAACCTATTCTCTAAATTATCTGTCTGAAATTTACCTAATAGCACATATTCTACATTTAAGGCTGTAAGAGCTAAATTTACTAAATCTATCAAAGTTTTTGTTGTTAAAACTAAGGCTTTAAAAGTTTTGTTCGTCAAAGAAATTTTGTTATTATTTGTATTCCAAACCTCCAACCAGTTTGAGAATTTTTTTAGACAACGAAAGTCCGTTGTCGTGGTAATAGGTTCACTCCATTTATTTCTCTTCCTAATACCATGGTATTTGTCGTGTACGTTGCAGACGTCCCACCAGTTCCTAATAATTTTACAAAAATCTGCAGTCGGTTGCATTTTTTCTTTATCCCTTAAACTTGCTATTATTGTGCGATGAAAAATATTATCAGCAAGCCTAACATTTTGCCGTTGAAGCCTAGTTGGATTTAAAGTTTTCCTATTTAATTTAAAAGCCTTTCTAATTTGAAGATTTTCTTCTTCTTTAAATAATTGCCAAAAATGTTTGAAATCGGCATATTTTATTTCACCTGTTTCGAAATCTGAAAATAAAAAAATCCTATCTGGTGTGTTAAGCCAATTATTTCTAATATTTTTAAACAAGTGGACAGTATCATACTGCAAGAAGATTTTTCCCTTTTCATTTGGGTTGGCAAAATAATTTTCATTATTTTGCCTAAGAATATTGAACATATTCTGATTGATTTTGTGGTTATCTGAGATAATAACCAAAACATGAAACCCCTTATTTTGAACCAACTTAATCACACCCCTAACAAGGTCGGTAAGATATTCTCCTGTGACACGTATTACTGGAAATAAACGAACTATTTCCTTGAAACTTCCAAATACAGATTTTATCATGAAAGCTAAAATTGTTCTAGCAGGCTCAGATGGATTATTTTCAGCTATTCCTACAATATTATTAGCCTTAAATTCAAGATTTGGGTCTACATAAATTTCATCTACTAAAACAGCTACAAATTTTTCACATTCCGTTAAGGACTGAGATGCAGCAGTTAAATAATGATCATCATTTTCGTCATTTTTATGATCTGATGTTATATGTAAACTTGAAGATAATTCTCGAAGATACCTAATGCAGGGAAGAAAAAGAAATTAAATTTTAAAAAATAAATATTGCACTATTCTTAATGCACTCTATTTTTTTTATAGTGTGTATCGAAAAAATAAAATTGCTTACCAGAAATTTCAGGTTCTTTTTTTTCCAATACTTGTAATGATACTAAAAAAAATTGATAGAAAGTTAATTTTTTCACCAGTATTTAGAAGAACTCTAAATTTTTTTTTAATATATAATTTATATATTTTCATTAAAATTAAATATATTAAAACTCGATATGAAATTAAATTTTGTTACCTGCTTTATCCTACTTTTTTTTAGAAAGCTTTTAAAAATTGACAGATAGCAAAGAACAAATTTTTTTTTTTATTTAAACATTTCAAAATGGCTGGAGTCAAGAAATGCTAGAAAAAGTTGGAAAATATATTTTGGGAAAAATATAGTTAAAAATTCGAGTTGAACCTTGAATTTTTGATATGTGTTAGAAAAAATTTTGTGTTAGAATTGAATTTTATTTTAATATAAATTTCGATATATTTAGGGCAGTATTTCATATTTAAAGTTGTAAATGAAAATTGCAAAAATTTCTTAATTTTCTTCTTTTTTCTAAGCAAAAAAATTAAAAAAAAAATGTCAAAACTCTCTCAATTTTCACAATACATGTTTAAATTTTGCACTAATACATTCTTAGGGGTCTTGTTCCGGCCTTGATATTTATGTAGTTTATGATTATAGGCAATTATCAGGCCATGAAGTGCAGAGAGTAAAAGCTTAATAAGGGGCCAGCTTTTAACAAAGTTACACGCAGTCTTATGGAAAAAAATAGGGGGCCGACTATAAATCTTGAAATAACAGAAAAACCATTTACTTTATTCAATTTGGTCCAAAAAAAAAATTAAAGTCGCATCATTTTTACATAATTCATTAAATAAAGATATTTTAAAATATAATATTTTCATTCATAAATATGCATTTAAAAAATTGTCTTCCTTTAAATTTTTTATTTTAAAAGCTTCTTAAGATAAATTACCTCAATATCGTAATAGTATACGTCGAGCTACTTTCATACTTTAAAATTTTGTACACGCTTATATGGCTATAATCGAGACTCACATCAATTATTAAATTATACATACGCGCAATACGTGAGAATCGATTGGAATTCTCTCACAACTACATTCATGTGTTTTCAGTTCTTGGCCTGTTTACTTAGGTCTTGATTATAGGTATAGATTATACATACTATATGATACATATGTATGTATATACTTTACATGGGTTTTTTATAAAAATGGAAAATTATTAATGAAAATCAGAAAATTTTGGAAAAATATTAATCTTGTAAGATGGCTGTACTGAATATTTATCATTTAAAAAGAAAAAAATGAAAGTTGGTTGGTAAATCATTGAGTAAAAGGGTTTTAAATGTCTGTCATTTACAGATCAAATATTATGATAAATCTATACCTACATACATACATATATAGCCATATATTCATTCATATACCTACATATCTATATTATGGTTTAAACTTCTGATTGTTACATTGTATTATATTATATTGTGGCAAAATTTTGAAAATATTAAGAAATTGTTGTATAGCAAAATTCAAAATTTAAATAAAAATGTTGTTGCAATTTGATAATGTTCTTTATTTCTAAGAAAAAAAACTAACAATTAGCAAACAACTAACAATTATGCAAAAGTGACGCAAAAAACATTTCAGCCTCCTAGCTCCTTTATTTTTTGAGTTATCGTGCGGACGGACGGACCAACGGACGGACGTACATGGCTTAATCGACTCAGAATTTGATTCTGAGCCGATCCATTCCTTTGACACTATATCTAGCTCGACTCCTTTAAGGTGTCACAAACGTAATGGCAAATTTATTATACCCTTGAACATAGTACATACGGGTATAAAAATGCGACCCTTTAAAAACTTTGATTTGTACACTACCTTGTTTTTTCTATCTTTTCATAGCAGAACATTTTAAGAGTTCTTTTTTCTATCTGTTATGTACCTAAATATCAGATATACGTTTTTTTCTTTTCATAGCACAACGTTTTAATATTTATTGTTTTATATCTGTTATGTGGGTAAATATCAGATGTACGTTTCTTTCTTTTCATAGCATAACATTTGTTGAAATAACATTTAACATAACAGTAAGGCACCCTACTCAGCAGCAGCAACTTGTATTTTATTATATATATTTAGATAGTACGCTTGTTATATTTTTATATGGTTGCCATAGCAATAATATATAGTACACTTGTTATATTTTTTCTATGCACCTTTTATTGCCTGTGCATATAAGGTTTAAGATTTAAAAAATAAAAAATCATAAAAGAAGCATAAAATTAAGAAAATGTTACACAACCAAAATTTAATTGAAAATTGCGATTTTATAATTTAAATTGCGCTCCTTTAAAAGCTTTGGTTTTAAGCACTGCTTTATTATACCCGTATGAACTATGTTCAAGGGTATAATAAATTTGCCATTACGTTTGTGACACCTTAAAGGAGCTGAGCTAGATATATTGTCAAAGGTATGGATCGGCTCAGAATCGAATTCTGAGTCGATTAAGCCATGTACGTCCGTCCGCCCGTCCGCCCGCACGATAACTCAAAAAATAAAGGAGCTAGGAGGCTGAATTTGTTTTTACGTCACTTTTGCAAAATTGTTAGTTTTGCTATTTAACTCAACCATTTTCGGTCGGCGGGTTCGAGTAGCTGCCATACAACTTCTTTCTTTAAATAGAAATAATTCAGTATCTATTCAAGCTAGGTTTCTGAAATTTTGCAAATGATGATCAAGTTTTATGGCAACAACTTCTGTAAAATTTGGTTGTGTTGGTGCGACGGGTGCGACTGCCATACAACTTATCCGTTTAAATAAGAATAACTCAGTGTCTATTGAAGCTAGGAATCCAAAATTTAGTAATGAGATGTCGCGTTAGATGCCAACAACTTTTGTAAAATTTGGTTGGTCTAGAGCAGCCGGTTCAGGCTTCTTGCACCTCTTGGAAGTTAAAAAAGCTAGACGTCTGAAATCTTGCAAATGATGATCAAGTTTTATGGCAACAACTTCTACAAAATTTGGTTGTGGTGGTGCGACTGGTTCGGGTAGCTGCCATACAACTTCTCCGTTTAAATGAGAATAACTCAGTGTTTATTGAAGCTAGGAATCTGAAATTTAGTAAAGAGGTGTCGAGTTACATGCCAACAACTTTTGTAAAATTTGGTTGCTCTAGAGCAGCCGGTTCAGGCTTCTTGCACCTCTTGGAAGTTAATTAAGCTAGGCGTCTGAAATCTTGCAAATGATGATCAAGTTTTATGGCAACAACTTCTGCAAAATTTGGTTGTGGTGGTGCGACGGGTTCGGGTAGCTGCCATACAAAATCTCCGTTTAAATGAGAATAACTCAGTGCTTATTGCAGCTAGGAATCTGAAATTTAGTAAAGAGGTGTCGAGTTACATGCCAACAACTTTTGTAAAATTTGGTTGGTCTAGAGCAGCCGGTTCAGGCTTCTTGCACCTCTTGGAAATTAATAAAGCTGGGCGTCTGTAATCTTGCAAATGATGATCAAGTTTTATGGCAACAATTTCTGCAAAATTTGGTTGTGGTGGTACGACGGGTTCGGGTAGCTGCCATACAAAATCTCCGTTTAAATGAGAATAACTCAGTGTTTATTGCAGCTAGGAATCTGAAATTTAGTAAAGAGGTGTCGAGTTACATGCCAACAACTTTTGTAAAATTTGGTTGGTCTAGAGCAGCCGGTTCAGGCTTCTGGCACCTCTTGGAAGTTAATAAAGCTAGGCGCCTGAAATCTTGCAAATGATGATCAAGTTTTATGGCAACAACTTCTGCAAAATTTGTTTGTGGTGGTGCGACGGGTTCGGGTAGCTGCCATACAAAATCTCTTTTTAAATGAAAAGAACTCAGTGTCCGTCCGCACGAGAACTCAAAAAATAGAGGAGCTAGGAGGCTGAAAATTTTTTTACGTCACTTTTGTAAAATTGTTAGTTTTGCTATTTAACTCCAGCATTTTCGGCCCCCGGGTTCGAGTAGATGCCATACAACGTCTTTCTTTAAATGAAAATAACCCAGTGTCTGTTCAATCTAGGTATCTGAAATTTTGCGAATGATGATCAAGTTATATGGCATCAATTTCTGCAATATTTGGTTGTGGTGGTGCGACGGGTTCGGGTAGCTGCCATACAACTTCTCTTTTTAAATGAAAATAGCTGTCATACAACTCCACAATTTACATAAATATATCTCTGTAGTTCGGTACTAAAACATCTGAATGTTTTTAAAAGATGATCAAGTTTTATAGAAGCAGGATATATTACGTTCATACGGGTATCCCTGAGTTGACACAGTCTACTCTACTGCACTCTTCCTCGTTTTTTTATAATTTCTACTTAAAAATGCAACCCTTTAAAAACTTTGATTTATGCACTGCCTTGTTTTTTTATTCTTTTCATAGCATAACATTTTAATTCTCTTTTTCTATCTGTTATGTACCTAAATATCAGATGTACGTTTCTTTCTTTTCATAACATAACATTTTAATATTTCTTTTTTCTATCTGTTATGTACGTAAATATCAGATGTATTTTTTTTATACCCGTACGATAAGTATTCGGGTATAATAAAATCACTCCTCCGTTTGTAACACTTCGAAATAAGCGAGCTAGATATACCTTCAAAGGTATGGATCGGATAAGAATCAAATTCTGAATCGATTAAGCCATGTCCGTCCGTCCGTACGTCGGTCAGCATGCTAACTCAAGAACTAAGAAAGCTAGAATCTTGAAATTTACACAAAATATTCTGAGAGTAATTTGTAGGTTCCCTATTTTTTTTGGTTCAGTTCCGACCAAAACTTCGGATAGCTCCCGAACAACTAACGTTTAGATCTTCACAATTTTTTGAAAAAGAGCCATGAAATTTTAACTGCTGATAGATATTATAAAAATGTTAATTTTTTGTTAATACAAAAATTTCTGTAGCCCCACCCGTTAAGGATATACAGCCCCCCAAAGTTCAAAAAATCTCTATATTTAAATTAAAGCTCTATAAGGTATATCTTCAATCTGAAAATTCCAAACGATAGGTGCTATTATGAGCTTTACAATTATGTATATAATAAATATATCCTAGTGCTATACAGTGTCTTAATTTACCGTTATACGAAACTAAATTATTGCAAAATCCTTTAACCCTTCTATCTTCTAAACGGTTTAAGTTGGAAACTTGAAGTTTTGACAGAAGTTAGATCTTACAAAATAAGTATGAATCATTTCAGAAATTTTTTTTGTATCACCCCCCCTTTAGGAGCTGTAAGGGGTCAAAAACTGAAAATTTTAAAATTAAAAATTGAAGCTTCAACATTATACTCTTATTTCTTTTAACAACTTTTTTTAATAATATAGGGTTACTTTATAATTGTCGAAAGTGTTACTTAATTTTTTCAAATTTTCTAACAAATTTCTTTAACGAATTTTTTACATTTTGTTTTACTCGATAATTTGAAATTGTTGAGGATATAATGCGTAGTACAAGAAAGTGTAAATAAATAAACAACATAACGGTTGCTTGAAGAATTTTTATTTATATGATATTGGTATACATACATACTTATATAATATCATGTTTATTTACATATCGTATATGTCACTGATGAATGAATGATAAGCGTATAAGAGTATAGATGTATATTATATAGCGCCGTATATACATACATATATGTATTTTATTTTACTTATAAGAAATTATTCTACGAATGGAAATATTTTTAAACAAATATTGCAATGTATGGCGATATACTTATAACAATATAAATATACTATGTGCGCATTAATATAATATAATATTTAAAGTTATATTTACTATTTTGTAATTTAATATACATTTACCGCTTAGTATTAAATGGTACTATAGAATATTTGAAAACGTTTTGGATTGATAATCGTTATGTGGAAGGTTAGAATCTGCTTTTTAAGAATGTATAAACATATAGTTTGAATGTATGTACAATCCATAGTTCTAGAAATTATAAAATTCACCCAAAAATACTAAAATATTAAAAAAATAATATTGTAAGCAGAGTGACAGGCTATGAACACACTAACGGTTCGTACGAGTATCTAAGAGTTGACAAATGCAACTGTATTTTTTCTCGTTTCTTTTAAAATCATAACATTTTAGTAGTTTTTTTTTCTATCTGTTATGTGGGTAAGTATCAGATGTGTACGTATATATAAGAAATAGAATTTAAACATATTTAAAAACAATCAAAGTAACATTTTTTGTTCTCTTTTTTTTCTATTCGTTTTTATTTTTCTTCGCAGTATTACATTTTATTTTCTGTTAGTTTTCTTTTATTTTTTTCATTTCATTTTATTTTCTGTTTCTGTTTAGTTTTCTGTTATTTAGGTACGCTAAGTATTTCTTTATGTTTTTTAAATATTAAAATTTATACATACAGTCTATTTAAAAATAAAAATTATAACCTATAGAACGTTCGGAATTTTTTTTTGTTCGTTTATGTTTACCGTCCATTCATATAAATATAATTGTTGCTATTAAAAAATAACTAGTATTCGCCCGCCCCTCGAAATTCAAGGTATTTTAATTAGCAATTACAATACAGTATATACAATACAGTTTCTTTATGATTTTATTTAAAATGTAAAAATACAATTTTCGATAATTAAAGCCTTTATGAATTTAAAATTTCTTTGAAAATGAAATTTTTTGTAAAAAAAGCGGTTTTTATTATCGTTTAGAAGTTGCCCTTGATTTATTGAGTATTGGAAACTCAATATATACCTATTATATATATATATTATAAGAAGGCTAAGATGGTAAATCATTGAGTAAAAGGGTTTTAAATGTCTATCAATACAGATTAAATATTATGATGATATTATGATATGTAAGAATTTATTTCGTTTAAAATATAAAAAAAAAACAACAAAAAAAAAAAAAATAGAATTGCATCGAACTTGCAAACCTCGAAACTTCGAATTTTACGAATCGGCCACTCTACCACTGCATCAAACCATTCACTAAAATCTTAATGTTTATATTCAGTTATATTGTGAAATTTTTATTTCCTACCATACATATTTTAAAATTTTATTTATGTATTTAGAATAAAAACAAAAAGCAAAAACAAAAAAGCAAAATTTAAAATTCAACGGAATAAATGAGCGCCGTTTTTGAATATGTATATTATAGGTATAGATTATACATACTATATGATACATATGTATATACTTTACATGGGTTTTTTATAGAAATGGAAAATTATTAATGAAAATCAGAAAATTTTGGAAAAATATTAATCTTGTATGTACTGAATATTTTTTTTTTTTTTCTTTATTGGTAATTTTAAAATTTATATTAATTACAAAATATTATTTTATTAGGTATTACAATAATTTGTTTTTTAGACCTTAGCCTTAGCTTTATGGTCTCATAATTTACAAACATATATTTTATCCTTCATTTGTTGAATTTGCAATTTTTGAAATATACATTAATATGTTAATATTTAATATTAGATATTATTTAATCCGAGATAATTTATATAGATATAGTGAGAATATATATTAACTTAATTACAATTTATTTACATCTTGTTGACATTTTATTATTTTACATATTCAAAAGTTATTTATAATATTGCTTTTTCATTTTTACTTATTCAAATATTTTAAATTTTTAAATTTTATATTATATTCTTTTTCTTTTCATTCAGAGTTTATATTATATTTCAGTTAAATTTCTTTATAAAAATTTTTTTATACATACATATTATTTCTTGAAAATTTTAAACATTTCTTATTGTTGCTCCAACACATATGTTTTAATTCTATTTTTGAAGATTACTAAATTATCTATTACTTTTAAGATTTCAGGGAGTTCATTGTACACTTTTAAGCAGTTATATTGACAATTATCTTTCTGGTTGTTAGTGCGAAATAGTGTTAAGTAGAAATTGTCTTTGTTGCGGGTATTATGATTATGAATATGAATACTTCTATTTAATATAAAGTTATGCTTAATTTCGTTGTTTACTATTTTGAAAGCTAGGATATATAATTCGTATTTACAAATATTCATAAGGCTAATATATTGAATAGAGTATACTAAGTTTGAAGGATATTGATTTGGATATATTGATTATCATTTAAAAAGAAAAAAATGAAAGATCGTTGGTAAATCATTGAGTAAAAGGGTTTTAAATGTCTGTCATTTACAGATTAACTATTAAAAAAAAAAAAATAGAATTGCACCGAACTTGCAAACCTCAAAACTTCGAAGTTTACGAATCGGCCACTCTACCACTGCACCAAACCCTTCACTAAAATCTGAATGTTTATATTCAGTTATATTGTGAAATTTTTATTTCCTACCATACATATTTTAAAATTTTGTTTATGTATTTAGAAAAAAAACAAAAAGCAAAAACAAAATAGCAAAATTTAAAATTCAACGGAATTAAAGAGCGTCGTTTTTGAATATGTATATTATAGGTATAGATTATGCATACTATATGATACATATGTATGTATATACTTTACATGGGTTTTTTATAAAAATGGAAAATCATTAATGAAAATCAGAAAATTTTGGAAAAATATTAATCTTGTTAGATGGCTGTACTGAATATTTATCATTTAAAAAGAAAAAAATGAAAGTTGGTTGGTAAATCATTGAGTAAAAGGGTTTTAAATGTCTGTCATTTACAGATTAAATATTATGATATGATGATATGAAAATATCAGAAAAACAACAAAAAAAAAAAAAAAAATAGAATTGCATCGAACTTGCAAACCTCGAAACTTCGAAGTTTACGAATCGGCCACTCTACCACTGCACCAAACACTTCACTAAAATCTGAATGTTGATATTCAGTTATATTGTGAAATTTTTATTTCCTACCATACATATTTTAAAATTTTGTTTATGTATTTAGAAAAAAAGCAAAAACAAAAAAGCAAAATCTAAAATTCAACGGAATAAAACAGCGTTATTTTTGAAATGTCACCTCGAAACTTCGAAGTTTACGAATCGGCCACTCTACCACTGCACCAAACACTTCACTAAAATCTGAATGTTGATATTCAGTTATATTGTGAAATTTTTATTTCCTACCATACATATTTTAAAATTTTGTTTATGTATTTAGAAAAAAAACAAAAAGCAAAAACAAAAAGCAAAATCTAAAATTCAACGGAATAAAACAGCGTCATTTTTGAATATGTATATTATAGGTATAGATTACACATACTATATGATACATATGTGTGTATATACTTTACATGGGTTTTTTATAAAAATGGAAAATTATTAATGAAAATCAGAAAATTTTGGAAAAATATTAATTTTGTAAGATGTCTGTACTGAATATTTATCATTTAAAAAAAAAAAAATGAAAGTTGGTTGGTAAATCATTGAGTAAAAGGGTTTTGAATGTCTGTCATTTACAGATTAAATATTATGATATGATAATATGAAAATATCAGAAAAACAACCAAAACATAATAAAAAATAGAATTGCATCGAACTTGCAAACCTGGAAACTTCGAAGTTTACGATTCGACCACTCTACCACTGCACCAAACCCTTCACTAAAATCTGAATGTTTATATTCAGTTATTTTGTGAAATTTTTGTTTCCTACCATACATATTTTAAAATTTTGTTTATGTATTTAGAAAAAAAACAAAAAGCAAAAACAAAAAAGCAAAATGTAAAATTCAACGGAATAAAAGAGCGTCGTTTTTGAATATGTATATTATAGGTATAGATTACACATACTATATGATGCACATGTATGAATATACTTTACATGGGTTTTTTATAAAAATGGAAAATTATTAATGAAAATCAGAAAATTTTGGAAAAATATTAATCTTGTAAAATGGCTGTACTGAATATTTATCATTTAAAAAGAAAAAAATGAAAGTTGGTTGGTAAATCATTGAGTAAAAGGGTTTTAAATGTCTGTCATTCACAGATTAAATATTAAAAAAAAAAATAGAATTGCATCGAACTTGCAAACCTCAAAACTTCGAATTATACGAATCGGCCACTCTACCGCTGCACCAAACCCTTCACTAAAATCAGAATGTTTATATTCAGTTATATTGTGAAATTTTTATTTCCTACCATACATATTTTAAAATTTTATTTATGTATTTAGAAAAAAAACAAAAAGCAAAAACAAAAAAGCAAAATTTAAAATTCAACGGAATAAAACAGCGTCATTTTTGAATATGTAGATCATAGGTATAGATTATACATACTATATGATACATATGCATGTATATACTTTACATGGGTTTTTTATAAAAATGGAAAATTATTAATGAAAATCAGAAAATTTTGGAAAAATATTAATCTTGTAAGATGGCTGTACTGAATATTTATCATTTAAAAAGAAAAAAAATGAAAGTTGGTTGGTAAATAATTGAGTAAAAGGGTTTTGAATGTCTGTCATTTACAGATTAAATATTAAAAAAAAAAAATTGAGTTGCATCGAACTTGCAAACCTCAAAACTTCGAAGTTTACGAATCGACCATATTTTAAAATTTTATTTATGTATATAGAAAAAAAACAAAAAGCAAAATTTAAAATTCAACGGAATAAAAGAGCGTTGTTTTTGAATATGTATATTATAGGTATAGATTATACATACTATATGATACATATGTATATACTTTACATGGGTTTTTTATAGAAATGGAAAATTATTAATGAAAATCAGAAAATTTTGGAAAAATATTAATCTTGTATGTACTGAATATTTTTTTTTTTTTTTCTTTATTGGTAATTTTAAAATTTATATTATTTACAAAATATTATTTTATTAGGTATTACAATAATTTGTTTTTTAGACCTTAGCCTTAGCTTTATGGTCTCATAATTTACAAACATATATTTTATCCTTCATTTGTTGAATTTGCAATTTTTGAAATATACATTAATATGTTAATATTTAATATTAGATATTATTTAATCCGAGATAATTTATATAGATATAGTGAGAATATATATTAACTTAATTACAATTTATTTACATCTTGTTGACATTTTATTATTTTACATATTCAAAAGTTATTTATAATATTGCTTTTTCATTTTTACTTATTCAAATATTTTAAATTTTTAAATTTTATATTATATTCTTTTTCTTTTCATTCAGAGTTTATATTATATTTCAGTTAAATTTCTTTATAAAAATTTTTTTATACATACTTATTATTTCTTGAAAATTTTAAACATTTCTTATTGTTGCTCCAACACATATGTTTTAATTCTATTTTTGAAGATTACTAAATTATCTATTACTTTTAAGATTTCAGGGAGTTCATTGTACACTTTTAAGCAGTTATATTGACAATTATTTTTCTGGTTGTTAGTGCGAAATAGTGTTAAGTAGAAATTGTCTTTGTTGAGGGTATTATGATTATGAATATGAATACTTCTATTTAATATAAAGTTATGCTTAATTTCGTTGTTTACTATTTTGAAAGCTAGGATATATAATTCGTATTTACAAATATTCATAAGGCTAATATATTGAATAGAGTATACTAAGTTTGAAGGATATTGATTTGGATATATTGATTATCATTTAAAAAGAAAAAAATTAAAGATCGTTGGTAAATCATTGAGTAAAAGGGTTTTAAATGTCTGTCATTTACAGATTAACTATTAAAAAAAAAAAAATAGAATTGCACCGAACTTGCAAACCTCAAAACTTCGGAGTTTACGAATCGGCCACTCTACCACTGCACCAAACACCTTCACTAAAATCTGAATGTTTATATTCAGTTATATTGTGAAATTTTTATTTCCTACCATACATATTTTAAAATTTTGTTTATGTATTTAGAAAAAAAACAAAAAGCAAAAACAAAATAGCAAAATTTAAAATTCAACGGAATTAAAGAGCGTCGTTTTTGAATATGTATATTATAGGTATAGATTATGCATACTATATGATACATATGTATGTATATACTTTACATGGGTTTTTCATAAAAATGGAAAATCATTAATGAAAATCAGAAAATTTTGGAAAAATATTAATCTTGTTAGATGGCTGTACTGAATATTTATCATTTAAAAAGAAAGAAATGAAAGTTGGTTGGTAAATCATTGAGTAAAAGGGTTTTAAATGTCTGTCATTTACAGATTAAATATTATGATATGATGATATGAAAATATCAGAAAAACAACAAAAAAAAAAAAAAAAATAGAATTGCATCGAACTTGCAAACCTCGAAACTTCGAAGTTTACGAATCGGCCACTGTACCACTGCACCAAACACTTCACTAAAATCTGAATGTTGATATTCAGTTATATTGTGAAATTTTTATTTCCTACCATACATATTTTAAAATTTTGTTTATGTATTTAGAAAAAAAGCAAAAACAAAAAAGCAAAATCTAAAATTCAACGGAATAAAACAGCGTTATTTTTGAAATGTCACCTCGAAACTTCGAAGTTTACGAATCGGCCACTCTACCACTTCACTAAAATCTGAATGTTGATATTCAGTTATATTGTGAAATTTTTATTTCCTACCATACATATTTTAAAATTTTGTTTATGTATTTAGAAGAAAAACAAAAAGCAAAAACAAAAAGCAAAATCTAAAATTCAACGGAATAAAACAGCGTCATTTTTGAATATGTATATTATAGGTATAGATTACACATACTATATGATACATATGTGTGTATATACTTTACATGGGTTTTTTATAAAAATGGAAAATTATTAATGAAAATCAGAAAATTTTGGAAAAATATTAATTTTGTAAGATGTCTGTACTGAATATTTATCATTTAAAAAAAAAAAAATGAAAGTTGATTGGTAAATCATTGAGTAAAAGGGTTTTAAATGTCTGTCATTTACAGATTAAATATTATGATATGATAATATGAAAATATCAGAAAAACAACCAAAACATAATAAAAAATAGAATTGCATCGAACTTGCAAACCTGGAAACTTCGAAGTTTACGATTCGACCACTCTACCACTGCACCAAACCCTTCACTAAAATCTGAATGTTTATATTCAGTTATATTGTGAAATTTTTGTTTCCTACCATACATATTTTAAAATTTTGTTTATGTATTTAGAAAAAAAACAAAAAGCAAAAACAAAAAAGCAAAATGTAAAATTCAACGGAATAAAAGAGCGTCGTTTTTGAATATGTATATTATAGGTATAGATTACACATACTATATGATGCACATGTATGAATATACTTTACATGGGTTTTTTATAAAAATGGAAAATTATTAATGAAAATCAGAAAATTTTGGAAAAATATTAATCTTGTAAAATGGCTGTACTGAATATTTATCATTTAAAAAGAAAAAAATGAAAGTTGGTTGGTAAATCATTGAGTAAAAGGGTTTTAAATGTCTGTCATTCACAGATTAAATATTAAAAAAAAAAAATAGAATTGCATCGAACTTGCAAACCTCAAAACTTCGAATTATACGAATCGGCCACTCTACCGCTGCACCAAACCCTTCACTAAAATCAGAATGTTTATATTCAGTTATATTGTGAAATTTTTATTTCCTACCATACATATTTTAAAATTTTATTTATGTATTTAGAAAAAAAACAAAAAGCAAAAACAAAAAAGCAAAATTTAAAATTCAACGGAATAAAACAGCGTCATTTTTGAATATGTAGATCATAGGTATAGATTATACATACTATATGATACATATGCATGTATATACTTTACATGGGTTTTTTATAAAAATGGAAAATTATTAATGAAAATCAGAAAATTTTGGAAAAATATTAATCTTGTAAGATGGCTGTACTGAATATTTATCATTTAAAAAGAAAAAAAATGAAAGTTGGTTGGTAAATAATTGAGTAAAAGGGTTTTGAATGTCTGTCATTTACAGATTAAATATTAAAAAAAAAAAATTGAGTTGCATCGAACTTGCAAACCTCAAAACTTCGAAGTTTACGAATCGACCACTCTACCACTGCACCAAACCCTTCACTAAAATTTGAATGTTTGTATTCAGTTATATTGTGAAATTTTTATTTTCTACCATACATATTTTAAAATTTTATTTATGTATATAGAAAAAAAAAAAAAGCAAAATTTAAAATTCAACGGAATAAAAGAGCGTTGTTTTTGAATATGTATATTATAGGTATAGATTATACGTACTATATGATACATATGTATATACTTTACATGGGTTTTTTATAGAAATGGAAAATTATTAATGAAAATCAGAAAATTTTGGAAAAATATTAATCTTGTATGTACTGAATATTTTTTTTTTTTTTTCTTTATTGGTAATTTTAAAATTTATATTATTTACAAAATATTATTTTATTAGGTATTACAATAATTTGTTTTTTAGACCTTAGCCTTAGCTTTATGGTCTCATAATTTACAAACATATATTTTATCCTTCATTTGTTGAATTTGCAATTTTTGAAATATACATTAATATGTTAATATTTAATATTAGATATTATTTAATCCGAGATAATTTATATAGATATAGTGAGAATATATATTAACTTAATTACAATTTATTTACATCTTGTTGACATTTTATTATTTTACATATTCAAAAGTTATTTATAATATTGCTTTTTCATTTTTACTTATTCAAATATTTTAAATTTTTAAATTTTATATTATATTCTTTTTCTTTTCATTCAGAGTTTATATTATATTTCAGTTAAATTTCTTTATAAAAATTTTTTTATACATACTTATTATTTCTTGAAAATTTTAAACATTTCTTATTGTTGCTCCAACACATATGTTTTAATTCTATTTTTGAAGATTACTAAATTATCTATTACTTTTAAGATTTCAGGGAGTTCATTGTACACTTTTAAGCAGTTATATTGACAATTATTTTTCTGGTTGTTAGTGCGAAATAGTGTTAAGTAGAAATTGTCTTTGTTGCGGGTATTATGATTATGAATATGAATACTTCTATTTAATATAAAGTTATGCTTAATTTCGTTGTTTACTATTTTGAAAGCTAGGATATATAATTCGTATTTACAAATATTCATAAGGCTAATATATTGAATAGAGTATACTAAGTTTGAAGGATATTGATTTGGATATATTGATTATCATTTAAAAAGAAAAAAATTAAAGATCGTTGGTAAATCATTGAGTAAAAGGGTTTTAAATGTCTGTCATTTACAGATTAACTATTAAAAAAAAAAAAATAGAATTGCACCGAACTTGCAAACCTCAAAACTTCGGAGTTTACGAATCGGCCACTCTACCACTGCACCAAACCCTTCACTAAAATCTGAATGTTTATATTCAGTTATATTGTGAAATTTTTATTTCCTACCATACATATTTTAAAATTTTGTTTATGTATTTAGAAAAAAAACAAAAAGCTAAAACAAAATAGCAAAATTTAAAATTCAACGGAATTAAAGAGCGTCGTTTTTGAATATGTATATTATAGGTATAGATTATGCATACTATATGATACATATGTATGTATATACTTTACATGGGTTTTTCATAAAAATGGAAAATCATTAATGAAAATCAGAAAATTTTGGAAAAATATTAATCTTGTTAGATGGCTGTACTGAATATTTATCATTTAAAAAGAAAGAAATGAAAGTTGGTTGGTAAATCATTGAGTAAAAGGGTTTTAAATGTCTGTCATTTACAGATTAAATATTATGATATGATGATATGAAAATATCAGAAAAACAACAAAAAAAAAAAAAAAAATAGAATTGCATCGAACTTGCAAACCTCGAAACTTCGAAGTTTACGAATCGGCCACTCTACCACTGCACCAAACACTTCACTAAAATCTGAATGTTGATATTCAGTTATATTGTGAAATTTTTATTTCCTACCATACATATTTTAAAATTTTGTTTATGTATTTAGAAAAAAAGCAAAAACAAAAAAGCAAAATCTAAAATTCAACGGAATAAAACAGCGTTATTTTTGAAATGTCACCTCGAAACTTCGAAGTTTACGAATCG
Source organism: Poecilobothrus nobilitatus (assembly GCA_947095535.1). Taxonomy (NCBI): domain Eukaryota; kingdom Metazoa; phylum Arthropoda; class Insecta; order Diptera; family Dolichopodidae; genus Poecilobothrus; species Poecilobothrus nobilitatus. The sequence goes on from OX352772.1 coordinate 179,543,001, forward strand.
GCCACTCTACCACTGCACCAAACACTTCACTAAAATCTGAATGTTGATATTCAGTTATATTGTGAAATTTTTATTTCCTACCATACATATTTTAAAATTTTGTTTATGTATTTAGAAAAAAAACAAAAAGCAAAAACAAAAAGCAAAATCTAGAATTCAACGGAATAAAACAGCGTCATTTTTGAATATGTATATTATAGGTATAGATTACACATACTATATGATACATATGTGTGTATATACTTTACATGGGTTTTTTATAAAAATGGAAAATTATTAATGAAAATCAGAAAATTTTGGAAAAATATTAATTTTGTAAGATGTCTGTACTGAATATTTATCATTTAAAAAAAAAAAAATGAAAGTTGGTTGGTAAATCATTGAGTAAAAGGGTTTTAAATGTCTGTCATTTACAGATTAAATATTATGATATGATAATATGAAAATATCAGAAAAACAACCAAAACATAATAAAAAATAGAATTGCATCGAACTTGCAAACCTGGAAACTTCGAAGTTTACGATTCGACCACTCTACCACTGCACCAAACCCTTCACTAAAATCTGAATGTTTATATTCAGTTATATTGTGAAATTTTTGTTTCCTACCATACATATTTTAAAATTTTGTTTATGTATTTAGAAAAAAAACAAAAAGCAAAAACAAAAAAGCAAAATGTAAAATTCAACGGAATAAAAGAGCGTCGTTTTTGAATATGTATATTATAGGTATAGATTACACATACTATATGATGCACATGTATGAATATACTTTACATGGGTTTTTTATAAAAATGGAAAATTATTAATGAAAATCAGAAAATTTTGGAAAAATATTAATCTTGTAAAATGGCTGTACTGAATATTTATCATTTAAAAAGAAAAAAAATGAAAATTGGTTGGTAAATCATTGAGTAAAAGGGTTTTAAATGTCTGTCATTCACAGATTAAATATTAAAAAAAAAAAATAGAATTGCATCGAACTTGCAAACCTCAAAACTTCGAATTATACGAATCGGCCACTCTACCGCTGCACCAAACCCTTCACTAAAATCAGAATGTTTATATTCAGTTATATTGTGAAATTTTTATTTCCTACCATACATATTTTAAAATTTTATTTATGTATTTAGAAAAAAAACAAAAAGCAAAAACAAAAAAGCAAAATTTAAAATTCAACGGAATAAAACAGCGTCATTTTTGAATATGTAGATCATAGGTATAGATTATACATACTATATGATACATATGCATGTATATACTTTACATGGGTTTTTTATAAAAATGGAAAATTATTAATGAAAATCAGAAAATTTTGGAAAAATATTAATCTTGTAAGATGGCTGTACTGAATATTTATCATTTAAAAAGAAAAAAAATGAAAGTTGGTTGGTAAATAATTGAGTAAAAGGGTTTTGAATGTCTGTCATTTACAGATTAAATATTAAAAAAAAAAAATTGAGTTGCATCGAACTTGCAAACCTCAAAACTTCGAAGTTTACGAATCGACCACTCTACCACTGCACCAAACCCTTCACTAAAATTTGAATGTTTGTATTCAGTTATATTGTGAAATTTTTATTTTCTACCATACATATTTTAAAATTTTATTTATGTATATAGAAAAAAAACAAAAAGCAAAATTTAAAATTCAACGGAATAAAAGAGCGTTGTTTTTGAATATGTATATTATAGGTATAGATTATACATACTATATGATACATATGTATATACTTTACATGGGTTTTTTATAGAAATGGAAAATTATTAATGAAAATCAGAAAATTTTGGAAAAATATTAATCTTGTATGTACTGAATATTTTTTTTTTCTTTATTGGTAATTTTAAAATTTATATTATTTACAAAATATTATTTTATTAGGTATTACAATAATTTGTTTTTTAGACCTTAGCCTTAGATTTATGGTCTCATAATTTACAAACATATATTTTATCCTTCATTTGTTGAATTTGCAATTTTTGAAATATACATTAATATGTTAATATTTAATATTAGATATTATTTAATCCGAGATAATTTATATAGATATAGTGAGAATATATATTAACTTAATTACAATTTATTTACATCTTGTTGACATTTTATTATTTTACATATTCAAAAGTTATTTATAATATTGCTTTTTCATTTTTACTTATTCAAATATTTTAAATTTTTAAATTTTATATTATATTCTTTTTCTTTTCATTCAGAGTTTATATTATATTTCAGTTAAATTTCTTTATAAAAATTTTTTTATACATACTTATTATTTCTTGAAAATTTTAAACATTTCTTATTGTTGCTCCAACACATATGTTTTAATTCTATTTTTGAAGATTACTAAATTATCTATTACTTTTAAGATTTCAGGGAGTTCATTGTACACTTTTAAGCAGTTATATTGACAATTATTTTTCTGGTTGTTAGTGCGAAATAGTGTTAAGTAGAAATTGTCTTTGTTGCGGGTATTATGATTATGAATATGAATACTTCTATTTAATATAAAGTTATGCTTAATTTCGTTGTTTACTATTTTGAAAGCTAGGATATATAATTCGTATTTACAAATATTCATAAGGCTAATATATTGAATAGAGTATACTAAGTTTGAAGGATATTGATTTGGATATATTGATTATCATTTAAAAAGAAAAAAATTAAAGATCGTTGGTAAATCATTGAGTAAAAGGGTTTTAAATGTCTGTCATTTACAGATTAACTATTAAAAAAAAAAAAATAGAATTGCACCGAACTTGCAAACCTCAAAACTTCGGAGTTTACGAATCGGCCACTCTACCACTGCACCAAACCCTTCACTAAAATCTGAATGTTTATATTCAGTTATATTGTGAAATTTTTATTTCCTACCATACATATTTTAAAATTTTGTTTATGTATTTAGAAAAAAAACAAAAAGCAAAAACAAAATAGCAAAATTTAAAATTCAACGGAATTAAAGAGCGTCGTTTTTGAATATGTATATTATAGGTATAGATTATGCATACTATATGATACATATGTATGTATATACTTTACATGGGTTTTTTATAAAAATGGAAAATCATTAATGAAAATCAGAAAATTTTGGAAAAATATTAATCTTGTTAGATGGCTGTACTGAATATTTATCATTTAAAAAGAAAAAAATGAAAGTTGGTTGGTAAATCATTGAGTAAAAGGGTTTTAAATGTCTGTCATTTACAGATTAAATATTATGATATGATGATATGAAAATATCAGAAAAACAACAAAAAAAAAAAAAAAAATAGAATTGCATCGAACTTGCAAACCTCGAAACTTCGAAGTTTACGAATCGGCCACTCTACCACTGCACCAAACACTTCACTAAAATCTGAATGTTGATATTCAGTTATATTGTGAAATTTTTATTTCCTACCATACATATTTTAAAATTTTGTTTATGTATTTAGAAAAAAAGCAAAAGCAAAAAAGCAAAATCTAAAATTCAACGGAATAAAACAGCGTTATTTTTGAAATGTCACCTCGAAACTTCGAAGTTTACGAATCGGCCACTCTACCACTGCACCAAACACTTCACTAAAATCTGAATGTTGATATTCAGTTATATTGTGAAATTTTTATTTCCTACCATACATATTTTAAAATTTTGTTTATGTATTTAGAAGAAAAACAAAAAGCAAAAACAAAAAGCAAAATCTAAAATTCAACGGAATAAAACAGCGTCATTTTTGAATATGTATATTATAGGTATAGATTACACATACTATATGATACATATGTGTGTATATACTTTACATGGGTTTTTTATAAAAATGGAAAATTATTAATGAAAATCAGAAAATTTTGGAAAAATATTAATTTTGTAAGATGTCTGTACTGAATATTTATCATTTAAAAAAAAAAAAAATGAAAGTTGGTTGGTAAATCATTGAGTAAAAGGGTTTTAAATGTCTGTCATTTACAGATTAAATATTATGATATGATAATATGAAAATATCAGAAAAACAACCAAAACATAATAAAAAATAGAATTGCATCGAACTTGCAAACCTGGAAACTTCGAAGTTTACGATTCGACCACTCTACCACTGCACCAAACCCTTCACTAAAATCTGAATGTTTATATTCAGTTATATTGTGAAATTTTTGTTTCCTACCATACATATTTTAAAATTTTGTTTATGTATTTAGAAAAAAAACAAAAAGCAAAAACAAAAAAGCAAAATGTAAAATTCAACGGAATAAAAGAGCGTCGTTTTTGAATATGTATATTATAGGTATAGATTACACATACTATATGATGCACATGTATGAATATACTTTACATGGGTTTTTTATAAAAATGGAAAATTATTAATGAAAATCAGAAAATTTTGGAAAAATATTAATCTTGTAAAATGGCTGTACTGAATATTTATCATTTAAAAAGAAAAAAATGAAAGTTGGTTGGTAAATCATTGAGTAAAAGGGTTTTAAATGTCTGTCATTCACAGATTAAATATTAAAAAAAAAAAATAGAATTGCATCGAACTTGCAAACCTCAAAACTTCGAATTATACGAATCGGCCACTCTACCGCTGCACCAAACCCTTCACTAAAATCAGAATGTTTATATTCAGTTATATTGTGAAATTTTTATTTCCTACCATACATATTTTAAAATTTTATTTATGTATTTAGAAAAAAAACAAAAAGCAAAAACAAAAAAGCAAAATTTAAAATTCAACGGAATAAAACAGCGTCATTTTTGAATATGTAGATCATAGGTATAGATTATACATACTATATGATACATATGCATGTATATACTTTACATGGGTTTTTTATAAAAATGGAAAATTATTAATGAAAATCAGAAAATTTTGGAAAAATATTAATCTTGTAAGATGGCTGTACTGAATATTTATCATTTAAAAAGAAAAAAAATGAAAGTTGGTTGGTAAATAATTGAGTAAAAGGGTTTTGAATGTCTGTCATTTACAGATTAAATATTAAAAAAAAAAAATTGAGTTGCATCGAACTTGCAAACCTCAAAACTTCGAAGTTTACGAATCGACCACTCTACCACTGCACCAAACCCTTCACTAAAATTTGAATGTTTGTATTCAGTTATATTGTGAAATTTTTATTTTCTACCATACATATTTTAAAATTTTATTTATGTATATAGAAAAAAAACAAAAAGCAAAATTTAAAATTCAACGGAATAAAAGAGCGTTGTTTTTGAATATGTATATTATAGGTATAGATTATACATACTATATGATACATATGTATATACTTTACATGGGTTTTTTATAGAAATGGAAAATTATTAATGAAAATCAGAAAATTTTGGAAAAATATTAATCTTGTATGTACTGAATATTTTTTTTTTTTTTCTTTATTGGTAATTTTAAAATTTATATTATTTACAAAATATTATTTTATTAGGTATTACAATAATTTGTTTTTTAGACCTTAGCCTTAGCTTTATGGTCTCATAATTTACAAACATATATTTTATCCTTCATTTGTTGAATTTGCAATTTTTGAAATATACATTAATATGTTAATATTTAATATTAGATATTATTTAATCCGAGATAATTTATATAGATATAGTGAGAATATATATTAACTTAATTACAATTTATTTACATCTTGTTGACATTTTATTATTTTACATATTCAAAAGTTATTTATAATATTGCTTTTTCATTTTTACTTATTCAAATATTTTAAATTTTTAAATTTTATATTATATTCTTTTTCTTTTCATTCAGAGTTTATATTATATTTCAGTTAAATTTCTTTATAAAAATTTTTTTATACATACTTATTATTTGTTGAAAATTTTAAACATTTCTTATTGTTGCTCCAACACATATGTTTTAATTCTATTTTTGAAGATTACTAAATTATCTATTACTTTTAAGATTTCAGGGAGTTCATTGTACACTTTTAAGCAGTTATATTGACAATTATTTTTCTGGTTGTTAGTGCGAAATAGTGTTAAGTAGAAATTGTCTTTGTTGCGGGTATTATGATTATGAATATGAATACTTCTATTTAATATAAAGTTATGCTTAATTTCGTTGTTTACTATTTTGAAAGCTAGGATATATAATTCGTATTTACAAATATTCATAAGGCTAATATATTGAATAGAGTATACTAAGTTTGAAGGATATTGATTTGGATATATTGATTATCATTTAAAAAGAAAAAAATTAAAGATCGTTGGTAAATCATTGAGTAAAAGGGTTTTAAATGTCTGTCATTTACAGATTAACTATTAAAAAAAAAAAATAGAATTGCACCGAACTTGCAAACCTCAAAACTTCGGAGTTTACGAATCGGCCACTCTACCACTGCACCAAACCCTTCACTAAAATCTGAATGTTGATATTCAGTTATATTGTGAAATTTTTATTTCCTACCATACATATTTTAAAATTTTGTTTATGTATTTAGAAAAAAAACAAAAAGCAAAAACAAAATAGCAAAATTTAAAATTCAACGGAACTAAAGAGCGTCGTTTTTGAATATGTATATTATAGGTATAGATTATGCATACTATATGATACATATGTATGTATATACTTTACATGGGTTTTTTATAAAAATGGAAAATCATTAATGAAAATCAGAAAATTTTGCAAAAATATTAATCTTGTTAGATGGCTGTACTGAATATTTATCATTTAAAAAGAAAAAAATGAAAGTTGGTTGGTAAATCATTGAGTAAAAGGGTTTTAAATGTCTGTCATTTACAGATTAAATATTATGATATGATGATATGAAAATATCAGAAAAACAACAAAAAAAAAAAAAAAATAGAATTGCATCGAACTTGCAAACCTCGAAACTTCGAAGTTTACGAATCGGCCACTCTACCACTGCACCAAACACTTCACTAAAATCTGAATGTTGATATTCAGATATATTGTGAAATTTTTATTTCCTACCATACATATTTTAAAATTTTGTTTATGTATTTAGAAAAAAAACAAAAAGCAAAAACAAAAAAGCAAAATGTAAAATGTAAAATTCAACCGAATAAAACAGCGTTATTTTTGAAACGTCACCTCGAAACTTCGAAGTTTATGAATCGGCCACTCTACCACTGCACCAAACACTTCACTAAAATCTGAATGTTGATATTCAGTTATATTGTGAAATTTTTATTTCCTACCATACATATTTTAAAATTTTGTTTATGTATTTAGAAAAAAAACAAAAAGCAAAAACAAAAAGCAAAATCTAAAATTAAACGGAATAAAACAGCGTCATTTTTGAATATGTATATTATAGGTATAGATTACACATACTATATGATACATATGTGTGTATATACTTTACATGGATTTTTTATAAAAATGGAAAATTATTAATGAAAATCAGAAAATTTTGGAAAAATATTAATTTTGTAAGATGTCTGTACTGAATATTTATCATTTAAAAAAAGCAAAAAAAAATAGATTTGCACCGAACTTGCTGTACTGAATATTTATCATTTAAAAAGAAAAAAATGAAAGTTGGTTGGTAAATCATTGAGTAAAAGGGTTTTAAATGTCTGTCATTTACAGATTAAATATTATAATATGATGATATGAAAATATTAGAAAAACAACAAAAAAAAAAAAAAAATAGAATTGCATCGAACTTGCAAACCTCGAAACTTCGAAGTTTACGAATCGGCCACTCTACCACTGCACCAAACACTTCACTAAAATCTGAATGTTGATATTCAGATATATTGTGAAATTTTTATTTCCTACCATACATATTTTAAAATTTTGTTTATGTCTTTAGAAAAAAAACAAAAAGCAAAAACAAAACAGCAACATCTAAAATTCAACGGAATAAAACAGCGTTGTTTTTGAAACTTCACCTCGAAACTTCGAAGTTTATGAATCGGCCACTCTACCACTGCACCAAACACTTCACTAAAATCTGAATGTTTATATTCAGTTATATTGTGAAATTTTTGTTTCCTACCATACATATTTTAAAATTTTGTTTATGTATTTAGAAAAAAAACAAAAAGCAAAAACAAAAAAGCAAAATGTAAAATTCGACGGAATAAAAGAGCGTCGTTTTTGAATATGTATATTATAGGTATAGATTACACATACTATATGATACACATGTATGAATATACTTTACATGGGTTTTTTATAAAAATGGAAAATTATTAATGAAAATCAGAAAATTTTGGAAAAATATTAATCTTGTAAAATGGCTGTACTGAATATTTATCATTTAAAAAGAAAAAAATGAAAGTTGGTTGGTAAATCATTGAGTAAAAGGGTTTTAAATGTCTGTCATTCACAGATTAAATATTAAAAAAAAAAAAATAGAATTGCATCGAACTTGCAAACCTCAAAACTTCGAATTATACGAATCGGCCACTCTACCGCTGCACCAAACCCTTCACTAAAATCAGAATGTTTATATTCAGTTATATTGTGAAATTTTTATTTCCTACCATACATATTTTAAAATTTTATTTATGTATTTAGAAAAAAAGCAAAAAGCAAAAACAAAAAAGCAAAATTTAAAATTCAACGGAATAAAACAGCGTCATTTTTGAATATGTAGATCATAGGTATAGATTATACATACTATATGATACATATTCATGTATATACTTTACATGGGTTTTTTATAAAAATGGAAAATTATTAATGAAAATCAGAAAATTTTGGAAAAATATTAATCTTGTAAGATGGCTGTACTGAATATTTATCATTTAAAAAGAAAAAAAATGAAAGTTGGTTGGTAAATCATTGAGTAAAAGGGTTTTGAATGTCTGTCATTTACAGATTAAATATTAAAAAAAAAAAATTGAGTTGCATCGAACTTGCAAACCTCAAAACTTCGAAGTTTACGAATCGACCACTCTACCACTGCACCAAACCCTTCACTAAAATTTGAATGTTTGTATTCAGTTATATTGTGAAATTTTTATTTCCTACCATACATATTTTAAAATTTTATTTATGTATATAGAAAAAAAACAAAAAGCAAAATTTAAAATTCAACGGAATAAAAGAGCGTTGTTTTTGAAACGTCACCTCGAAACTTCGAAGTTTATGAATCGGCCACTCTACCACTGCACCAAACACTTCACTAAAATGTGAATGTTTATATTCAGTTATATTGTGAAATTTTTGTTTCCTACCATACATATTTTAAAATTTTGTTTATGTATTTAGAAAAAAAACAAAAAGCAAAAACAAAAAAGCAAAATGTAAAATTCAACGGAATAAAAGAGCGTCGTTTTTGAATATGTATATTATAGGTATAGATTACACATACTATATGATACACATGTATGAATATACTTTACATGGGTTTTTTATAAAAATGGAAAATTATTAATGAAAATCAGAAAATTTTGGAAAAATATTAATCTTGTAAAATGGCTGTACTGAATATTTATCATTTAAAAAGAAAAAAATGAAAGTTGGTTGGTAAATCATTGAGTAAAAGGGTTTTAAATGTCTGTCATTTACAGATTAAATATTATGATATGATGATATGAAAATATCAGAAAAACAACAAAAAAAAAAAAAAAATAGAATTGCATCGAACTTGCAAACCTCGAAACTTCGAAGTTTACGAATCGGCCACTCTACCACTGCACCAAACACTTCACTAAAATCTGAATGTTGATATTCAGATATATTGTGAAATTTTTATTTCCTACCATACATATTTTAAAATTTTGTTAATGTATTTAGAAAAAAAACAAAAAGCAAAAACAAAAAAGCAAAATCTAAAATTCAACGGAATAAAACAGCGTTATTTTTGAAACGTCACCTCGAAACTTCGAAGTTTATGAATCGGCCACTCTACCACTGCACCAAACACTTCACTAAAATCTGAATGTTGATATTCAGTTATATTGTGAAATTTTTATTTCCTACCATACATATTTTAAAATTTTGTTTATGTATTTAGAAAAAAAACAAAAAGCAAAAACAAAAAGCAAAATCTAAAATTCAACGGAATAAAACAGCGTCATTTTTGAATATGTATATTATAGGTATAGATTACACATACTATATGATACATATGTGTGTATATACTTTACATGGGTTTTTTATAAAAATGGAAAATTATTAATGAAAATCAGAAAATTTTGGAAAAATATTAATTTTGTAAGATGTCTGTACTGAATATTTATCATTTAAAAAAAGCAAAAAAAAATAGATTTGCACCGAACTTGCTGTACTGAATATTTATCATTTAAAAAGAAAAAAATGAAAGTTGGTTGGTAAATCATTGAGTAAAAGGGTTTTAAATGTCTGTCATTTACAGATTAAATATTATGATATGATGATATGAAAATATCAGAAAAACAACAAAAAAAAAAAAAAAAATAGAATTGCATCGAACTTGCAAACCTCGAAACTTCGAAGTTTACGAATCGGCCACTCTACCACTGCACCAAACACTTCACTAAAATCTGAATGTTGATATTCAGATATATTGTGAAATTTTTATTTCCTACCATACATATTTTAAAATTTTGTTTATGTCTTTAGAAAAAAACAAAAAGCAAAAACAAAAAAGCAAAATGTAAAATTCAACGGAATAAAAGAGCGTCGTTTTTGAATATGTATATTATAGGTATAGATTACACATACTATATGATACACATGTATGAATATACTTTACATGGGTTTTTTATAAAAATGGAAAATTATTAATGAAAATCAGAAAATTTTGGAAAAATATTAATCTTGTAAAATGGCTGTACTGAATATTTAGCATTTAAAAAGAAAAAAATGAAAGTTGGTTGGTAAATCATTGAGTAAAAGGGTTTTAAATGTCTGTCATTCACAGATTAAATATTAAAAAAAAAAAATAGAGTTGCATCGAACTTGCAAACCTCAAAACTTCGAATTATACGAATCGGCCACTCTACCGCTGCACCAAACCCTTCACTAAAATCAGAATGTTTTTATATTCAGTTATATTGTGAAATTTTTATTTCCTACCATACATATTTTAAAATTTTATTTATGTATTTAGAAAAAAAGCAAAAAGCAAAAACAAAAAAGCAAAATTTAAAATTCAACGGAATAAAACAGCGTCATTTTTGAATATGTAGATCATAGGTATAGATTATACATACTATATGATACATATGCATGTATATACTTTACATGGGTTTTTTATAAAAATGGAAAATTGTTAATCAAAATCAGAAAATTTTGGAAAAATATTAATCTTGTAAGATGGCTGTACTGAATATTTATCATTTAAAAAGAAAAAAAATGAAAGTTGGTTGGTAAATCATTGAGTAAAAGGGTTTTGAATGTCTGTCATTTACAGATTAAATATTAAAAAAAAAAAATTGAGTTGCATCGAACTTGCAAACCTCAAAACTTCGAAGTTGACGAATCGACCACTCTACCACTGCACCAAACCCTTCACTAAAATTTGAATGTTTGTATTCAGTTATATTGTGAAATTTTTATTTTCTACCATACATATTTTAAAATTTTATTTATGTATATAGAAAAAAAACAAAAAGCTAAATTTAAAATTCAACGGAATAAAAGAGCGTTGTTTTTGAATATGTATATTATAGGTATAGATTATACATACTATATGATACATATGTATATACTTTACATGGGTTTTTTATAGAAATGGAAAATTATTAATGAAAATCAGAAAATTTTGGAAAAATATTAATCTTGTATGTACTGAATATTTTTTTTTTTTTCTTTATTAGTAATTTTAAAATTTATATTATTTACAAAATATTATTTTATTAGGTATTACAATAATTTGTTTTTTAGACCTTAGCCTTAGCTTTATGGTCTCATAATTTACAAACATATATTTTATCCTTCATTTGTTGAATTTACAATTTTTGAAATATACATTAATATGTTAATATTTAATATTAGATATTATTTAATCCGAGATAATTTATATAGATATAGTGAGAATATATATTAACTTAATTACAATTTATTTACATCTTGTTGACATTTTATTATTTTACATATTCAAAAGTTATTTATAATATTGCTTTTTCATTTTTACTTATTCAAATATTTTAAATTTTTAAATTTTATATTATATTCTTTTTCTTTTCATTCAGAGTTTATATTATATTTCAGTTAAATTTCTTTATAAAAATTTTTTTATACATACTTATTATTTCTTGAAAATTTTAAACATTTCTTATTGTTGCTCCAACACATATGTTTTAATTCTATTTTTGAAGATTACTAAATTATCTATTACTTTTAAGATTTCAGGGAGTTCATTGTACACTTTTAAGCAGTTATATTGACAATTATTTTTCTGGTTGTTAGTGCGAAATAGTGTTAAGTAGAAATTGTCTTTGTTGCGGGTATTATGATTATGAATATGAATACTTCTATTTAATATAAAGTTATGCTTAATTTCGTTGTTTACTATTTTGAAAGCTAGGATATATAATTCGTATTTACAAATATTCATAAGGCTAATATATTGAATAGAGTATACTAAGTTTGAAGGATATTGATTTGGATATATTGATTATCATTTAAAAAGAAAAAAATGAAAGATCGTTGGTAAATCATTGAGTAAAAGGGTTTTAAATGTCTGTCATTTACAGATTAACTATTAAAAAAAAAAATTGAATTGCACCGAACTTGCAAACCTCAAAACTTCGAAGTTTACGAATCGGCCACTCTACCACTGCACCAAACCCTTCACTAAAATCTGAATGTTTATATTCAGTTATATTGTGAAATTTTTATTTCCTACTATACATATTTTAAAATTTTATTTATGTATTTAGAAAAGAAAACAAAAAGCAAAAACAAAAAAGCAAAATTTAAAATTCAACGGAATAAAACAGCGTCATTTTTGAATATGTATATCATAGGTATAGATTATACATACTATATGATACATATGCATGTATATACTTTACATGGGTTTTTTATAAAAATGGAAAATTATTAATGAAAATCAGAAAATTTTGGAAAAATATTAATCTTGTAAGATGGCTGTACTGAATATTTATCATTTAAAAAGAAAAAAATGAAAGTTGGTTGGTAAATCATTGAGTAAAAGGGTTTTAAATGTCTGTCATTCACAGATTAAATATTAAAAAAAAAAAAATAGAATTGCATCGAACTTGCAAACCTCAAAACTTCGAATTATACGAATCGGCCACTCTACCGCTGCACCAAACCCTTCACTAAAATCTGAATGTTTATATTCAGTTATATTGTGAAATTTTTATTTCCTACCATACATATATTAAAATTTTATTTATGTATTTAGAAAAAAAAACAAAAAGCAAAAACAAAAAACCAAATTTTAAATTCAACGGAATAAAATAGCGTCATTTTTGAATATGTATATCATAGGTATAGATTATACATACTATATGATACATATGCATGTATATACTTTACATGGGTTTTTTATAAAAATGGAAAATTATTAATGAAAATCAGAAAATTTTGGAAAAATATTAATCTTGTAAGATGGCTGTAATGAATATTTATCATTTAAAAAGAAAAAAATGAAAGTTGGTTGGTAAATCATTGAGTAAAAGGATTTTAAATGTCTGTCATTTACAGATTAAATATATTCAAAAAAAAAAAATAGAATTGCATCGAACTTGCAAACCTCAAAACTTCGAAGTTTACGATTCGGCCACTCTACCACTGCACCAAACCCTTCATTAAAATCTGAATGTTTATATTCAGTTATATTGTGAAATTTTTATTTCCTACCATACATATTTTAAAATTTTGTTTATGTATTTAGAAAAAAAACAAATCAGCAAAATTTAAAATTCAACGGAATAAAAGAGCGTCGTTTTTGAATGTGTATATTATAGGTATAGATTATGCATACTATATGATACATATGTATGTATATACCTTACATGGGTTTTTTATAAAAATGGAAAATTATTAATGAAAATCAGAAAATTTTGGAAAAATATTAATCTTGTTAGACGGCTGTACTGAATATTTATCATTTAAAAAGAAAAAAATGAAAGTTGGTTGGTAAATCATTGAGTAAAAGGGTTTTAAATGTCTGTCATTTACAGATTAAATATTATGATATGATGATATGAAAATATCAGAAAAACAACCAACAAAAAAAAAATAGAATTGCATCGAACTTGCAAACCTCGAAACTTCGAAGTTTACGAATCGGCCACTCTACCACTGCATCAAACCCTTCACTAAAATCTGAATGTTTATATTCAGTTATATTGTGTAATTTTTATTTCCTACCATATATATTTTAAAATTCTATTTATGTATTTAGAAAAAAAACAAAAAGCAAAAACAAAAAAGCAAAAATAAAAATTCAACGGAATAAAAGAGCATCGTTTTTGAACATATATATTATAGGTATAGATTATACATACTATATGATACATATGTACATACTTTACATGGGTTTTTTATAAAAATGGAAAATTATTAATGAAAATCAGAAAATTTTGGAAAAATATTAATCTTGTAAGATGGCTGTACTGAATATTTATCATTTAAAAAGAGAAAAATGAAAGTTGGTTGGTAAATAATTGAGTAAAAGGGTTTTAAATGTCTGTCATTTACAGATTAAATATTAAAAAAAAAAAAATAGAATTGCATCGAACTTGCAAACCTCAAAACTTCGAAGTTTACGAATCGGCCACTCTACCACTGCACCAAACCCTTTACTGAAATCTGAATGTTTATATAAAGTTATATTGTGAAATTTTTATTTCCTAACATACATATTTTAAAATTTTTTTTATGTATTTAGAAAAAAAACAAAAAGCAAAAACAAAAAAGCAAAATTAAAAATTCAACGGAATAAAAGAGCATCGTTCTTGAATATGTATATTATAGGTATAGATTGTACATACTATATGATACATATGTATATACTTAACATGGGTTTTTTATAAAAATGGAAAATTATTAATGAAAATCAGAAAATTTTGGAAAAATATTAATCTTGTAAGATGGCTGTACTGAATATTTATCATTTAAAAAGAGAAAAATGAAAGTTGGTTGATAAATAATTGAGTAAAAGGGTTTTAAATGTCTGTCATTTACAGATTAAATATTAAAGAAAAAAAAAAATAGAATTGCATCGAACTTGCAAACTTCAAAACTTCGAAGTGTACGAATTGGCCACTCTACCATTGCAGCAAACCCTTCATTAAAATCTGAATGTTTATATTCAGTTATATTGTGAAATTTTTATTTCCTACCATACATATTTTAAAATTTTATTTATGTATTTAGAAAAAAAATAAAAAGCAAAAACAAAAAAGCGAAATTTAAATTTCAACGGAATAAAAGAGCGTCGTTTTTGAATATGTATATTATAGGTATAGATTATACATACTATATGATACATATGTATATACTTTACATGGGTTTTTTATAAAAATGGAAAATTATTAATGAAAATCAGAAAATTTTGGAAAAATATTAATCTTGTAAGATGGCTGTACTGAATATTTATCATTTAAAAAGAAAAAATGAAAGTTTGTTGGTAAATCATTGAGTAAAAGGATTTTAAATGTCTGTCATTTACAGATTAAATATTATGTTATGATGATATGAAAATATCAGAAAAACAACCAAAAAAAAAAAAAATAGAATTGTATCGAACTTGCAAACCTCGAAACTTCGAAGTTTACGAATCGGCCACTCTACCACTGCACCAAACCCTTCACTGAAATCTCAATGCTTATATTTAGTTATTTTGTGAAATTTTTATTTCCTACCATACATCTTTTAAAATTTTATTTATGTATTTAAAAAAAAAACAAAAAGCAAAAACAAAAAAGCAAATTGTAAAATTCAACGGAATAAAAGAGCGTCGTTTTTGAATATGTATATTATAGGTATAGATTATACATACTATATGATACATATGTATATACTTTACATGGGTTTTTTATAAAAATGGAAAATTATTAAAGAAAATCAAAAAATTTTGGAAAAATATTAATCTTGTAAGATGGCTGTACTGAATATTTATCATTTAAAAAGAAAAAAATGAAAGTTGTTTGGTAAATAATTGACTAAAAGGTTTTAAATGTCTGTCATTTAAAAAAAAAAAATTGAGTTGCATCGAACTTGCAAACCTGAAAACTTCGAAATTACCGAATTGGCCACTCTAAAACTGCACCAAACCCTTCATTAAAATCTGAATGTTTATATTCAGTTATATTGTGAAATTTTTATTTCCTACCTATATTTTAAAATTTTATTTATTCTTTTAGATAAAAAACAAAAAGCAAAAACAAAAAAGGTAAATTTAAAATTCAACGGAATAAAAGAGCGTCGTTTTTGAATATGTATATTATAGGTATAGATTATACATACTATATGATACATATGTATATACCTTACATGGCTTTTTTATAAAAATGGAAAATTATTAATGAAAATCAGAATATCTTGGAAAAATATTAATCTTATAAGATGGCTGTACTGAATATTTATCATTTAAAAAGAAAAAATGAAAGTTGGTTGGTAAATCATTGAGTAAAGGGGTTTTAAATGTCTGTCATTTACAGATTAAATATTATGATATAACGATATGAAAATATCAGAAAAACAACCAAAAAAATAAAAAAGTAGAATTGCATCGAACTTGCAAACCTCGAAACTTCGAAGTTTACGAATCGGCCACTCTACCACTGCACCAAACCCTTCACTAAAATCTCAATGTATATATTCAGTTATATTGTGAAATTTTTGTTTCGTAACATACATATTTTAAAATTTTGTTTATGTATTTAGAAAAAAAACAAAAAGCAAAAACAAAAAGGCAAAATTTAAAATTCAACGGAATAAAAGAGCGTCGCTTTGAGTATGTATATTAGAGTATGTATATTATGTATATTATAGATTACACATACTATATGATACATATGTATACACTTTACATGGGTTTTTTATAAAAATGGACAATTATTAATGAAAATCAGAAAATTTTGGAAAAATATTAATCTTGTAAGATAGCTGTACTGAAAATTTATCATGTAAAAAGAAAAAAATGAAAGTTGGTTGGTAAATCATCGAGTAAAAGGGTTTTAAAGGTCTGTCATTTGCAGATAAAATATATTAAAAAAAAAAAAATAAAATTGCATCGAACTTGCAAACCTCAAAACTTCGAAGTTCACGAATTGGCCACTCTACCACTGCACCAAACCCTTCATTAAAATCGGAATATATATATTCAGTTATATTGTGAAATTTTTGTTTCCTACCATACATATTTTAAAATTTTATTTATGTATTTAGAAAAAAAACAAAAAGCAAAAACAATAAAACAAAATTTAAAATTCAACGGAATAAAAGAGCGTTGTTTTTGAATATGTATATTATAGTATAGATTATACATACGATATGATACATATGTATATACTTTACATGGGTTTTTTATAAAAATGGAAAATTATTAATGAAAATCAGAAAATTTTGGAAAAATATTAATCTTGTAAGATGGCTGTACTGAATATTTATCATTTAAAAAGAGAAAAAATGAAAGTTGGTTGGTAAATCATTGAGTAAAAGGGTTTTGAATGTCTGTCATTTAAAAAAAAAAAATTGAGTTGCATCGAACTTGCAAACCTCAAAACTTCGAAGTTTACGAATCGACCACTCTACCACTGCACCAAACCCTTCATTAAAATCGGAATATATATATTCAGTTATATTGTGAAATTTTTGTTTCCTACCATACATATTTTAAAATTTTATTTATGTATTTAGAAAAAAAACAAAAAGCAAAAACAAAAAAGCAAAATTTAAAATTCAACGGAATAAAAGAGCGTCGCTTTGAGTATGTATATTAGAGGTATAGATTACACATACTATATGATACATATGTATACACTTTACATGGGTTTTTTATAAAAATGGACAATTATTAATGAAAATCAGAAAATTTTGGAAAAATATTAATCTTGTAAGATGGCTGTACTGAATATTTATCATTTAAAAAGAAAAAAAATGAAAGTTGGTTGGTAAATCATTGAGTAAAAGGGTTTTGAATGTCTGTCATTTAAAAAAAAAAATTGAGTTGCATCGAACTTGCAAACCTCAAAACTTCGAAGTTTACGAATCGACCACTCTACCACTGCACCAAACCCTTCACTAAAATTTGAATGTTTGTATTCAGTTATATTGTGAAATTTTTATTTTCTACCATACATATTTTAAAATTTTATTTATGTATATAGAAAAAAAACAAAAAGCAAAATTTAAAATTCAACGGAATAAAAGAGCGTCGTTTTTGAATATGTATATTATAGGTATAGATTATACATACTATATGATACATATGTATATACTTTACATGGGTTTTTTATAAAAATGGAAAATTATTAATGAAAATCAGAAAATTTTGTAAAAATATTAATCTTGTAAGATGGCTGTACTGAATATTTATCATTTAAAAAGAAAAAAATGAAAGTTGTTTGGTAAATAATTGAGTAAAAGGTTTTAAATGTCTGTCATTTACAGATTAAATATTAAAAAAAAAAAATAGAATTGCATCGAACTTGCAAACCTGAAAACTTCGAAATTTACGAATTGGCCACTCTACCACTGCACCAAACCCTTCATTAAAATCTGAATGTTTATATTCAGTTATATTGTGAAATTTTTATTTCCTACCTATATTTTAAAATTTTATTTATTCATTTAGATAAAAAACAAAAAGCAAAAACAAAAAAGCAAAATTTAAAATTCAACGAAATAAAAGAGCTTCGTTTTTGAATATGTATATTATAGGTATAGATTATACATACTATATGATATATATGTATATACTTTACATGGCTTTTTTATAAAAATGGAAAATTATTAATGAAAATCAGAATATCTTGGAAAAATATTAATCTTGTAAGATGGCTGTACTGAATATTTATCATTTAAAAAGAAAAAATGAAAGTTGGTTGGTAAATCATTGAGTAAAGGGGTTTTAAATGTCTGTCATTTACAGATTAAATATTAAAAAAAAAAAATTGAGTTGCATCTAACTTGCAAACCTCAAAACTTCGAAGTTTACGAATCGACCACTCTACCACTGCATCAAACAGTTCACTAAAATCTGAATGTTTATATTCAGTTATATTGTAAAATTTTTATTTCCTACCATACATATTTTAAAATTTTATTCATGTATTTAGAAAAAAAACAAAAAGCAAAAACAAAAAAGCAAAATTTAAAATTCAACGGAATAAAAGAGCATCGTTTTTGAATATGTATATTATAGGTATAGATTATACATACTATATGATACATATGTATATACTTTACATGGGTTTTTTATAAAAATGGAAAATTATTAATGAAAATCAGAAAATTTTGGAAAAATATTAATCTTGTAAGATGGCTGTACTGAATATTTATCATTTAAAAAAAGGGTTTTAGATGTCTGTCATTTACAGATTAAATATATTAAAAAAAAAAAAATTAGAATTGCATCGAACTTGCAAACCTCAAAACTTCGAAGTTTACGAATCGGCCACTCTACCACTGCACCAAACCCTTCACTAAAATCTGAATGTTTATATTCAGTTATATTGTGAAATTTTTATTTCCTATTGAGTAGTTCGGAGAACATCGAACAAGGTGAGTCACTATTTGATTTTCTTATTAACACTAACCTTAAAATATGTAATAGTGGTAACACACCCACTTTTATTTTCCCAAGTTCGGGCAGATATAGTGGGTGGGAAGAGGTAATAGACATTACCTTAGCTACTAACAACAATATCATTGGAGTTGTATACTGGTCTGTGTCTAGCCAGAACTCCTACTCAGATCACAAATATATAGTCTTGGAGGTGAATTTGCAGATGAATATTCCCAAATTCTATAGAAATCCTAAAAGAACTGACTGGGTAAAATTCAGCCGAATTATACAGTCAAAACTAATTAATGTACCGAACATCAAAATTGAAACGATAAAATAACTGGATGCAAAGATTAAAACTTTTGAAAAGGCAATGGAAGTAGCCTTTAAAGTCTCGTGTCCAATTAGTGCGGAAAGAAAACCTGTCCCCCTTGGTGGAATGAAGACTTAGCCTGCCTCAAAAGATTGACTAGGTCTATTTTCAATATTTGCTATGAACATAAATACTGGCAACCTTATAAAAATTTCCTAAAAGTATATAAGAAAGCCATCAAAGAGGCCAAGCGGCATACTTGGATGGAATTTTGTCAATCTATTGAAACTACAAAGGATTCAGCTTGAATCTGTAAAATTTTGTGCAATGATAGATCCTGTCCTTCCTTAATCAAAAGAACTGATGGGAGCTGGGCTAATTCTTCAGCTGAATCTCTTGAACTGTTAGTTAACACCCATTTTCCCGTAGCCGGCAATGTTAACGGTAATGTAACTCCACCCAATGGAGGTCCTGCAGCCCAAGGAACTTCATGGTATGAAGTAAGTAAAATTATATCTCAGGAAAAGGTTTCTTGAGCTATAAAAAGTTTCTCTCCATATAAATCGCCTGGCTTGGATGGCATAATTCCGATTATGTTGCAAAGTCGTTAATGCTGTCGACATCGTGGCTTGTCGCCATTTTCAGTGGCTGTTTAAAACATAATCATTTTCACTGCAGTTGGAAGAGAGTCCGAGTAGTATTTATTCTAAAGGCAGGTAGAAGGGGGCACGAGTCTGCGAAAGACTTCAGGCCACTCAGCCTGTCCTCCTTTCTTTTAAAAATCTTGGAGCGCATTTTGGATTGCCAGACTAGGCAACGCTTTGAGGGAACTCTAGTATCGAAATCCCAACATGCGTACTTAAAAGGTAGGTCCACAGAAACGGCTCTTCATGAAGTGGCCAGCACACCGATATCTAAGAAGGTAGCACACAAGTGGTGGTTGCTACCACCACTTGTAAAGGTTCTTCGATATCTAAGAAGGTAGCACACAAGTGGTTAGCCACCTTCTTAGATATCGAAGGTGCTTTTAATAATGTCAACATCCAATCTATTGAAGAAGCTCTAACCCCGGTGGGAACAGAGCAGTTTCTGAAGCATTGGATTATATCCATGTTGAATTCCAGAATAATTCACGCGAAATTGGAAACAGCAGTGTTACTAAATTAGTCAACAGGCGTACACCTCAGGGAGGTGTAATATCACCTTTGCTATGGCTAATGGTTATAAACAAAATTCTAATGATACTTGCTGAGGAAGGAATAAAGGTAGTGGCGTATGCGGATGATGTGGTGATACTAGTATCAAGCCAGTTTATATCCGTGAGATCATGAATAGAACGCTAAGCAAGGTTCACAACTGGGCCACAAGTTGTGGCCTAGGTGTCAACTCAGAGAAGACTGAAATGGTACTCTTCACGACAAGATCCAAAATACCTACTTTTGTCCTACCGAAACTCAACAATTATACTTTAAATCTGACTACCAGCGCTAAGTATCTGTCGTTATTCTAGACTCAAAGCTTTCCTGGAAATCTAACATCGAGCATAGAGTTAAGAAGGCTTGTGTTGCTCTCTATGCTTGCAATAAAACCATGGGGAAGAAATGGGGTATGCAGCCAAAGATAGCGCTTTGGACGTATACAGCCGTGGTTTGCCTAATCCTTACCTATGGATCGCTGGTGTGGTGGCCAGTGATGAATCGGAAATACAATATAACAAAACTAAATAGAATACAGAGATCGGCATCTGTGGGCATCACAGGAGCACTGCGATCGTGTCCGTCTGATGCTCTGAATACTATTTTATTTCTTTTACCTCCGGATCTATACATTAAGTATGTCGCAACGTGTAGTGCAGTTCGACTCAGAGAAACTGGGTGGTTTGCTACTAAACCATATGGCCACGGCAATATTCTTGAGATATTTCCAAGGGACTTTATACCAGCCCTGACCGACTACACTATTCCCAAAATAAACTTTGGGAGTAATTTAGTCGTAGAATTTCCGTCTAGAGCGGAATGGAAGGGCGGTAATGTGACAAAGAATTTCGATGTCACTATCTTCACCGACGGATCCAAGATGAAGGAAGGAGTCGGTGCTGGCATTTTCTCAGAGAAACTCAACATTTCAAAATTCTACAGACTCCCCGACACAGCTAGCATCTTTCAGGCGGAGATACTAGCAGTTAGAGAGGCTGCTCGAATTCTGAACGGAAACAACACATAAATGAGAACGGTCGCCATTTGTGTGGACAGTCAATCCGCGATTAAGGCCATTAACGCGAACATCACAACCTCTAAGTTTGTTAGACAGTGCCAAGAGAAAATTGCCCTAACAAGCGAAAGGTTAAACAATACGGTAAATTTAAATAGTAAATTACAAAATATTGCATAATTTTAATACTGCTTCATGTAGATAATAAACTTTCTGGCCTTCTGGCGGTATTAGATTGTAAAACTATTACGCAGAGCCTGAGATATATACATCTGAAAATGGGGCTTTTTCGAAATTTGGAAGAGCTGTAATCTGAAACCCTATATAACTAAAATAAACCTTTAATACACCTTAAAATATATTACTGTAGCTTTAGTTTGTATATCTTTTCGAAGTGAAATGTGTACAGGTTCATAAGTTACAAGTGTTTAAAAATAGCAAATTTTCAATTTTTGAGCTTTAATTGCTCATAAACCGAGGGTGAGCCAAAAAAATTTTCTGCGCAAACTTATACTAATTTCAAAAGTTCTTTTTTGCCTCAAAATTTCAAGCCTCTATCTAAAAGCGTTCCGGAGTTATGAAGGTAGAAAAATCATGCAAAATTTGGTTTTCACATAACGGTAAATTTAAATATTAAATTTAACAAAATTGTATAATTTTGATACCAATTTAGAAAGGTAAAAAAATACCTGTCGAATGATGTTTTCAGAGTGAAAAATTCTTAAGCAGAATATTTTAAAATTTTATTTATGTATTTAGAAAAAAAACAAAAAGCAAAAACAATAAAGCAAAATTTAAAATTCAACGGAATAAAAGAGCGTTGTTTTTGAATATGTATATTATAGTATAGATTATACATACGATATGATACATATGTATATACTTTACATGGCTTTTTTATAAAAATGGAAAATTATTAATGAAAATCAGAATATCTTGGAAAAATATTAATCTTGTAAGATGGCTGTACTGAATATTTATCATTTAAAAAGTAAAAATGAAAGTTGGTTGGTAAATCATTGAGTAAAGGGGTTTTAAATGTCTGTCATTTACAGATTAAATATTAAAAAAAAAAAATTGAGTTGCATCGAACTTGCAAACCTCAAAACTTCGAAGTTTACGAATCGACCACTCTACCACTGCATCAAACAGTTCACTAAAATCTGAATGTTTATATTCAGTTATATTGTGAAATTTTTATTTCCTACCATACATATTTTAAAATTTTATTCATGTATTTAGAAAAAAAAACAAAAAGCAAAAACAAAAAAGCAAAATTTAAAATACAACGGAATAAAAGAGCGTCGTTTTTCAATATGTATATTATAGGTACAGATTATACATACTATATGATACATATGTATATACTTTACATGGGTTTTTTATAAAAATGGAAAATTATTAATGAAAATCAGAAAATTTTGGAAAAATATTAATCTTGTAAGATGGCTGTACTGAATATTTATCATTTAAAAAGAAAAAAAATGAAATTTGGTTGGTAAATTATTGAGTAAAAACGGTTTTAAATGTCTGTCATTTACAATATATATTATGATATGATAATATGAAAATATCAGAAAAACAACAAAAAAAAAAAAATAGAATTGCATCAAACTTGCAAACCTCGAAACTTCGAAGTTTACGATTCGGCCACTATACCACTGCACCAAACCCTTCACTAAAATCTGAATGTTTATATTCAGTTATATTGTGAAATTTTTATTTCCTACCATACATATTTTAAAATTTTATTTATGTATTTAGAAAAAAAACAAAAAGCAAAAACAAAAACGCAAAATTTAAAATACAACGGAATAAAAGTGCGTCGTTTTTCAATATGTATATTATAGGTACAGATTATACATACTATATGATACATATGTATATACTTTACATGGATTTTTTATAAAAATGGAAAATTATTAATGAAAATCAGAAAATTTTGGAAAAATATTAATCTTGTAAGATGACTGTACTGAATATTTATGATTTAAAAAATAAAAAATTAAAGTTGGTTGGTAAATCATTGAGTAAAAGGGTTTTAAATGTCTGTCATTTACAAATTAAATATTTTAAAAAAATAAGATAGAATGTAAACCAACGGTTTTTAAAAGCGAACATTTCCAAAACACAATACCAACTGTTTAGAATTGTGACTTGCACAAAAATTTGAAAATTTTTTGTAATAAGAAATAAAAAATATGACTTTTCTGGAATTTTGAGGGGCTGTAAGTCCGGAACCCTATATAATTAAGAAAAACCGTTAACACACGTAAAAATATATTACTGGAGCTTTAATTTTTATGTCTTGTCGAAAATAAATGTGTATAGGTGCTTAAGTTACAAGTGCCTAAAAATAGCAAATTTTCAATTTTTCAGCCCTAATACTTCTTAAACAGGGGGTGGTGCAAAAAAACTTTTTAAGGAAACTTATACTAATTCTAAAAGTTCTTTCTTTTCTGAAAACTTCAGGTTCCTATCTAAAGGCATGCCGGAGTTATGAAAAAAGAAATTTCATGCAAAATGTGGTTTTCACATAACGGTAAATTTAAATAGTAAATTACAAAATATTACATAATTTTAATATTGCTTCATGTAGATAATAAAATTTGTGGTCTGCTGGCGGTTTTAGATTGTAGAATTATTACGCAGAGCCTGAGATATATACATCTGAAAATGGGGCTTTTTCGAAATTTTGAAGAGTTGTAACTCTGAAACCCTATATAACTAAAATAAACCTTTAACACACGTAAAAATATGTTACTGTAGCTTTAATTTTTTTTATATCTTTTCGAAGTAAAATGTGTACAGGTTCGTAAGTTACAGGTGGTTAATGATAGCAAATTTTACAATTTTTGAGCCTTAATATCTCATAAACAGGAGGTGACCCAAAAAAATTTTCTGAGCAAACTTATACTAAATTCAAAATTTCTTTCTTGCCTCAAAATTTCAAGCCGCTATCTAAAAGCGTGCCGGAGTTATGAATGTAGAAAAATCATGCAAATTTGCTTTTCACATAGCGGTAAATTTAAATACTAAATTTAAAAAAATTGTATAATTTTGATACTAATTTAGAAAGGTAAAAAAATACCTGTCGAATGACGTTTTCAGAGTAAAAAATTCTCAAGCAGAACATAAGATATATGCATGTAAAAATAAGGCTTTTTCAAAGTTTGAGGGGCTGCAGCTCTGTAATTGAAGGGGCTACATGAAAAAGTTGTTCCACAAAATTATTTTTTTTATGAGGCCTACCCGTGGTTAAAATTGTTTTTCTCTATCTTTAACGGTGTAGAAGTTTTGTAAACAGACGGACGGACGGACAGAGTGAAACTAATAAGCACATTTTTTCAAAATTTTTTTGGAAATGTGCTAAAAAAATAGAATTGCATTGAACTTGCAAAACTCAAAACTGCGAAGTTTACAAATCGGCCACTCTACCACTGCACCAAATTCTTCACTAAAATCTGAATGTTTATATTCAGTTAAATTGTGAAATTTTTATTTCCTACCATACATATTTTAAAATTTTATTTATGTATTTAGAAAAAAACAAAAAGCAAAAACAAAAAGGCAAAATTTAAAATTCAACGGAATAAAAGAGCGTCGTTTTTGAATATGTATATTATAGGTATAGATTGTACATACCATATTATACATATGTATATACTTTACTTGGATTTTTTTTAAAAATGGAAAATTATTAATGAAAATCAGAAAATTTTGAAAAATATTAATCTTGTAAGATGGCTGTACTGAATATTTATTATTTAAAAAGAAAAAATTAAAGTTGGTTGGTAAATCATTGAGTAAAAGGGTTTTAATTGTCTGTCATTTACAGATTAAATATTAAAAAAAAAAAATAAAATTGCATCGATCTTGCAAACCTCAAAACTTCGAAGTTTACGAATCGTCCACTCTACCACTGCACCAAACCCTTCACTAAAATCTAGATATTTATATTCAGTTACCTATATTTTAAAATTTTTATTTCCTACCATACATATTTTAAAATTTTATTTATGTATTTAGAAAAGAAACACAAAGCAAAATTTAAAATTCAACGGAATAAAAGAGCGTCGTTTTTGAATATGTATATTATAGGCATAGATTATACATACTATATGATACATATGTATATACTTTACATGGGGTTTTTATAAAAATGGAAAATTATTAATGAAAATCAGAAAATTTTGGAAAAATATTAATCTTGTAAGATGGCTGTACTGAATATTTATCATTTAAAACGAAAAAAAATGAAATTTGGTTGGTAAATTATTGAGTAAAAACGGTTTTAAATGTCTGTCATTTACAATATATATTATGATATGATAATATGAAAATATCAGAAAAACAACAAAAAAAAAAAAAAATAGAATTGCATCGAACTTGCAAACCTCGAAACTTCGAAGTTTACGATTCGGCCACTATACCACTGCACCAAACCCTTCACTAAAATCTGAATGTTTATATTCAGTTATATTGTGAAATTTTTATTTCCTACCATACATATTTTAAAATTTTATTTATGTATTTAGAAAAAAAACAAAAAGCAAAAACAAAAAGGCAAAATTTAAAATTCAACGGAATAAAAGAGCGTCGTTTTTCAATATGTATATTATAGGTATAGATTATACATACTATATGATACATATGTATGTATATACTTTACATGGTTTTTTAAAAAAATGGAAAATTATTAATGAAAATCAGAAAATTTTGGAAAAATATTAATCTTGTAAGATGGCTGTATTGAATATTTATCATTTAAAAAGCAAAAATGAAAGTTGGTTGGGAAATCATTGAGTAAAAGGGTTTTAAATGTCTTTCATTTACAGATTAAAATTAAAAAAAAAAAATAAAATTGCATCGAACTTGCAAACCTCAAAACTTCGAAGTTTACGAATCGGCCGGTCTACCACTGCACCAAACACTTCACTGAAATCTGGATGTTTATATTCAGTTATATTGTGAAATTTTTATTTCCTACCATACATATTTTAAAATTTTATTAATGTATTTAGAAAAAAAACAAAAAGCAAAAACAAAAAAGCAAAATTTAAAATTCAACGGAATAAATTCAAAGGCATAAACTACATAAACTATCAAGACAGGAACTGAAAAAAACGAAAGCTCAATTTACCCCACTATTTACATTGGCTCTTATGGGAAAAGTAAAAGTTAAATAGTGGAGTAACTTTAAATCTTTAATAACTTCTAAAATAGACATTTTTTTGAAAAAATTTCTAAGCAAACCTTAAAATTCATAATTTTTTACACCATCTGAATACAAAAAAAAATTGAATTTATAATTTTTTTATTTATAAAAACGTTGATAAAAAAAAGTCTACCCGAATTTTGTAAAATTTTTTAATTTTTTCTTAAAGCTCAAAGCTCTTTAAAGACAGCAATAATTTGGTACAGTAATAGCACAAAAAAAGTGAGCGAATTAAATTAATTTGAAAAATTGATATGGTATTTATTTCGTGTGCATATAGTAGATCTGTATATGAATAATATGTATTTAAGTTTATATCCTTATTTCCACACCACCCTGGAGGTAAAGGATAAAGCGCTTTTTTTTAATGTGGTATCCCAAGAGGTCTAATCCGCAAAAACAATTCTAAAAATAAAATGTTAATTCATGTTAAAAAAAGGATTTCTAAAAAAATAAAATTCAAACTACATAATTCTTAAAAAAATAATAAATAAATAAAAAACTAAATAAAATAAAACAACAAAAAAAAATAAATTAAAACAAGATATTTACATATTTACATTAATGATCACAAAGTAATATAAAGGCAATATTGCTTTTTAATTATGGTATTAAATATTAATTAAATTTTGAAAGTTTTCTATTTTCTTTATTACCTTTATACTTATCGTTAAAATCCTTTGTAAAACTATTAAGTTAAGTATTTGAAAAAGTTTTGGAAATCTTATAAAAAACTTGGGCACTTTTAGTACCACAATGACATGTTTTTTGCATGTAAGTATTAAAATTTCCTAAAGAAAGGGTTGAAAAAGTTTATTTTTATCAATATTGCTTTGTGATTATGGGTCGAAAAGAAATAATTTTTTAAGTCTTCGTCACGTAATATTTGCTGGAAAATAGCAGTCATGTGAAATGGAATATATCCTACTTCATCGGTTGGTAATGAAAGTCCACCCCTGTGTAATTCGTTAAAATAGTTTGATTCCGTCCGGGATTCTCTTAGAAATATTGATCTGCAATCTTCGCATTTGATTTCCTTTTTCAAGGAATAAGAAGCATACTCTCCTGTGTATAAAAGAGAATCTTCATTATATTTTACGTCAGCTAAATAACTAGAATTAAATATTTTGTCAAAAGGATCTAAATTTACTAAGTGCTTCAAAGAATTTTCCCCAACTGGTTTTCTTAAAAATTCTATTTCGGTCTGATATTTACTATAAATTTGATGAAGCCTAATTTTTTTTTCGGATTCTAAAATTTCGATACATGAAACTCGATAATTACACCCAGCTAAAGGACGATACAGACCAAACCTATTCTCTAAATTATCTGTCTGAAATTTACCTAATAGCACATATTCTACATTTAAGGCTGTAAGAGCTAAATTTACTAAATCTATCAAAGTTTTTGTTGTTAAAACTAAGGCTTTAAAAGTTTTGTTCGTCAAAGAAATTTTGTTATTATTTGTATTCCAAACCTCCAACCAGTTTGAGAATTTTTTTAGACAACGAAAGTCCGTTGTCGTGGTAATAGGTTCACTCCATTTATTTCTCTTCCTAATACCATGGTATTTGTCGTGTACGTTGCAGACGTCCCACCAGTTCCTAATAATTTTACAAAAGTCTGCAATCGGTTGCATTTTTTCTTTATCCCTTAAACTTGCTATTATTGTGCGATGAAAAATATTATCAGCAAGCCTAACATTTTGCGGTTGAAGCCTAGTTGGATTTAAAGTTTTCCTATTTAATTTAAAAGCCTTTCTAATTTGAAGATTTTCTTCTTCTTTAAATAATTGCCAAAAATGTTTGAAATCGGCATATTTTATTTCACCTGTTTCGAAATTTGAAAATAAAAAAATCCTATCTGGTGTGTTAAGCCAATTATTTCTAATATTTTTAAACAAGTGGACAGTATCATACTGCAAGAAGATTTTTCCCTTTTCATTTGGGTTGGCAAAATAATTTTCATTATTTTGCCTAAGAATATTGAACATATTCTGATTGATTTTGTGGTTATCTGAGATAATAACCAAAACATGAAACCCCTTATTTTGAACCAACTTAATCACACCCCTAACAAGGTCGGTAAGATATTCTCCTGTGACACGTATTACTGGAAATAAACGAACTATTTCCTTGAAACTTCCAAATACAGATTTTATCATGAAAGCTAAAATTGTTCTAGCAGGCTCAGATGGATTATTTTCAGCTATTCCTACAATATTATTAGCCTTAAATTCAAGATTTGGGTCTACATAAATTTCATCTACTAAAACAGCTACAAATTTTTCACATTCCGTTAAGGACTGAGATGCAGCAGTTAAATAATGATCATCATTTTCGTCATTTTTATGATCTGATGTTATATGTAAACTTGAAGATAATTCTCGAAGATACCTAATGCAGGGAAGAAAAAGAAATTAAATTTTAAAAAATAAATATTGCACTATTCTTAATGCACTCTATTTTTTTTTATAGTGTGTATCGAAAAAATAAAATTGCTTACCAGAAATTTCAGGTTCTTTTTTTTCCAATACTTGTAATGATACTAAAAAAAATTGATAGAAAGTTAATTTTTTCACCAGTATTTAGGAAGAACTCTAAATTTTTTTTTAATATATAATTTATATATTTTCATTAAAATTAAATATATTAAAACTCGATATGAAATTAAATTTTGTTACCTGCTTTATCCTACTTTTTTTTAGAAAGCTTTTAAAAAATTGACAGATAGCAAAGAACAAATTTTTTTTTTTATTTAAACATTTCAAAATGGCTGGAGTCAAGAAATGCTAGAAAAAGTTGGAAAATATATTTTGGGAAAAATATAGTTAAAAATTCGAGTTGAACCTTGAATTTTTGATATGTGTTAGAAAAAATTTTGTGTTAGAATTGAATTTTATTTTAATATAAATTTCGATATATTTAGGGCAGTATTTCATATTTAAAGTTGTAAATGAAAATTGCAAAAATTTCTTAATTTTCTTCTTTTTTCTAAGCAAAAAAATTAAAAAAAAAAATGTCAAAACTCTCTCAATTTTCACAATACATGTTTAAATTTTGCACTAATACATTCTTAGGGGTCTTGTTCCGGCCTTGATATTTATGTAGTTTATGATTATAGGCAATTATCAGGCCATGAAGTGCAGAGAGTAAAAGCAGAGACTACATAGAGATATACAAATTCATACAAAAATTTGTACTAATTTTTTTTCAAACGGGCCAGCTAAAACTGGCTAGTTTTAAAAATCTTAAAGCACAGAAATATTTAGTTTGTGTCATAGCTAAAAGAATTTAGCGAAAACTAGAATCTTCTGTAAAATCTGGTGTAAAATGATCATTCATATATTTTATGCATTTACAAAATTTTTTTATCCTTGTGATTATTAAACTTTTTAAAGCAAAGCGATGACAAAATAACTTTTAAAATAGAAAAATAAGGCAAAAATGGGAAAATATATTTGAGAAAATATATATTTAATATGTCGAGTAGAAACGTAAATTTTCAATATGATAAAGAAGACATTCTAAATATCACTTTACAAAAAATATGGAACATTTAGCTAAATATTTCATATAGAAAAAAATTAAATAAAAATAGATTATTTTATAATGTTGACTTTTCTAAAAACAACAAGAAAAAACATTTCAAGGTTATCATTCATATGCATTCAGTATTTCACTACTACAAACAGAATTTTTTGAATGTATGAAATGGTATATCGTATATTATATGGTATCAGATTGTATGAATGTTATCTATTTTATGAAAATCATCTGATTTAACTGCATTATTTATTTAACTAAATTTAACTGATTTTAATATACAGTATCCAGCAAAAGTAATGGTAATTTAAAAAAATATATATAGAAAAGCAATAAAATAATACAGGCGTTCGAATTTTTTCTAATAATATTTTTAACTTTATAACTTCAGGGAAAAACAAACAAACAAAGTAACAAATTTTATGTAAACAAAGTAAATGATTTTATTTTATTTTTTGATCTCATGACTCATATTGTTATATTGGTAACAGTATACCTACATATATATGTGGGTATTTTTTGAAGATAATATAATATACCTATCAAAAAAAAATAACTGAAATAAAAAATAATGCTTTAAAATTCTTCTAAACATTTTTTTAATTAAAAATTATTCCAATTAGAAAAGTGGCATGACATTTGCTGGATACTGTACATATGCATAAAAATTATCAAATCATATCAAATTGGAACATAATTACATTTACACAAAACAAAATATAAATATAAATATGTATTGATTTTTGAATCATATTGAAATACATATATAAAAAGTGCCGATAGTATTTATGTGTATTTCAATTTACATTTAATTTTGATTCACAAACACTTTCACAATTTAATAAGCATGTAGGCAAGCTGGTCAAGTAATATAAATGCATAATATGGCATAATGCATATATAATATAAAAATTATATTAGATACTGATCAGATCATGTATATCATAATATGTCATCTGATATCATATGATCATATTCATATATGTATGTTACTTGTTATTTCTATCATCCATAACAATCATACGAAAGTTCATTTATGTACATATATGAAAAAAAAAAATATCCGAGACCAAAACTTGCTTTAAGAAACTTTAAAAAAAAAAGTTGAAAAATGAGACTAAATTTCAAAATCGATATTGTAGCGACATCTAAACTTTTTTGTTGCCATTTGGACATCTCTATGTAGTCTCTGGTAAAAGCTTAATAAGGGGCCAGCTTTTAACAAATTTACACGCAGTCTTATGGAAAAAAATAGGGGGCCGACTATAAATCTTGAAATAACACAAAAACCATTTACTTTATTCAATTTGGTCCAAAAAAAAAATTAAAGTCGCATCATTTTTACATAATTCATTAAATAAAGATATTTTAAAATATAATATTTTCATTCATAAATATGCATTTAAAAAATTGTCTTCCTTTAAATTTTTTATTTTAAAAGCTTCTTAAGATAAATTACCTCAATATCGTAATAGTATACGTCGAGCTACTTTCATACTTTAAAATTTTGTACACGCTTATATGGCTATAATCGAGACTCACATCAATTATTAAATTATACATACGCGCAATACGTGAGAATCGATTGGAATTCTCTCACAACTACATTCATGTGTTTTCAGTTCTTGGCCTGTTTACTTAGGTCTTGATTATAAGTATAGATTATACATACTATATGATACATATGTATGTATATACTTTACATGGGTTTTTTATAAAAATGGAAAATTATTAATGAAAATCAGAAAATTTTGGAAAAATATTAATCTTGTAAGATGGCTGTACTGAATATTTATCATTTAAAAAGAAAAAAATGAAAGTTGGTTGGTAAATCATTGAATAAAAGGGTTTTAAATGTCTTTCATTTACAGATTAAAATTAAAAAAAAAAAATAGAATTGCATCGAACTTGCAAACTTCAAAACTTCGAAGTTTACGAATCGGCCGCTCTACCACTGCACCAAACACTTCACTAAAATCTGGATGTTTATATTCAGTTATATTGTGAAATTTTTATTTCCTACCATACATATTTTAAAATTTTATTTATGTATTTAGAAAAAAAGCAAAAACAAAAAAGCAAAATTTAAAATTCAACGGAATAAAAGAGCGTAGTTTTTGAATATGTATATTATAGGTATAGATTATACATACTATATGATCTATATGTATGTGTATACTTTACATGGGTTTTTTATAAAAATGGAAAATTATTAATGAAAATCAGAAAATTTTGGAAAAATATTAATCTTGTAAGATGGCTGTACTGAATATTTATCATTTAAAAAGAAAAAAATGAAAGTTGGTTGGTAAATCATTGAGTAAAAGGGTTTCAAATGTCTGTCATTTACAGATTATATATTATGATATGATGATATGAAAATATCAGAAAAACAACCAAAAAAAAAATAAAATAAAATAGCATCGAACTTGCAAACCTCGAAACTTCAAAATTTACGAATCGGCCTCTCTACCATTGCACCAAACCCTTTACTAAAATCTGAATGTTTCTATTCAGTTATATTGAGAAATTTTTATTTCCTACCATACATATTTAAAAATTTTATTTATGTATTTAGAAAAAAAACAAAAAGCAAAAACAAAAAAGCAAAATTTAAAATTCAACGGAATAAAAGAGCGTCGTTTTTGAATATGTATATTATAAGTATAGATTATACATACTATATGATACATATGTATATCAGATGTACGTTTCTTTCTTTTCATAGCATAACATTTGATGAAATAACATTTAACATAACAGTAAGGCACCCTACTCAGCAGCAGCAACTTGTATTTTATTATACATATTTAGATAGTACGCTTGTTATATTTTTATATGGTTGCCATAGCAATAATATATAGTACACTTGTTATATTTTTTTTCCACGCACCTTTTATTGCCTGTATATATAAGGTTTAAGATTTAGAAAATAAAAATCATAAAAGAAGCATAAAATTAAGAAAATGTTACACATTCAAAATTTAATTGAAAATTGCGATTTTATAATTTAAATTGCGCTCCTTTAAAAGCTTTGGTTTTAAGCACTGCTTATAATTTCTACTTAAAAATGCAACCCTTTAAAAACTTTGATTTATGCACTGCCTTGTTTTTTTATTCTTTTCATAGCATAACATTTTAATTCTCTTTTTCTATCTGTTATGTACCTAAATATCAGATGTACGTTTCTTTCTTTTCATAACATAACATTATAATATTTCTTTTTTCTATCTGTTATGTACGTAAATATCAGATGTATTTGTTTTATACCCGTACGATAAGTATCGGGTGTAATAAAATTACTCCTCTGTTTGTAACACCTCGAAATAAGCGAGCTAGATATACCTTTAAAGGTATGGATCGGATAAGAATCAAATTCTGAGTCGATTAAGCCATTTCCGTGCGTCCGTCCGTCAGCACGCTAACTCAAAAACTTAAAAAGCTAGAATCTTGAAATTTACACAAAATATTCTGGGAGTAATTTGTAGGTTCCCTAATTTTTTTTGGTTGAGTTCCGACCAAAACTTCGGATAGCTCCCGAACAACTAACGTTTAGATCTTCACAGTTTTTAGAAATAGAGCCATGCAATTTTAACTGCTGATAGATATTATAAAAATGTTCATTTTTTGTTAATACAAAAAGTTCTGTAGCCACATCCGTTAAGGAGCTACAGCCCCCCAAAGTTCAAAAAATCTCTTTATTTAAATTATTATAACACAAGCTCTATAAGGTATATTTTCAATCTGAAAATTCCAAACGATAGGTGCTATTATGAGTTTTACAAACATATATATAATAAATATATCCTTGTGCTATACGGTGTTTTAATTTACCGTAATACGAAACTGAATTATTTCAAAATCCTTTAACCCTTCTATCTTCTAAACGGTTTAAGTTGGAAACTTGAAGTTTTGACATAAGTTAGATCTTGGAAAATAAGTATGATTCATTTCAGAAATTTTTTTTGTATCACCCCCGTTTAGGAGCTGTAAGGGGTCAAAAACTGAAAATTTCCTATTTTTAAACACCTGTAACTTGAACACCTGTTAAAATTTTTTTGAAGTAATACATAAAAATTAAAGCTTCAACATTATACTCTTATTTCTGTTAACAACTTTTTTTAACAACTTTATTTAATAATATACTCTTTTTTTATAATTGTCGAAAGTGTTACTTGATTTTTTCAAATTTTCTAACAAATTTCTTTAACGAATTTTTTCCATTTTGTTTTACTCGATAATTTGAAATTGTTGAGGATATAATGCGTAGTACAAAAAATGTAAATAAATAAACAACATAACGGTTGCTTGAAGAATTTTTATTTATATGATATTGATATATATACATACTTATATAATATCATGTTTATTTACATATCGTATATTGCACTAGGGAATGAATGATAAGAGTATATATGTATATTATATAGCGCCGTATTTACATACACATATGTATTTTATTGTACTTATAAGAAATTATTCTGTCAATGGAATATTTAAATATAATATAATATAATATTTAAAATTATATTTATTATTTTGTACTAAGTAAATTTAATATAGATTTACCGCTTAGTATTAAATGGTACTATAGAATATTTGAAAAAGTTTTGGATTGATAATCGTTATGTGGAAGGTTAAAATCTGCTTTTGAAGAATGTATAAACATATAGTTTGAATATATGTACAACCCATAATTCTAGAAATTATAAAATTCACCCAAATTATTTTAAAATACTAAAATATTAAAAAAATAATATTGTAATCAAAGTGACAGGCTGTGAACATACTAACGGTTCGTATGGGTATCTAAGAGTTGACAAAGGCAACTGTATACTTCCTCGTTTTTCTATCTGTTATGTGGGTAAATATCAGATATGTACGTATGTATATAATATAAGAAATAGACTTTAGAAATATTTAAAAACAATCAAAGTAACATTTTTTATTCCCATTTTATTTTTCTATTCGTTTTTATTTTTCTTCGCAGTATTACATTTTACTTTTTTTTCGTTTTCTGTTATTTAGGTACGCTAAGTATTTCTTTATGTTTTTTTAAATATGAAATTTATACATACAGTCTATTTAAAAAATAAAAATTATAACCTATAGAACATTCGGAATTTTTTTTTGTTCATTTATGTTTACCGTCCATTCATATAAATATAATCGTTGCTATTAAAAAATAACTAGTATTCGCTCGCCCCTCGAATTTCGAGGTGTTTTAATTAGCAATGACAATATAGTATATACAATACAGTTTCTTTATGATTTTATTTAAAATGTAAAAATACAATTTTCAATAATTAAAGCCTTTATGAATTTGAAATATCTTTGCAAATGATATTTTTTGCAGAAAAAACGGTTATTATTATCGTTTAGAAGTTGCCTTTGATTTATTGAGTATTGGAAACTCAATATATACCCATTATATATGTATATTATAAGAAGCCTAAGATGGTAAATCATTCAGTAAAAGGGTTTTAAATGTCTATCAATACAGATTAAATATTATGATGATATTATGCTATGTAAGAATTTATTTCGTTTAAAATATAAAAAAAAAAAAACCAAACAAAAAAAAAAAAAAACAGAACTGAATCGAACTTGCAAGATTAAAAAGCAACTATTAATAATCTCACACTCTACCGCTATACTAAAACCTAAACTTAAATCTGAATGTTTATATTCAGTTATATTGTG
The DNA here is from genome assembly GCA_947095535.1 of Poecilobothrus nobilitatus. Taxonomy (NCBI): domain Eukaryota; kingdom Metazoa; phylum Arthropoda; class Insecta; order Diptera; family Dolichopodidae; genus Poecilobothrus; species Poecilobothrus nobilitatus. The sequence continues at coordinate 179,579,606 of OX352772.1, forward strand.
AAATTCCTACTCCTACCATACAACCAATATTTTAAAATTTTTAATCGAAAAGAAAAAATAAAACAAAAGTTTAACGGAATCAAAGAGCGTCGTTTTTGAATATGCATATTTTAGCTATAGATTATACATACTATATGATACATATGTATATACTTTACATGGGTTTTTTATAAAAATGGAAAATTATTAATGAAAATCAGAAAATTTTGGAAAAATATTAATCTTGTAAGATGGCTGTACTGAATATTTATCATTTAAAAAGAAAAAAATGAAAGTTGGTTGGTAAATCATTGAGTAAAAGGGTTTTAAATGTCCGTCATTTACAGATCAAACATTATGATAAATCTATAACTACATACATACATATATAGCCATATATTCATTCATATACCTACATATCTATATTATAGTTTAAACTTCTGATTGTTACATTGTATTATATTATATTGTGGCAAAATTTTGAAAATATTAAGAAATTGTTGCATAGCAAAATTCAAAATTTAAATAAAAATGTTGTAGCAATTTTATAATGTTCTTTATTTCTAATTAAAAATACAACCCTTTTAAAACTTTGATTTATACACTGCCTTGTTTTTTCTTTCTTTTCATAGCATAACATTTTGATATTTCTTTTTTTCTATCTGTTATGTACCTCACTATCAGATGTACTTTTCGTTCTTTTCATAGCATAACATTTTAATATTTCTTTTTTCTATCTGTTATTTAGGTACGTAAATATCAGATGTATGTTTTTTTCTTTTAAAATCATAACATTTTAATACTTCTTTTTTCTTTAAAAATATTTAAAAACAATCAAAGAAACATTTTTTGTTCTGCTTTTTTTAGCACATTTCCAAAAAAAATTTGAAAAAATGTGCTAATTAGTTTTACTCTGTGCGTCCGTCCGTCCGTCTGTTTACAAAACTTCTACACTGTTAAAGATAGAGAAAAAAATGTTAACCATATATAGCTCCCATAAAAAAAAAAATTTTGTTGAAGAATTTTTCCATGTAGCCCCATCCATTACGGAGCTAGAGCCCCTCAAACTTCTAAAAAGTCATATTTTTAAATGCATATATCTTATATTCTGTTTAAGATTCTTTCAATCTGAAAACATGACAGTTATTTTTTTTAACTTTGTAAATTAATATCAAAATAAATAATTTTTTTAAATTTAGTATTTAAATTTACTGTTATGTGAAAACCAAATTTTGCATGATTTTTCTACTTTCATAACTCCGGCACACTTTTAGATAGAGGCTTCAAATTTTGAGGCAAGAAACAACTTTTAGAATTAGTATAAGTTTGCTCAGAACATTTTTTTGGACGACCCCCTTTTTAAGAGCTACTAAAGCTGAAAAATTGAAAATTTGCTATTTTTAGGCACCTGCAACTTAAGCACCTGTACAAATTTTTCTTTGGCAAGACATAAAAATTAAAGCTTCAGTATATACATATTTTTACGTGTGTTAACGGTTTTTCTTAGTTATAAAGGGTTCCGGAATTACACTCCCTCAAAATTCCAGAAAAGTCCTATTTTCACATATTTTCTTATTACAAAAAATTTCTTAAATTTTTTTTTTTAAATTTTCAAATTTTTGTGCAAGTCACAATTCTAACAGTTTGTGTTGTATTTTGGAAATGTGCGCTTTTAAAAGCCGTTGGTTTACATTCTGCCTTGTTTCTATTCGTTTTTATTTTTCTTCGCAGTATTACATTTTACTTTTTTTTTGTTTTCTGTTATTTATGTACTACGCTAAGTATTTCTTTTATTTTTTTTTAAATATTAAATTTGTACATGCAGTCTATTTAAAAAATATAAATTATAACCTATAGAACATTCTGAATTTTTTTTTGTTCGTTTATGTTTACCGTCCATTCATATAAATAATTGTTGTCTATATAAAAAATAATAAATCTATAAGTACATAATATATGTATACCCATATTTTAATTCATATATCTATATTACGGGCTAAACTTCTAATTATTAAATTGTACTATATTATATTATATGTTTGTTAAAAAATTAAGAAAATGTTGCTTAGCAAAATTTAAATAAAAATATTATTGCAATTTTATAATGTTCTACTTAAAAATGCGACCCTTTAAAAACTTTGATTTATACACTGCCTTATTTTTTCTTTCTTTTCTTTTCATAGGAGATAATCTCGTTTGCTCTGGGGCACTTTCGGAAGCTTCCAAAATCCGAACCCATTGACCAAATCCTCTCAAATTTTAGAGACTTAAATCGAACGTGAAGGAACATCATTGTGCAAAATTTAAAGATTCTATCTTTGTTGGTTTTGGAGATAATATCGTTTGCTCCGGAATCATTCGGAAGCTACCAGAATTCGAACCCATGGACCGATTTTGTCCAGATTCGAACTTAGCCTTCCTTTCGTAATTTGTAACCTACTATATAAATTTCATCAAGATAGCTTTATTAGTTTTTGAGTAATCGTGCGAACGGGCGGACGGACGGACATCGTTAAATCGACTCAGGAGGTGATCCTGATTCAGAATATTTATACATGTCCATATCTAACTTCCTTCCTTTTGGTGGTTACAAACACCATACCAAAGTTAATATACCCTATACTTTAGGTGTAGGGTATAAAAAAACATTCCACTTTGAAAAAAAATATACATATATAGCTAAATGTAATACTATATATATACTTTGGCTTATGTTTGATTGTAGCAAATTGAAATTAAAACAAGTAAATGTAGGGTGCGGTACGATATCTCGGTTTTTTAAATCTCGAAAATCAAAATCTCGTTTTTTTTAAATCTCGAAAATCAAAATCTCGTTTTTTTAAAATCTTGTAAATCAAAATCTCGTTTTTTTTAAATCTTGTAAATCAAAATCTCGTTTTTTCAAAATTTTTTTGTTGCAAAAATCTCGCAAAATCTCGTTTTTTTAAAGTATCAAAATAAATCTTTATTTCCAAAAATTATAAAAAATTAAAAAAAATTGTATAAAATTATCACATTTCATATCAGTAAACAAAAAAAAAACAAAAATAAAAAATGTTAATTACAACTGCAAATATTTAATCTGAAATGTAAAAGAAAAATGTAAGTTACATTTAAAATTAAATTAAAAATTATTTTTTTAAACGGAATAAAAAATTATAAATAAAAAGTTTACCTATATGACTATATTTTGAGCAATTCTTTTCAAAAAAACTAGCTTATTTAAATTATTTTTCTTTTTTAAAATGTTTTGTATTTTTTCATTTTTTCTTATTGTTGCTAGTTTTTTTGGATTTCTTATTTCTCCACTTTCCATTCTGTCTAACCTAGTTAATGCAACAATTAGCTCCTTCCCCATTTCAAAAATTAATCTATAAGTTCCAATGTGCGATTTTCAATTACTACCTTTTTAAATGTAATTAGTGTTAATATGTTTAAAATTAGTTCAATTATTTCTATTACCTGCAGTTGACGATGCCAAGACTCGGCGTTATTTTGCGTCCGTGGGAAGTGTAATTCTTCAGACCCAGTAACCGACCAGAATGATGAATGGTATTTAAGTTCAATTATTTTTTGAATCGGGTTTTCATTTAAATTACCTACGTAATTCTTTTCAAACCAATCCAAAATCGATTTTAAGTCTCTTTGACCTTTAAGATGTTTATTCAATGCGGAATAATAATCTAAGGTTTTGTTTACTGGTACAAAAGCTAAGCTTTTCAACATTCTTATTTGTAAACTGAATGGTTCACTTTTTCCATATTTAATAGCTAATTTTTCTTTTTGAACTTTTCGCCATATGATTTGTCCAAAATGAAAAAGGCAACCTTTAAATTCACAAATTGGGAACCATGGTTTTGCTGCCGCGGCACTTGCTTTTTCAAAGTCACTTATAATTCTTTTGGGTTTAAGTTCAATATTTAATTCTTGGCTAATGTTGATCAGTTCCTCAAAAAATGCTTCATAAGCCTTTTTAGATTTTTTGCTCATCAAGCAAAAGACTAGTGGCACAATTTCTGTCCCAATTCTACCATGTATAGCAAAGAGTTGCTGCATGATATGGTAGAATTGGGTGCACGCGATGCAACATCAAAGGTATGTATACATTATTCTTACCTAATATTATATTTTTCCCACAATTAAAATCTTTTGTTGAGAGGACAAATAATTCTCCTTTCAAATATCGTAAATTTTCTGGTATATTTATTTCTACTAAATTCTTTGGTTTGGTTGCGGCTAATTTGCTTTTAATCTTCTGATTTTGAGCTGATTCCGTTGGCAAGTAAACTCGATGATTTTTCTTACATGCTAAAGTGTTATTTCGAATTATTTGGGATACAGCCATATGTTGTTGTTAAGCGACTTTTACAAAATTTATTCTTTTTTTGCGAACAAACCCATCTATACTTTTCTTTATATTTAATTTCTAAGTGAAAAGCAAACCCATTTACAAATAATTTAATGCGATTTTTATTAGAAGTCACTAGTGAAATTTCGCAATTCATTGAATTGATAATTTTATTAAACTTTTCAATTAAAGATAAAAGAAAAAAAAATTATATTGTATTTATATACTTATATTAATTTTATGTAACTATGTGTAATTATTACAAACCCATACAATATACCTCAGAAACACACAAATAATTTTTTTCTAATTAACAAAACTTTTTAATAAGTTATCTTTATCACTTTAGCAATTAAAATATATTATATTAGTTGTTTTTTAGCAACTTAAATTACAATATTTTACATTTGATATGATTAAACACTTTCAAGAACAATAACAATAAATGCACGTGTTCCTAATGTAATGACAGTTCATTGGGATGTTTCTTTATTTTAGGTCTGTTCACGTAGCGTAATAATATTCAAGTTCATAAATATATTGCAAATATGTAAACAATAATTTAATTTATTTTTATTATAATTTTTATTTATTAATTTTTTTTAATTAGTATATCATACATCAAATAAATCATATATGAATCAAGGAATTCCGAAAAAAGAAATTTATAAACGAAAGTAAATTATATTTTTTAAAGCTTGTTATTCAAAATCTATTTTTTGTTTCGTTTAGTTTTTTAAATTGTATTTGGGCGGCCCAAATACAATTTAAAAAATTAAACGAAACAAAAAAGAGATTTTGAATAACGAGATTTTGAAAAAACGAGATTTAGATTTAGAAGATTTTAAAAAAACTAGTTTTGAATTACATGATTTAAAAAAACGAGATTTTGATTTTCGAGATTTTGATTTACAAGATTTTAAAAACCGAGATATCGTACATGACCCATAAATGTAACAATAAGTCGATGCAACCGACTTATTAATACCCTACACCTGAATAATTCGAATTAAATTAAAAATCCATAAATTTTTTTGGCAGCTGCTTGAACTTCTTCCCTTTTTTGTCTTATTCAACTCGAATTTCAGGAACGTAAAAGAGGCATCCTCTTGGGACATGCTTGACACCTTTGTAAAAAATTTTAAGTTTCTATCTTTGTTAATTTCGAAGATTGTTAGTCCTTGGGAGGTGTGTGTCAGGTACCCGAATTGCCACTCCAATTCATCGAATCCATCTCAGGAACTTAAAGCAAACATGCCAGAACACCATTGTACTAAATTTAAAGGTTCTACTTTTGTTGGTTTTGGAGATATGCTCGATGCTCTTGTTCTCGTCCGGAAGTTTCCAAAATACGAACCCATGGTTCAAATTCTTTCAAATGCCAGTTTCAAATTTTACAGAAAAGGAAATATAACAGAACACCTTTGTGCTAAAAATAAAAGTTCTATCTTTGTTGGTTGTGGAGATATACTCGTTTGCTCTGGGGCTTGTCCGGAAGCTTACAAGATTTAAACCCATGGACCAAATCATCATAAATTTCAGAAACATAAATCAAACATGAAGGAATACCATTCTGCCTAATTTAAAGGTTATATCTTTGTTGCTTTTGGAGATAATATCATTTGCTCTGAGGATCGTTCGGAAGCTTCCAAAATCCGAACCCAAGGACCAAATCCTCTCAAATTTCAGAGAACTAAACCAAACATGAAAGAACACCATTCTGCCAAATTTAAAGGCTATATCTTTGTTGTTTTTGGAGATAATCTCATTTGCTCTGTGGCTCTTTCGGAAGCTTCCAAAATCCAAACCCCTGGACCATATCCTCTTAAATTTCAAAGACCTAAATCAAACATGAAACAACACCATTCTGCCAAAACTAAAGGTTATATCTTTGTTGTTTTTGGAGATAATTGCATTTGCTCTGGGGCTCGTTCGGAAGCTTCCAAAATCCAAACCCATTCACCATATCCTCCTAAATTTCAGAGACATAAATCAAACTAGAAGGAACAGCATTGTAAAAAATTTAAAGGTTCTATCTTTGTTGGTTTTGGAGATAATCTCGTTTGCTCTGGGGCTCGTTCGGAAGCTTCCAAAATCCAAACCCATGAACCAAATCTTCTCAAATTTCGAAGACCTAAATCAAACATGAAAGAACACCATTCTGCCAAATCTAAAGGTTATATCTTTGTTGTTTTTGGAGATAATTTCATTTGCTCTGGGGCTCGTTCGGAAGCTTCCAAAATCCAAACCCATTAACCATACCCTCCTAAATTTCAGAGACATAAATCAAACGAGAAGGAACAGCATTGTAAAAAATTTAAAGGTTCTATCTTTGTTGGTTTTGGAGATAATCTCGTTTGCTCTGATACTCTTTCGGAATCTTCCAATATACGAATCTATTAACAAAATCCTCTCAAATTTCAGAGTTAAATAAAACATAAAAGAACACCACTCTGACAAACTTAAAGGTTATATCTTAGTTGGTTTTGGTGATAATCTCATTTGCTCTAGTGCTCGTTCGGAAGCTTCCAAAATCCAAACCCCTGAACCTAATCCTCTTAATTTTCAAAGACATAAATCGAACGGGAAGGAACATAATTGTACAAAATTTAAAGGTTCTATCTTTGTTTGTTTTAGAGATAATCTCGTTTGCTCTGGGGCTCGTTCGGAAACTTCTAAAATCCAAACCCATGGACCAAATCCTCTCAAATTTCAAAGACCTAAATCAAACATGAAAGAATACCATTCTGCCAAATCTAAAGGTTATATCTTAGTTGGTTTTGGAGATAATTTCATTTGCTCTGGGGCTCGTTGGGAAGCTTCCAAAATCCAAACCTATTCACCATATCCTCTTAAATTTCAGAGACATAAATCAAACGGGAAGAAACATCATTGTAAAAAATTTAAAGGTTCTATCTTTGTTGGTTTTGGAGATAATCTCATTTGCTCTGGGGCTCGTTCGGAAGTTTCCAAAATCAAAACCCCTGAACCAAATCCTCTTAAATTTCAAAGACATAAATCGAACGGGAAGGAACATGATTGTACAAAATTTAAAGGTTCTATCTTTGTTGGTTTTAGAGATAATCTCGTTTGCTCTGGGGCTCGTTCGGAAGCTTCCAATATACGAATCTATTAACCAAATCCTCTCAAATTTCAGAGACCTAAATCAAACATGAAAGAACACCATTCTGCCAACTTTAAAGGTTCTATCTTCGTTGATTTTGAAGATAATCTCATTTGCTCTGGGGCTCGTTCGGAAGTTTCCAAAATCCAAACCCCTGGACAATATCCTCTTAAATTTCAGAGACATAAATCAAACGGAAAGGAACATCATTATAAAAAATTTAAAGGTTCTATCTTTGTTGGTTTTGGAGATAATCTCGTTTGCTCTGGGGCTCGTTCGGAAGCTTCCAAAATACGAATCCATGGTTCAAATTTTTTCAAATGTCAGTTTCCAATTTTATAGAAAAGGAAACATAACAGAATACTCTTGTACTAAAAATAAAGGTTCTATCTTTGTGGATTGTGGAAATATACTCGTTTGCTCTGCGGCTCGTTCGGAAGCTTCCAAGATAAGAACCCATGAATCAAATCATCTCAAATTTCAGAGACTTAAATAAAACATGAAAGAACACCACTCTGCCAAATTTAAAGGTTCTATCTTTGTGGATTGCGGAAATATACTCGTTTGCTCTGTGTCAACTTATGTATCTAATCTATTAATTATTTTAATACAATTAAATGTTTTATATTTCAAAATTATTGATTTAGTACAATAATTAATTCATATTGGTTTTTATTTTGGTAGTATTGATAATTTAACATATTAACTACACTACTAATTAGTGATTATTTTAATATTTGATAAAGTGATCGATTGTTTATTTTAAATTAAACATACATATAATAAGGAAAGGAAAATCGCAGGTAAGTTAGCGTAAAAAAATATTTTGTTTTCAGAAATGGAAGAAAATCAAGAAGAAAAAATAAAATATCAAGAAAACAAGATTTTCGTCTGAAAAAAAAAGAATATGCGCGATTAAGATATGAAAAAAATAAAGAAAAAAAAAAGGGCTTTTAGATAACGAAAAATTGAAGTTAGAGGAATCTTAGAGAAAATAAAAATGAAATTAAGCGATTAAAATATCAAAAACAAAAAGAACTTTTGCATAATGAAAAACTGAAGGCCGAAGAAGCTCGTAGAGAAATTGTGCATGTAAAATGTCAAGAAAAAAGAAGAGTAGCGTATGAAGAAAATAAAGAAGAAAGAAAAAGAGTAAAATTATCAAAAAATTGGGAAGACATAGTAAAAGAATTGCAAACAGATATAGAACAAGTTCTAGTGCTTCGCAACAATAGGGGGTGTTTTAGTCAGTAGTTGGATAGCAATATTGAGAGCCTGAAACGGTGGTCGGTAAAAACCGATCTAAGTGCGTAAATGCATTTAACCTCATAAAAAAAAAACAAAAAAAAACAAATATAAGTAAGTTCTACTCATATAAAATTAAATTTCATAAAATAAAGTAATTTTCTCTCCTTATAGATTGTTTTTTGAATGTGGAAAATAAATCTAACGGAAAGAATGCCATTTATGACTGGTTACTTTACTACGGGACAAGTAATAAAAATAATATTTCGCCAGTCATTAAATTTTATTTTTATATAAAATTTCAATTCATTACTTGTTTTATATACTTTTTTTATTCATAAAACAATACAAAGATTCTTTAAAATTAACTTAAATAAAATTTGAAACACTTCAATATTATTCTTATTTATTACCTTATTCTTATATATTATGTATTCTTATATGCTAGGCTTTTTTCTAAATACTTTTTTTTTATTCAAAAAAAAATACAAATATTCTATAAAATTAACTTAAATAAAATTTTAAACACTTCAATATTATTCTTATTTATTACCTTATTCTTATATATTATGTATTCTTATATGCAAGGCTACATTTTTATACCCGTATGAACTATATTCAAGGGTATAATAAATTTGCCATTAGGTTTGTGACACCTTAAAGGAGTGGAGCTAGATATAGTGTCAAAGGTATGGATCGGCTCAGAATCGAATTCTGAGTCGATTAAGCCATGTACGTTCGTCCGTCCGTCCGTCCGTCCGTCCGCACGATAACTCAAAAAATAAAGGAGCTAGGAGGCTGAAATTTTTTTTACGGCACTTTTGCAAAATTGTTAGTTTTGCTATTTAAATCCAACATTTTCGGTCGGCGGGTTCGAGTAGCTGCCATACAACTTCTATCTTTATATAGAAATAACTCAGTACCTATTCAAGCTAGGTTTCTGAAATTTTGCAAGTGATGATCAAGTTTTATGGCAACAACTTCTGTAAAATTTGGTTGTGGTGGTGCGGCGGGTTCGGGTAGCTGCCATACAACTTGTCCGTTTAAATGAGAATAACTCAGTGCCTATTGAAGCTAGGAACCTGAAATTTAGTAAAGAGGTGTCGAGTTATAGGCCAACAACTTTTGTAAAATTTGGTTGGTCTAGAGCAGCCGGTTCAGGCTTCTTGCACCTCTTGGAACTTAATGAAGCTAGGCGTCTGAAATCTTGCAAATAATGATCAAGTTTTATGGCAACCACTTTTGCAAAATTTGGTTGTGGTGGTGCGACGGGTTCGGGTAGCTGCCATACAACTTATCCGTTTAAATAAGAATAACTCAGTGTCTATTGAAGCTAGGAACCTGAAATTTAGGAAAGAGGTGTCGAGTTATAGGCCAACAACTTTTGTAAAATGTGGTTGGTCTAGAGAAGCCAGTTCAGGCTTCTTGCACCTCTTGGAACTTAATGAAGCTAGGCGCAAAAGATTCAGGTAGCTGTCATACAACTCCACAATTTACATAAATATATCTCTGTAGTTCGGTACTAAAACATCTGAATGTTTTTAAAAGATGATCAAGTTTTATAGAAACAGGATATATTACGTTCATACGGGTATCCCAGAGTTGACACAGTCTACTCTACTGCACTCTTCCTCGTTTTTTTTTTAAATACTTTTTTTTTATTCAAAAAAAAATACAAATATTCTATAAAATTAACTTAAATAAAATTTTAAACACTTCAATATTATTATTATTAGTTATTACCTTAATCTTATATATTATGTATTCTTATATACACGTGTACATATATTTTTTATATACTTTCTTTTTATTCATAAAAAACTACATAATTGACTTACTTAATATTTTAAATACTTTGATATTACTTATTATATTATTCTTATATATTATTTATTATTACAACTTTTTATTTATTTATTATTAAATCGAAAACATTTTTATATAGGTCCAATAAGTATTAAATCCACTTTTTATCTTACATTATTAATCACACAAATACTTTTTATAATTATCTTACATAAAATTTTAAACACTTTCATATTTTATGTATTATTTATTATTTCAATCTTTATTATTTATTATCTAAATTTTCTTATTATTAAATTTAAAACACTTTTATATATTACAATTAAATCCACTTTTTATTTTATAATATTAATCACAATATCACATATTATGTTTAACTTTGCTACATACTTAAAAATATTTAAAAAACTTCAAATATATAAATTAGACTTAGATAATATTTTCAAATACATATTAAATTCGAAATATATAAATCAGCTGATCTTCTGTTGCACTTGCAATTATCTTTTCTTCGAAGTATATAAAGATAAATATGTAAATACATTACATATATAGGGTGTTGAAAATTGAGGTATCATTTTGATTTTGCCGCCATTTTTTTTCTACCTGAAATTTTTATACGACGTTTCTTTAGGTATATGCTAAATACATTCCGGTTAGTTAATATGGAACGTTACACGAAGGAACAACGTGTTTTTGTTATTACAACATTTTTTGAAAATGGTAAAAGTTTTCAAAATTTCGAACAAAATTTGATAGAAAAAATGCTCCAACAAATCGTGCCATCAAGCTGATGGTTGATAAATTTCTAGAAACTGGATCTGTTCTTGATAACAGAAGCAACATTTATCAACGTAGTGGCCGTTCAACCGAGAATGTAGCAGCTGTGAGCAGAAGTGTTGACGAAGATCCAAAAACTTCCATTCGTCATCGTTCGCAGCAATTAAACAGCAAACCATCCACATTATTCAACATTTTGCATCGTGATCTCCATTTAAAGGCTTATAAGATCCAGCTGACGGAAGAATTAAAACCAACTGACCATGCATTACGTCGGCAATTCGTTTCTTGGGCAATCGAAAAACAAGAAGAAAATGAGAATTTTTTTAACAAAATAATCTTCACCGACGACGCTCATTTCCAGCTCAATGGCTGCGTCAACAAACAGAATTGCGGCATTTGAGGTGAAGAGAATCCAAGGGTTATCTTAGAACAACCAGTACATCCACAGAAAGTTACGGTTTGGTGTGGTTTGTGGTCAGGAAGAATCATCGGACCATATTTTTTTGAAAACGCAAATGGAAATGCGATTACAGTCAATGGAAATCGATACAGGGAGATGATCCGAAGCTTTTTGTGGCGGGAATGATTTGAACGTAGAGAATATGTGGTTTCAACAGGACGGTGCCACTTGCCCCACAGCAAGGGAAACAATGGATTTTTTGAAGGAAAAGTTCGAAGATCGCATTATTTCTCTTAGAGGAGGAGTGATGTGGCAACCAAGATCGTGCGATTTGACATAGTTGAATTTTTTTTTGTGCGGTTTTGTGAAATCGAAAGTGTACAGCAATAATCCCACAACAATTCAAGAGCTTAAAAACAACATTATCGAGCAGATTTCAACCATTGAAAACAGTTTATTGAACAACATGATTCAGAATTTTGGTAAAAGATTGGAAGCCTGCCGAAGTAGTAGAGGGGGCCACTTGGCCGACAGAATTTTTCATTATTAACTAGAACCTATTTGTAATAAATTAAAATAAAAATATATTTAATATTTCAAAAAACAAGTCTTTTTTTATTAAAATTAAAATCATACCTCAATTTTGAACACCCAATATATAATAAAATACGTCAAATTCTTAATTTATCAATACTCGACCAAAGGTGTACTCTTTCCACATAATATTTTTATACCCTACACCTAAAGTATAGGGTATATTAACTTTGGTATGGTGTTTGTAACCACCAAAAAGAAGCGAGTTAGATATGGACATGTCCGTCCGTCCGTTCGCACGATTACTCAAAAACTAATGAAGCTATCTTGATGAAATTTATTTAGTAGGTTATTAATCCGAAAGGAAGGCTAAGTTCGAATTTGGACGAAATCGGTTAACGGGTTCGGATTCTGGAAGCCTCCGAATGATTCCGGAGCAAACGAGATTATCTCCAAAACCAAGAAAGATAGAAACTTTAAATTTTGTACAATGATGTTCCTTCCCATTCGATTTATTTCTTTGAAATTTAAGAGGATTTAGTCCATGGGTTTGGATATTGGAAGCTTCTGAACGAGCACCAGAGCAAATGAGATTATCTCCAAAACCAATAAAGATATAACCTTCAAATTTGACAGACTGGTGTTCTTTCATGTTTTATTTAAGTCTCTAAAATTTGAGAGGATTTGGTCCATGGGTTCGGATTTTGGAAGCTTCCGAAAGAGCCCCAGAGAAACGAGATTATCTCCAAAATCAAGAAAGATAGAACCTTTAAATTTTGTACAATAATGTTCCTTCCCGTTCGATTTATGTCTCTGAAATTTAAGAGGATGTGGACCATGGGTTTGGATTTTGGAAACTTCCGAACAAGCACCAGAGCAAATGAGATTATCTCCAAAACCAACAAAGATAGAACCTTTAAATTTTTCACAATGATGTTCCTTCCCGTTCGATTTATGTCTCTGAAATTTAAGAGGATTTGGTCCATGGATTTGGATTTTGGAAGCTTCCGAACGAGCACCAGAGCAACTGAGATTATCTCCAAAACCAACTAAGACATAACCTTTAAATTTGACAGAGTGGTGTTCTTTCATGTTTGATTTAGGTCTCTGAAATTTGAGAGGATTTGGTCCTTGGGTTCGGATTTTGGAAGCTTCCGAACGAGCCTCAGAGCAAATAATATTATCTCCAAAACCAACTAAGATATAACCTTTATTTTTAGTACAAGGGTGTGCTGTTATGTTTTCTTTTCTATAAAATTGGAAACTGACATTTGAAAGAATTTGAACCATGGATTCGTATATTGGAAGCTTCCGGACGAGCCCCAGAGCAAACGAGATTATCTCCAAAACCAATAAAGATAGAACCTTTAAATTTTTTACAATGATGTTCCTTCCCGTTCGATTTATGTCTTTAAAATTTAAGAGGATTTAGTGTATCGGTTTGGATTTTGGAAGCTTCCGAACGAGCACCAGAGCAACTGAGATTATCTCCAAAACCAACTAAGATATAACCTTTAAATTTGGCAAAGTGGTGTTCTTTCAAATTAGTCTCTGAAATTTGAGTGGATTTGGTTCATGGGTTCTTATCTTGGAAGCTTCCGAACCAGCCCCAGAGCAAACGAGTATATCTCCACAACCAACAAAGATAGAACCTTTATTTTTAGTATAAGAGTGTGCTGTTATGTTTCTTTTCTATATAATTGGAAACTAACATTTGAAAGAATTTGAATCATGGATTCGTATTTTGGAAACTTCCGGACGAGCACAAGAGCAACGAGCATATCTCCAAAACCAACTAAAGTAGAACTTTTAAATTTAGTACAATGGTGTTCTGGCATGTTTTCTTTATGTTCCTGGGATGGATTCGATGAATTGGAGTGGCAATGCGGGTACCTGACACACACCTCCCAAGGACAAATAAACTTCGAAATTAATAAAGATAGAAACTTAAAATTTTTTACAAAGATGTCAAGCATATCCTAAGAGGATGCCTCTTTTACGTTCCTGAAATTCGGGTTAAATAAGACAGAAAAGGGAAGAAGTTCAAGCAGCTGCCAAAAAAACTTATGGATTTTTAATTTAATTCGAAATATTCAGGTGTAGGGTATTAATAAGTCGGTTGCATCGACTAACTGTTACATTTACTTGTTTTTATGTATAATTTGTACAACTCGAAACCATTATTAGATTTTTTACCATTATAAAATTATTTTTAAAACTATTTAGGTAGTACTCGAATTTAGCCAAAATAGACGATAACAAATCTTGAATACATGTATTTTTCGTTCACACAACTTTAGTCTAAAGTCGAAAACAATTAAAATATTTTTAAAAGTACTTTATTTATTTATCATTATAATTAGAATAAAGAAAAAAAAAGAATTCACTTTGAAAATACCCTATTATTACAAATGGTATAATAAAATCTATTTATAATGTTTGTGTTTTTATATTTTAAAACTAGTTAGAAGAGTTGTCTATCAATAGTTTTGGTTGTATTTCTTTGTTTTTAATTTTAAAGACATACTTTATTTATTCAAAAAATAATGCAAAAAACTTATTTTAACATTTTTTTTTTTTTCAATCTAACATTTTCGCATAAAGAGTTTTTAATATCTTTTGTATTTAAAAATTGAAGTAAATCAGATAATTATATATTATAACTTGGCAATACTATTTAAAAAATTTACTGCTAATTTCTTGAGTATTCTATTTTGAATGGACTGATTATGTGTTGATCAAGTGTTTATAATGTTTATCTATGTATGCGTTAGTATTTAATATTTTTTTTTATATCAATAGAAATGCATGAGCAGTTTTTATTTAAAATGAAAAAAAAAAATATGTGATTGTTAACCCTAGTGACTTGTACTTTTTTTGTGAAATTACCTTTCAAAATATAGTTTCTGATATTATGGGTTAAAAGAATTTTAACGTAAGAAATTTATAAAGAAAACTTAAATTTAAATTTGAGCGGTAAGTTATTCAATTAGCTACCAAGTACAAAAATATAACAATAATACAAAGTTACGCGCCAAAAGAAGTTGCAGAGGACGAATGTAAGGATGAATTCTATGGTCAATTAACATCAGTACTATGCAGAACACCTCGAAAAAATATAGTAATAATGATGGGTGACTTCAACGCAAAAGTTGGAAAGAGAAATCCAAGCGAAGAATGTCCAGTTCCAGGGTTACATGGAATAGGAATTAAGAACAACAATGGGGAAAGGCTAATAGATACATGCCAAGAATTTGCCCTGATAATTGGAGGCACACTATTCCCACATAAGGAAATACACATGTACACTTGGACATCATCTGATGGAAGAACGAAAAACCAAATTGAACATATATGCATCAGCAGAAACTGGCGATCATCATTACTAGATGTAAGAACTTGGCGGGGTGCAGATGCACAAACAGACCATATGCTACTTACAGCCGACTTAATAATTAAGCTAAGACGTATTCAAGCAAAATCCAGAGGAAGAAAAATTCTAAATATAGCCAATCTCAATATAGATAATAAGAAAAATGAATTAATAGAAAAATTAAAAATAATATAGAAGAGGAACCCCAAATAAGCGAGGAAAAATGGCAAGAGATATATAGAAATGCTGGTGAAGAAATCTTGGGAACCAAAGAACACAACAGAAAAGAATGGATCTCAGATGAAGCATGGAACAAAATACTTCTGAGAAGAAATATTAAAACTTCAGTACTAACAAATAATAGTAAAGAAATGAAAGAACATCATAAAACCATATGCAGAGAGATAAAGAAGCTTGCAAGAAGGGATAAAAAAAAATTCATAAGCAATATCGCTTTAGAAGCGCAACAAGAAGCTGACCACCAGTGCCCTAGCCCGTGGGGGCACACTGGTAATACAAGTACAAATATTAACATCAGTACTCCAACAGTACGGGAGCTAGCGGAAATAATAAACAAACTTAAAAATAATAAGGCTGAAGGTACAGATGGAATAGGAGCGGAGCTGGTCAAAGTAGACCCTCTACAAAGTGCAAGATCCCTACAACCCATAATAGAAAAGATATGGCGAAATGAAGAAATGAGTTCCCAATGGAAAAAAGGTATCATTGTAAAGATCCCCAAGAAAGGTAACCTAAGTAACTGTAATAACTGGAGAGGAATAACGTTACTCAATACTGTACACAAGATACTGGCCCTAGTTGTTCTTAGTAGAATTGAGGAACATATTGAAAGTGTCTTAAGAAAAGAACAAGTCGGTTTCTGTAAGGAACGAAGTTGTACAGAGCATGTAAACACTCTAAGAATAATCCTGGAACAATCAAAAGAATTCAATGCACCCATTTACATAACATTTGTCGATTTCAAGAGAGCATTCGATGAGATAGATAGAAACGCAATATGGGAAGCACTTAAAAGGAAGAACATTAGAGAAAAAATTATCAGGATAATTAGAGTAATGTATAGCAACACAGAAGCTCAAATTCTCCATAAGGGTATTTTAAGTGACCCTGTAATAATTAGAAATGGAGTAAGACAGAGTTACCCGCTATCTCCTCTACTATTCAATATAACAATTGACGAAGTCATGAGAAAGACCAATAACAACTCATCCAGAGGTATAAACTGGTACCTCACACAAAAGCTAGAAGATTTGGACTACGCTGATGATATCAGCCTACTTACACAAACACACGAAGATATGCAACAACAAATCAAAAAGCTAGCAGAATGTGCTGCGGAAGTTGGCTTGGAAATAAACATTAACAAAACAAAAATTATAAGAGGAAATAGGAACAACACAAGACCAATTACAATTGATGACACATTAGTAGAAGATGTAGATAAATTCAATTACCTAGGCAGTATTATTACTAAAGAAGGCGGTACAAAAGAGGACATTAATAATAAACTAACGAAAGCCAGAGCAACATTTGGAAGAATGTAGAAAATATGGAGGTCATCCCAAATTGCAAGAAAAACCAAACTTAGAATATTCCAAGCATGTATAAAATCTGTCCTCTTATATGGTAGTGAAACTTGGCTAGTTAATAAGAAAGAAACATATAAACTACAAGTATTTGTAAACAAGTGCCTCCGGATTATATGCAGAATATACTGGCCAAGAAGAATACGAAATGAAGATCTATGGGAAACTACCGGTCAAGAACCTATCGAAATAGAAATTAAGAAACGAAAATATAGGTGGATAGGTCACATTCTTAGAAGACCCCCAGACTGCATAGCCAGGCAAGTTCTGGAATGGAACCCTCAAGGAAAGAGAAATGTTGGTAGACCTAGAAATACATGGCGTAGAACAGTATTACGTACCGCGATCAGAATTCCATAGTATTTGGAAGTATTTCTCAATATCCTTTCCA
Source organism: Poecilobothrus nobilitatus (assembly GCA_947095535.1). NCBI lineage: Eukaryota > Metazoa > Arthropoda > Insecta > Diptera > Dolichopodidae > Poecilobothrus > Poecilobothrus nobilitatus. Next base: position 179,597,196 of record OX352772.1, read on the forward strand.
CATTCTTCTTCCATGACCCGTATTCGCCAGGTTCCCCTGAAAATTGGCGAAATTTTTAACTACATCTGGAATCTTATTCATTCCCTCTAAATTATAGTCATCGCCAAAATCTATTTCTAATTCCTCTTCTTCTTCTTGGAAATCATTGATTCCTAATGCGCAGAAAGCATGTTGCACTATTTTTTTGATAGTTTCCCTTAAATTTGGAAGTTTTCCTTGAGCATTTTCCCCCTCTTCTTCAATTGGACTTAAATTTGGGTCTTCATTTTGGAGAGTAGAGGCAATTAGTTCTTGTCTGACAAAAGGTGTAGGTCTTGACATTTTTATACATTTTTGTTATTAATAAAAATGGGGTTTCTCTAATATTTTAGTTGATAAAAGAAAAGAGCTAAAAACCAACAGGATACTAAGAGATAGGTCTCTTAGACAAAAAATTTAAATTGTCACTATTAATTTGATAAAAAGAAAGTTTATGCGATAAAATGATAAAATTTTATATTATTAGAATAAAATAATTGTCAATAAGTAAAAACAAAAGTTTATAGAAATTTTATAAAAAATATTCGTATTGTCAAAAAAATATGTATTTTTTCTTTCTTTTTATTATATTGTTTATTCTTTTTCCTTTTTTAAAAAAAGTTTTGCTTGCTCTATCTGGCCAAAGTTTTTCCTTTCTTTTTTTTTATTTTGACAAAATTGTACTAAAATAGATTATTTTTAAGACTTATAAAATAATATTATTATAATTGAATTAAATTATTGATTATTGATATTTAATTATTGAATTTAAATTTTCTTATGAGACAAAAAATATAAGATTTATAAAAAGTCTAATTTTATTAATATGAATACTCTATACGCCTTAAGTGGCCTATTAAATTATTTTAATCAATTAGTAAAACTATGTTTTAATAGAACTACAGATAGAACTAATTACTAAGGATCCTTTTGAAAAAAAATTTATATAGCGTTTTTTATGGATAAAAATTTTTTAGTATTCTCCTTTTTTTCCGTACAAATGCGGATGGATTTCCCAAAACTTTTTATCTCTAACTGGCCTTTTAATTTTAAGATATTTTTAATTAGCGTTTCCTTTTCTCCGTACAGATGCGGATACTTATTGACGGAAACTCTAAGAAAAAATCTTATTCCTTTAAAAATTTATTATATTTTTCTTTTTTAAATTTTATTTCTTTTATTTTCTTTCCTTCTTTTAATTGTTTTAATTTTACTTTTCTTTGGCCTTTTCTTTTTAATTTAGTAATTTTAATAAGAGTGATTTAACAACTCTATAATTTTAATTTATTTATTCGAATTTTTAATTTTTTTACTTTTAGTATTTCTTTTTTTTGGATTTGCCCTATTAAATGTTTGTAATAGGCAGTAAAATCCTCAGTATCAGAATTATCTGATACTACTTTGGTCATTACAGAAATTTATATATATTTTTTTTTTTTTTTTAATTTTTTCTTTTTATTATATTTTTTGAAATTTTATTATGCGATCTTTAATAATTATGAGATCTTTATAAAAAAAACAAAGGATTGAAAACACTTACATGTAAATTATTTTACCAAAAACCTTTTACATGGTGGAACCATTGCAGTCTCTCTGGAACTCCTTTTGGTTGGTACAACTCGGGGGCCTCGTTTCTTTCTTTTTTTCCAAAAATGGGTTGATCAGTCTCGATACGCGTCGTTAAAGAACCTTCTTTGTCTTTTATAACTTTATTTTTTATTTTTTTTTTTATTGTCTTTTAAATTATAGGTTTTTTGTTTCCAAAATTATATAATATTTTATTATTTAAAAAAAATTTATAATTGATAGTTAATAATTAATAAATTTAATTAATAATAGTTAATTTTTGGTCACTGATAATTATTGACACTGATTCTCTTTGTTTAACCACTAATCAATTTAATTTTAGTGATTAAAGAATTTTTATTTTACTTTTTATTATTTTTTTTATATTTTTTTTTTTATATTAATTAAAACAAAAAGGTTTGTTGTATTAACTCTTCTATATTTACTGTGCCTAGAGCAGCCTCACTCTAGGTGGCGAAGAAAATAGGCTTGATCATAGTAAAATAAAATAGTTAAATTAAGTTAAAACCGAAGATTCTATTATCGACTGACGGTCCCTGGATCCTTGGATAAACCCTTTGGTACATCCTAAGATCAATCCTTGGGTCCCTGCTGGGGCGCCAGTTAATTTACTTTTTGTAAATTTAAATAAAACAATAAAAAAAATTTTTTCAAGAAGATGTTCTCCTTGGTTTATTGTAAAATCAATAGTGATTTCTTTTAGTAATGTTAAACATATTTGTAGTAAAAAGTTACAAAATTTCTTTACAAATTTTTGCTTATTTTAAAATCCTAAATATAATTTATTGGTTTACATGAAAAGATTACAAAATTTCTTTATAAATACTTAATATAATTTATTGATCTACATTTAGTAAAAATTCATAAAAATAATTTTTTGCGTTACAAAATATCAGTTCTCATTACATTGTTGGTGGTCTTAGTATCATATTGGTCAATAAGCGGAACTTACTACTGTATAAGTGGATTTTCCAATATTTATTTTTAGTTCATAAATAATAATTTTCGCTTATTGAGCAAAACAAAGTACAAATTTTTTAAGTGTAATTCTTATTGAGTAATAAGACCAGTATTTTATTTTTGGAACAATAATAAAAAAATAATAATTTAGTAAGAACCTTTTTTCTTTTTTTTAATAAGAAAGTAATTTTTTTTTAAATGTAATTTTTGTTGTTGTTTCTTTTCTTTTAAATCTTATTTAATAACAAAGTATTCGAATTTCAATGACAATTTTTTATTTGGTTAAAAATATTTATTTTGTATATAAATTAAGGTTCTTTACTTTAATAATTACTCATTCGTTTACAATTTTATTTAAATGCCCATTAAGTAAAAATTATTAAATAAGGAATTATTTCAAGTTCAAAATAATATTAACAATTAATTGCTTGTTAAAGAAATAACATTTTGCTAGTTAAAATTTTATTATTATTATTATGATTATAAATGATTTTTATTTTTATTTATTGGTTAATGTAATGGACTATCATAACTTTTCCCCGCTTAAAAATCCTCATTTGACTGCTTTTTTAAAAAAAATGATGTTTTGAATGAATTTCTTTTGAGAGCGATTTATTTTGCTTAATTTTTGTTGTCAACGGAATTGCAGATGACGATTGCTTTGCATTTTCTATTATTGATATGTAAGTATGATCTTGTAATTCTTTTATCGATTCTTCGGATTCGGTGTTTACGCCATGTTTGTTATTAATAATTACTTTATTTTTTTTTTTTCTTAAAGTTAGTATGATAGTTGTTGTTATTAATAATAAGGTAATTAGCATTGTTGGTCCTATTCCAATGACACTCAAAACTTGATCAGTAAATGTTTTTTCTTTTAATAAATTAATTTCCTTAGTGTTGTTGATATGAATATGGCGGAGTAGTTCTAGTGATAGATGTTCTTGTAGTTCCTTTTTAATAAATTCAGGTTGAAGAATAGCTGGCAATACTTTGTCTGTTGGAATTTCCTTTGAAGAATAAGTTTTTTGGTTTACTGTTATTGTGGAGTTATGAAATATAATTAAATAAGTTCCATTTATAAATTTTGATTCATGATTGATGATAACTGTTCCTGTGAATTGATTTAGCAATAATATGCCCTCTGCTACTAGTTCTACTGATGGGATATGATGGTTGTTTGTTATATTGCATGCTGAATTTTTGCCTTTTATGATGTTCGGAATGCAGGTAGAGTTAATTATGTTCATTATTTCATTTTCGTTACATATTGTTATAGAATTAATTACTTTACAATTTTTTGATTTTATACCTAATATTTTTTCTTTATTTAATAAAATTTGTTCATAATCAATTTTTACTACTACATTTTCAATTTTTATTGCTTTAATTAATAATTTTACAAATATTTCATTTGAAGTTAAAGGAATTTCAATGAGATAGAACAAGCAAGTAGCATTACTTATAACTTTTACATTAGAAAAATCTAATGGTTCTTCAACATTTTCATAAGGAAAATTTTCTTTTTCTAATATTTCCACTAAAATTTCTATTTCTTCTTTAATCAATTTCAATTTATATTGAATTTGAAGAACAGAATGGTTATCAATTATACTTTTGTTTTATAAATTTTATAAAATTTTGTTAGTTATTTCAGTAATGTTATTTATCCTGTCATTAAAAGTTTTGTTTATTATTACCTGTTTGTTATTATTATTTAACATATTATTTACTTTTTTCTTTATCATAATATAGTCATCGTGATCGGGCTTCATATCCAAATATGGGTAAAGTGCATGTGTTTTGATATCATTTAGGACAGCAATAATTTCATCTAATGAAGATCGTAAAATACCCAAGTTGATTGTGTGAATTAGTCGAAAATTTCCCTTTTGTACCTTAGCTTGACCTGACTTGATTTTGTTCTAATGCATCATGTTTCCTTGAATTAGTGTAATTTTTCCTTTGTTAGTGAATAGTTTTTGTGAATCGTTTTGTCTTTGCGGATGATATGATGAAGATCGTCTATTAAAATTTCCTACGTTTTGATAATTATTATTTTCATTGTAGGTGCGACCAGCATATGGTCTGGTTAAATTACCTATTTGTTGAGAACCAGATGTAAAGTTTTGTTGATAATTGGGTCTGTTGCAACCGGATTTATTGAATTTAGATTGGAAATTGAGTTTTTTAGATTGTAAATTGAATTTATTAGACTGAAAATTTTGCTTATTGGAATTTGTTTGAACGTTTGGTTTACTATTATGAAAATTGAAATTAGGGTTTAATTGGAAATTTGGTTTCCATGTGTTATTCTGGCATTGCCGATTAAAATTTCCTCTATTATAAGGTCTAGCAAATTGTTGTTGGATATTGCGAGGGTTATTTCCATTTAGTGAAGAATGCGAAGTTCCTGGTTGACTAATTTGTTGTGTGCCCATTTTATTCCCAAAATATGTTCGTTGATTCATATTTTCTAATATTGTACACATATGTAATGCCTGAGGAAGATCCTTGGGTTCTTTTATGCTCAATAATCTTGGTAGGTCTCCATTTAATCCTCTGATGAATGTATCGAATGCTTTTTCACGATAAAAACGCGTCATAGCAATTACAGCTTCTTGCTTTAATCCTATTGATGGAAGTTTATCAAGTATCATAGAAAGATTTTAATAAACTTCTTTGTAAAATTCTTGAAAGGTACTATTTTTCTGTCTCATTGTACTCATATGATGCTCTAAAGTACCTATGTCTCGTTTATCGGCATAGTGTAGATCTAGACAATCAACAATTCTTTCCCAGCATAATGGTGTACTGTAAGATTCCAGGGCGTTATCAGCTTCTTCCGTAATTTTATTAAGTACCGCGATCAGAATTTTCATAGTATTTGGGAGTATTTCTGAAATTGTTAAAAATTCTCAATATCCTTTCCACATTCTTCTTCCATTACCCGTATTCGCCAGGTTCCCCTGAAAATTGGCGAAATTTTTAACTACATCTGGAATCTTATTCATTCCCTCTAAATTATAGTCATCGCCAAAATCTATTTCCAATTCCTCTACTTCTTCTTGGAAATCATTGATTCCTAATGCTTTCTGCGTTTCGTGTTGCACTATTTGTTTGATAGTTTTCCTTGAATTTGGAAGTTTTCTTTAATCATTTTCCTCCTCTTCTTCAATTGGACTTAAATTTGGGTCTTCATTTTGGGGAGTAGAGGCAATTAGTTCTTGTCTGCCAAAAGGTATAGGTCTTGACATTTTTATATATTTTTGTTATTAATAAAAATGGGGTTTCTCTAATATTTTAGTTGATAAAAGAAAAGAGCTAAAAACCAACAGGATACTAAGTGATAGGTCTCTTAGACAAAAAATTTAAATTGTCACTATTAATTTGATAAAAAGAAAGTTTATGTGATAAAATGATAAAATTTTATATTATTAGAATAAAATAATTGTCAATAAGTAAAAACAAAAGTTTATAGAAATTTTATAAAAATATTCGTATTGTCAAAAAAATATGTATTTTTTCTTTCTTTTTATTATATTGTTTATTCCTTTTCCTTTTTTAAAAAAATTCTTGCTTGCTCTATCTGGCCAAAGTTTTTCCTTTCTTTTTTTTTATTTTGACAAAATTGTACTAAAATAGATTATTTTTATAAAAACTTTAACTCTACAAAATAACCTTATAAAGACTTATAAAATAATATTATTATAATTGAATTAAATTATTGATTATTGATATTTAATTATTGAATTTAAATTTTCTTATGAGATAAAAAATATAAGATTTATAAAAAGTCTAATTTTATTAATATGAATACTCTATACGCCTTAAGTGGCCTATTAAATTATTTTAATCAATTAGTAAAACTATGTTTTAATAGAACTACAGATAGAACTAATTACTAAGGATCCTTTTGAAAAAAAATTTATATAGCGTTTTTTATGGATAAAAATTTTTTAGTATTCTCCTTTTTTTCCGTACAAATGCGGATGGATTTCCCAAAACTTTTTATCTCTAACTGGCCTTTTAATTTTAAGATATTTTTAATTAGCGTTTCCTTTTCTCCGTACAGATGCGGATACTTATTGACGGAAACTCTAAGAAAAAATCTTATTCCTTTAAAAATTTATTATATTTTTCTTTTTTAAATTTTATTTCTTTTATTTTCTTTCTTTCTTTTAATTGTTTTAATTTTACTTTTCTTTGGCCTTTTCTTTTTAATTTAGTAATTTTAATAAGAGTGATTTAACAACTCTATAATTTTAATTTATTTATTCGAATTTTTAATTTTTTTTCTTTTAGTATTTCTTTTTTTTGGATTTGCCCTATTAAATGTTTGTAATAGGCAGTAAAATCCTCAGTATCAGAACTATCAATACTACTTTGGTCATTACAGAAATTTATATATATATTTTTTTTTTTTTTATTTTTTCTTTTTATTATATTTTTTGAAATTTTATTATTTATTCTTTATTTTTTTTGTTTTAAAGTTTCTTTTTAAAGTTATGGTTTATAACTTTATTCTTTATTTTTTTTTTTATTATCTTTTAAATTATAAGTTTTTTGTTTCCAAAATTTATATAATATTTTATTATTTAAAAAAAATTTATAATTGATAGTTATTAATTAATAAATTTAATTAATAATAGTTAATTTTTGGTCACTGATACTTATTGACACTGATTCTCTTTGTTTAACCACTAATCAATTTAATTTTAGTGATCAAAGAATTTTTATTTTACTTATTATTATTTTTTTTATATTTTTTTTTTATATTAATTAAAACAAAAAGGTTTGTTGTATTAACTTCTTCTATATTTACTGTGCCTAGAGCAGCCTCACTCTAGGTGGCGAAGAAAATAGGCTTGATCATAGTAAAATTAAATAGTTAAATTAAGTTAAAACCGAAGATTCTATTGTCGACTGTCGGTCCCTGGATCTTTGGATAAACCCTTTGGTAAATCCTAAGGTCAATCCTTGGGTCCCTGCTCGGGCGCCAGTTAATTTACTTTTTGTAAATTTCAATAAGACAATAAAAACTTTTTTTTCAAGAAAATGTTCTCCTTGGTTTATTGTAAAATTAATAGTGATTTCTTTTAGTAATGTTAAACATATTTATAAAGGGTGTTCAAAATTGAGGTATCATTTTGATTTTGCCGCCATTTTTTTTCTACCTGGAATTTTTATACGAGGTTTCTTTAGGTATATTCTAAATACATTCCGGTTAGTTAATATGGAACGTTACACGAAGGAACAACGTGTTTTTGTTATTACAACATTTTTTGTTTTCAAGATGTAATTAGGAAATTTCGAACAAAATTTGGTAGAGAAAATGCTCCAACAAATCGTGCCATCAAGCTGATGGTTGATAAATTTCTAGAAACTGGATCTGTTCTTGATAACAGAGGCAACATTTATCAACGTAGTGGCCGTTCAACCGAGAATGTAGCAGCTGTTAGCAGAAGTGTTGAAGAAGATCCAAAAACTTCCATTCGTCATCGTTCGCAGCAATTAAACATCAAACCATCCACATTATTCAACATTTTGCATCGTGATCTCCATTTAAAGGCTTATAAGATCCAATTTAATTCTGACGCAAGAATTAAAACCAACTGACCATGCATTACGTCGGCAATTCGTTTCTTGGGCAATCGAAAAACAAGAAGAAAATGAAAATTTTTTTAACAAAATAATCTTCACCGACGAAGCTCATTTCCAGCTCAAAAGCTACGTCAATAAACAGAATTGCCGCATTTGGAGTGAAGAGAATCCAAGGGTTATCTTAGAGCAACCAGTACATCCACAAAAAGTTACGGTTTGGTGTGGTTTGTGGTCAGGAGGAATCATCGGACCATATTTTTTTGAAAACGCAAATGGAAATGCGATTACGGTCAATGGAAATCGCTACAGGGAGATGATCCGAAGCTTTTTGTGGTGGGAAATTGATGATTTGGACGTAGAGAATATGTGGTTTCAACAGAACGGTGCCACTTGCTACACAGCGAGAGAAACAATGAATCTTTCGAAGGAAAAGTTCGAAGATCGCATTATTTCTCATAGAGGAGGAGTGATGTGGCCACCAAGATCGTGCGATTTGACACCGTTGGATTTTTTTTTTGTGTGGTTTTGTGAATTCGAAAGTGTACAGCAATAATCCCACAACAATTCAAGAGCTTAAAAACAACATTATCGAGCAGATTTCAACCATTGAGAACAGCTTATTGACCAACGTGATTCAGAATTTTGGTAAAAGATTGGAAGCCTGCCGAAGTAGTAGAGGGGTCCACTTGGCCGACATAATTTTTCATTACTAACCGGAACCTGTTTGTAATAAATTAAAATAAAAATATATTTAATATTTCAAAAAAAAAGTCTTTTTTTATTAAAATTAAAATAATACCTCAATTTTGAACACCCTTTAGTAAAAAGTTACAAAATTTCTTTACAAATTTTTGCTTATTTTAAAATCCTAAATTTAATTTATTGGTTTACATGAAAAGATTACAAAATTTCTTTATAAATACTTAATATAATTTATTGATCTACATTTAGTAAAAATTCATAAAAATAATTTTTTGCGTTACAGAATATCTGTTCTCATTACATTGTTGGTGGTCTTAGTATCATATTAGTCAATAAGCGGAACTTACTACTGTATAAGTGGATTTTCCAATATTTATTTTTAGTTCATAAATAATAATTTTCGCTTATTAAGCAAAACAAAGTACAAATTTTTTAAGTGTAATTCTTATTAAGTAATAAGACCAGTATTTTATTTTTGGAACAATAATAATAAAATAATAATTTAGTAAGAACCTTTTTTCTTTTTTTTAATAAGAAAGTAATTTTTTTTTAAATGTAATTTTTGTTGTTGTTTCTTTTCTTTTAAATGTTATTTAATTTAGTTAAAAATTTTATTTAGTTAAAAATATTTATTTTGTTTATAAATTAAGGTTCTTTACTTTAATAATTACTCATTCGTTTACAATTTTATTTAAATGCCCATTAAGTAAAAATTATTAAATAAGGAATTATTTCAAGTTCAAAATAATATTAACAATTAATTGCTTGTTAAAGAAATAACATTTTGCTAGTTAAAATTTTATAATTATTATTATGATTATAAATGATTTTTATTTTTATTTATTGGTTAATGTAATGGACTATCATAACTTATATATTGATATATGTATATATGTATATGTATATGCATATTAATTTTTTCTTTGCTTAGAAAATTTTACATTTTATAAATACCCATCAAAATGTTAACCTCTGAGGGTAAATTTTTTATTTCTTTTTTATCAATTTAGGAATTTTGCAAACAGATTATAAATAAGGTATGTAAGATTAAAAACTCGTGTGCTGTATAAAATTCTATACTGGATGAAAAAATTATAATTTTGTCTGAAAACTTTGACGTAATTTAATTTTTATTGATGTAATATTTTAAAAAAAGGAAAAAAGCCGAATTGAAGTTTGAAAATAAAAAAAAGCCTTGAATTCAATTAAACGTTCTATTCGGCATAAAAAACTCTTGTAAAACAAAATTATAAGATAAATATATCCATTTTGAAGTCCATATATCAAACAAGCTGCTATGCTTTGGTAATTTGTAGAGCCTTCCATTAAAATTCAGCCTACTATTTTTGCATGTGGCGCAGGTTCTACCTGATTTGCGGTAATCTGATTTTATATTTTGAAACATTTTAAACAGAGGATGAATATATTATATGTTCATGCTAATGAAAGCAAAAGAGATGGAAAAGATAATAAAAGTATGTAGATAAATAAAAGAGTCAGAAAAATAGAAATTTTTAATTATAAGTTTTGCAACAAGTTAATGAATAAAATAATTGAGACAATCAAATAAATTTGGAAACAAATTCTAAACAATAATAAAAAAAATGTTTTCTTACTTTTTGAATAGAAATTATGTTCCAACTTCTTGATTGATGAATGATTAAGAACAAAAGAACTTGTGCATTATATATTTCGCATATGTATATGAACTTAACTTTAACTTTTTATTAAACTTGTAAAACAAGTCTTAATTTTTCACTTCTATAAAAAAATTAACTTATTTTAATAAAAAAAATTCATGTTATACACATTGGATAACTTACCGATCAAATTTAAATTTAAATTTTCTTTATAAATTTCGTACGTTAAAATTCTTTTAACCCATAATATCAGAAACTATATTTTGAAAGGTAATTTCACACAAAAAGTACAAGTCACTAGAGTTAACAATCACATTTGTTTTTTTTTCATTTTAAATAAAAACTGCTCATGCATTTCTATTGATATAAAAAAAAATATTAAATACTAACGCATACATAAATAAACATTATATACACTTGATCAACACACAATCAGTCCAGCCAAAATAGAATACTTAAGAAATCAGTAGTAAATTTTTTAAATAGTGTTGCCATGTTATAATATATAATTATTTGATTTACTTCAATTTTTAAATACAAAAGATATTAAAAACTCTTTATGCGAAAATGTTAGATTGAAAGAAAAATGTTAAAATACGTTTTTGCATTATTTTTTGAATAAATAAAGTATGTCTTTAAAATTAAAAACAAAGAAATACAACCAAAATCATTGATAGACAACTCTTCTAACCAGTTTTAAAATATAAAAACACAAACATTATAAATAGATTTTATTATACCATTTGTAATAATAGGGTATTTTCAAAGTGAATTCTTTTTTTTTTTCTTTATTCTAATTATAATGATAAATAAATAAAGTAATTTTTAAAATATTTTAATTGTTTTCGACTTTAGACTAAAGTTATGTGAACGAAAAATACATGTATTCAAGATTTGTTATCGTGTATTTTGGCTAAATTCGATTACTACCTAAATAGTTTTAAAAATAATTTTATAATGGTAAAAAATCTAATAATGGTTTCGAGTTGTACAAATTATACATAAAAATAAATACTTAAAAAAATTTTAAAACTTTAGTTTCAAAAAAAAATTTTGTGAATCATACAAATGAAATGGCAGTATTGTCTTTTATTCAAATGCATTCTTCTAAAAAGAAGTTTCAAAGTTTTTGAAGAAAAAAAGAAAAAAAAATATTTATCATGTATGTACCTATCTAAAATTAAAATAGAATCAAATATTCACGAGGATATTTTTTTAAAAGAACTATTGAAAAGATTTGAGAAAGAGAAAAAAGCATAGGAAAAAATTAGAGAGCAAAAGGGGCACTTAAAATTTGAAAAAATTTCGAGAATTAGACATTTTTTGTTCTGCTTGCATTATCTATACATATATAATTTATGGTCTTACCAAACAAACATAAATTACTTTTTTGAAAAATTAGATAACTTAACTTCTTTATATAAAAATAACATAATTTTAGGCGACCTTAATATTAATTTATTGGATAAAAATAGTAATGAGGTAAACGGTTTTAGAAACACATTACTCTGTGTTACAGATTTAATTGATTATAGTTACAACTTTCATGTTTCTGATACTTCGTTATCTGATCATCAGCTGTAAGTTTAGTAAGTGCAAAACTAAAAGTTATTAAAGAAAATAATTACTTAAAGAAAACTATTTGGCATTATGATAAACTTTCAAATGATGCTCTATGGGAAAATTTAATGTATTATAATAATGTAGATGATTTTACTCTATCTGTATATTATCTGACAAAATACATAAATATACAGAAGTAATTTCGCCAAAAAAAGTAAGGAAACACCATGAGTGGATAAATAGTGACACAATTCGTAATATAAAAATTCGCGAATCTTTTTTTAAGTATAAAAAAAAATATCGAAATGATAGGACGGTTAAAGAGCTATATGAGAAATACAGGGACTTAGTAAAACGAGAAATTAAACAGGCTAAGAATAATTTCTATAATAACATCATAGCTAGTCATCCCAATGATTCTAGAAAACTATGGAATCTTTACAAAAGAATAATGTATAATAATATTAGTAATGATAATAGATGCGTTTTAGACGAAATTGACTACAACAACACTAAAATAACTAACTTTTTGGAAATCGCAAATACAATGAATAGATATTTCATAGATGTCACAAAAACTTTAAATATCTCAACAGACCCTATTGATGAAAATTACTTAGCGTCTTTTTCAAAAAATGCAAATGAAATAATAACAAATCAAAACTGAACATATGAAGCAAGTACCGATAAGAAGGTATAAAATCTGGTAAAAATACGTAGGTTTGTACATTGTACATAATACATAAATTGTACCTTTTGTACCTATAAGTTTATTTTGACCACAACGAAAAATTTAAAAATAGTAAACAAAAACAAATAATAAATATAAACAAGTAAATGTAACAGTAAGTCGATGCAACCGACTTATTAATACCCTACACCTGAATAATTCGAATTAAATTAAAAATCCATAAGTTTTTTTGGCAGCTGCTTGAACTTCTTCCCTTTTCTGTCTTATTCAACTCGAATTTCAGGAACGTAAAAGAGGAATCCTCTTGGGATATGCTTGACACTTTTGTAAAAAATTTTAAGTTTCTATCTTTATTAATTTCGAAGATTGTTAGTGCTTGGGAGATGTGTGTCAGGTACCCGAATTGCCACTCCAATTCATCGAATCCATCTCAGGAACATAAAGAAAACATGCCAGAACACCATTGTACTAAATTTAAAGGTTCTACTTTTGTTGGTTTTGGAGATATGCTCGTTCCTCTTGTGCTCGTCCGGAAGTATCCAAAATACGAACCCATGGTTCAAATTCTTTCAAATGTCAGTTTCCAATTTTACAGGAAAGGAAACATAACAGAACACCTTTGTACTAAAAATAAAAGTTCTATCTTTGTTGGTTGTGGAGATATACTCGTTTGCTCTGGGGCTCGTCCGGAAGCTTCCAAGATTTGAACCCATTTATCAAATCCTCACAAATTTCAGAAACATAAATCAAACATAAAGGAACACCATTCTACCCAATTTAAAGTTTATATCTTAGTTGGTTTTGGAGATAATATCATTTGCTTTGAGGCTCGTTCGGAAGCTTCCAAAATCCAAACCCACGGAACAAATTCTCTTAAATTTCAGAGACATAAATCGAACGGGAAGGAACATCATTGTACAAAATTTGAAGATTCTATCTTTGTTGATTTTGGAGATAATCTCGTTTGATCTTTGGAGATAATCTGGTTCGAAAGCTTCCAAAATCCAAACCCACGGACCAAATCCTCTCAAATTTCAGAGACCTAAATCAAACATGAAAGAACACCATTCTGCCAAATTTAAAGGTTATATCTTTATTGTTTTTGGAGATAATCTCATATGCTCTGGGGCTCCTTCGGAAGCTTCCAAAATCCAAACATATGGACCAAACTCTCTTAAATTTCAGAGACATAAATCGAACGGGAAGGAACATCATTGTACAAATTTTGAAGGTCCCATCTTTGCTGGTTTTGGAGATAATCTCGTTTGCTCTAGGGCTCTTTCGGAAGCTTCCAATATACGAATCCATGGTTCAAATTCTATCAAATGTCAGTTTCCAATTTTATAGAAAAGGAAACATAACAGCACACTCTTGTACTAAAAATAAAGGTTCTATCTTTGTTGGCTGTGGAGATATACTCGTTTGCTCCGGGGCTCGTTCGGAAGCTTCCAAGATCCGGACCCATGAACCAAATCCACTCAAATTTTAGAGACTTAAATAAAACATGAAAGAACACCACTCTGTCAAATTTGAAGGTTATATCTTAGTTGGATTTGGAGATATTCTCATTTGCTCTGGTTCTCGTTCGGAAGTTTCCAAAATCCAAGCCCATGGACCAAATCCTTTCAAATTTTAGAGACTTAAATTTAACATGAAAGAACACCACTCTGTCAATCAAATTTGAAGGTTATATCTTTATTGGTTTTGGAGATAATCTCATTTTCTCTGGTGCTCGTTCGGAAGTTTCCAAAATCCAAACCCATGGACCAAATCCTCTTAAATTTCAGAGACATAAATCGAATGGGAAGGAACATCATTGTACAAAAATTTAAAGATTCTATCATTGTTGGTTTTGGAGATAATCTCGTTTGCTCCGGAATCATTCGGAAGCTTCCAGAATCCGAACCCATGAACCAAATCCACTCAAATTTTAGAGACTTAAATAAAACATGAAAGAACACCATTCTGCCAAATTTAAAGGTTATATCTTTATTGTTTTTGGAGATAATCTCATATGCTCTGGGGCTCCTTCGGAAGCTTCCAAAATCCAAACATATGGACCAAATTCTCTTAAATTTCAGAGACATAAATCGAACGGGAAGGAACATCATTGTACAAATTTTGAAGGTCCCATCTTTGCTGGTTTTGGAGATGATCTCGTTTGCTCCGGAAACATTCGGAAGCTTGCAGAATCTGAACCGATTTTGTCCAGATTCGAACTTAGACTTCCTTTCGTAATTAATGACCTACTATATAAATTTCATCAAGATAGCTTTATTAGTTTTTGAGTTATCGTGCGAACGGACGGACGGACGGACGGACATCGTTAAATCGACTCAGGAGGTGATCCTGATTCAGAATATATATACATATCCATATCTAACTCGCTTCCTGTTGGTGCTTACAAACACCATGCCAAAGTTAATATACCCTATACTTTAGGTGTAGGGTATAATAAAACTAATTTTGTGTTATACATATGAATGTTTGAATCTTTGCATATTTTTTTTTTCATCACTCTGTCAAGTTTGAAGGTTATATCTTTTTTGGTTTTGGAGATAATTTCATTTGCTCTGGTGCTCGTTCGGAAGTTTCCAAAATCCAAACCCATGAACCAAATCCTCTTAAATGTCAGAGACACAAATCGAATGGGAATTAACATGATTGTACAAAAATTTAAAGATTCTATCTTTGTTGGTTTTGGAGATAATCTCATTTGCTGCGGAATGTTTCAAATGTTTCGGAAGCTTTTGATACATGTCGTATCAAAAAATATATGTACATATTTGTATTCAAAACTTAGCGAATGTCATAATACGTACTGTGTGTAAGAAAAAAATTGATATAAAATCGAGGTTTTTTTTCGGAAGCTTCCAAAATCCAAACCCATGGACCATATCTTCTTAAATTTCAGAGACATAAATCAAACGGGAGGGAACATCATTATAAAAAATTTAAAGTTTCTATCTTTGTTGGTTTTGGAGATAATCTCGTTTGCTCTGGGGCTCGTTCGGAAACTTCCAAAATTCGAATCCATGGTTCAAATTCTTTCAAATGTCAGTTTCCAATTTTATAGAAAAGAAAACATAACAGCACACTCTTGTACTAAAAATAAAGGTTCTATCTTTGTTGGTTGTGGAGATATACTCGTTTGCTCTGGGGCTCGTTCGGAAGCTTCCCAAATCTGAACCCATGGACCAAATCTCCTCAAATTTCAGTAACCTAAATCAAACATGAAAGAACACCATTCTGCCGAATTTAAAGCTTATATCTTTGTTGTTTTTGGAGATAATCTCATTTGTTCTGGGGCTCGTTCGGAAGCTTCCAAAATCCAAACCCATGCACCAAATCCTCTTAAATTTCAGAAACATAAGTCGAACGGGAAGAAACATCATTGTACAAAATTTGAAAGTTATATCTTTATTGGTTTTGGAGATAATCTCATTTACTCTGGTGCTCGTTCGGAAGCTTCCAAAATCCGCACCCATGGACTAAATCCTCTCAAATTTTAGAGACATAAATCGAACGAGAAGGAACATCATTGTACAAAATTTAAAGGTTATATCTTTATTGGTTTTGGAGATAATCTCATTTGCTCTGGTGCTCGTTCGGAAACTTTCAAAATTCAAACCCATGGACCAAATCCTCTTAAATTTTAGAGACATAAATCGAACGGGTAGCAACATCATTGTACAAAATTTAAAGGTTATATCTTTGTTGGTTTTGGAGATAATCTCGTTTGCTCCGGAATAATTCGGAAGCTTCCAGAATCCGAACCCATTGACCGATTTTGTCCAGATTCAAACTTAGCTTTCCTTTCGTAATTAGTAACCTACTATATAAATTTCATCAAGATAGCTTTATTAGTTTTTGAGTTATCGTGCGAACGGACGGACGGACATCGTTAAATCGACTCGGGAGGTGATCCTGATTCACAATATATATACATGTCCATATCTAACTCGCTTCCTTTTGGTGGTTACAAACACCATACCAAAGTTATTTTACCCTATACTTTAGGTGTAGGGTATAATAAGGCTGCGCCCCAAATAATTGCGACATCTATCAGTATGAAATGTATTCATCTTTTATGTTATACTAAATTCGTTTTTTTTTAATATTAAATATACATAAACGTTTTTCATTCTTTTCTTTGATATACAATCATATACAATTTAACCTTGAATAAAGAAAAAAAGTTTTCTAAATAAAATAAATTGGTGTATATGTCTGTACATTGTAACTGCGTATTGCTATACTAGGATAGATAATAATTTAAATACTGGTAATTTAATATAGATTTTTGTAAGTAATTTAGATTCGATTGTTAGTTTTAAATAAATATTATATATTCTAGTTTATAATATTACAATTCATTAAGATAAAATTTACAAATGTATTACAATAAAACAATTTTTAAAATACAAAGAAAAGATTTGTTATCTGCATGCTGTGCTGTATGTGCTATAAACCGAATAAACGAGAATACATGTAAATATAATGTTAGGTTAACAATTAGCTACGTTGTCAGATTTATTTTATGGTTTTTATTTTTTTTAAATAAAATGAAGTTTATTTTCTAGATATACGAAAAAATATACATGAGATTTCTTGATTTGTCACAGACAATTTGTGTATTAAAGCATATTTTATTTTTTGCAAAATAAGCTAAAGAGTATATAAAAATGTGATATTTAGATGATTAAGTAACTAATAATTTGTCGTTTCAATTGAAGTAAACTGTATTGACTATAATATGTATATGAAGAAGGATTTCAATTTTTACTTTATAAATTTAAATCTATAAAATTATTAATTAACATTCATACATAGGATTAATGTTAATTAGTTTAACTAAGTAGGTATATATACATATGTACATATATTACCTTTAGAAAATTTGGACTTTTACCTTTTGGTATTTACAATAGTCTAAGATAGAAAATAAATAAGAATTTATATGTTTGGAAAGAATTAAATTCGTTATTTCAATTGGCTAAATTTTTCATTATAATTAAAATGAGAAGTAACGTATAAAATTTAAAATGTTATATTTTTTGAAGTATGTAATTTAGTTTTATTTTTTATTCGTAAAATTATTTATTTGTTCTTAAGAATATGTGTACACTTATTTTCTGTAATCCAAAAACTATATACATATGTATGTGTGCATATGCATACACTAAAAAAGAAAATTTAATAGGCTAAAGAAATAGAAAGAAAAGAATAAAGTTCATTTTACAAGAGAAAAAGCCAACTGGAAAATTTGCCTAGTAGATATTTGTATTTAAATATTATGTATACCTAAATAGTATTAATTTTCCAATTGGCATAAAAAACCCTTTTTTTTATTAGGTACAAATAAAAAACAAGTAAATGTAACAGTAAGTCGATGCAACCGACTTATTAATACCCTACACCTGAATAATTCGAATTAAATTAAAAATCCATAAGTGTTTTTGGCAGCTGCTTGAACTTCTTCCCTTTTCTGTCTTATTCAACTCGAATTTTAAGAACGTAAAAGAGGCATCCGCTTGGGATATGCTTGACACCCTTGTATAAAATTTTAAGTTTCTATCTTAATTATTTTCGAAGATTGGTAGTCCTTGGGATGTTTGTGTCAGCTACCCGAATTGCCACTCCAATTCATCGAATCCATCTCAGGAACATAAAGAAAACTTGCCAGAACACCATTGTATTAAATTTAAAGGTTCTACTTTTGTTGGTTTTGGAGATATGCTCGTTGCTCTTGTGCTCGTCCGGAAGTTTCCAAAATACGAACCCATGGTTCAAATTCTTTCAAATGTCAGTTTCCAATTTTACAGAAAAAGAAACATAACAGAACACCTTTGTACTAAAAATAAAAGTTCTATCTTTGTTGGTTGTGGAGATATACTCGTTTGCTCTGGGGCTCGTCCGGAAGCTTCCAAGATTTGAACCCATTTATCAAATCCTCACAAATTTCAGAAACATAAATCAAACATGAAGGAACACCATTCTGCCTAATTTAAAGGTTATATCTTTGTTGCATTTGGAGATAATATCATTTGTTCTGAGGCTCGTTCGGAAGCTTTCAAAATCCGAACCCAAGGACCAAATCCTCTCAAATTTCAGAGGCCTAAATCATACATGAAAGAACACCATTATGCCAAAAGTAAAGGTTATATCTTTATTGGTTTTGGAGATAATCTCATTTGCTCTGGGGCTCGTTCGGAAGCTTCCAAAACCAAACCCATTGACCAAATCCTCTTAAATTTCAGAGACATAAATCAAACACGAAAGAACACCATTGTACCAAATTCAAAGGTTCTACCTTTGTTCGTATTGGATATAATCTCATTTGCTCTGCGGCTCGTTCGGAAGCTTCCAAAATTCGAATCCACGGTTCAAATTCTTTCAAATTTAAACCCATGGCCAAATCCTCTCAAATTTCAGAGACTTAAATCAAACATGAAAAAACACCATTCGGCCAAATTTAAAGGTTATATATTTGTTGTTTTTGGAGATAATCTCATTTGCTCTGGGGCTCGTTCGGAAGCTTCCAAAATCCAAACCCATGGACCACATCCTCTTAAATTTTAGAGACATAAATCAAACTGGAAGAAACATCATTATAAAAAATTTAAAGGTTCGATCTTTATTGGTTTTGGAGATAATCTCGTTTGCTCTGGAGCTCGTTCGGAAGTTTCCAAAACCCGAACCCAAGGACCAAATCCTCTCAAATTTCAGAGGCCTAAATCATACATGAAAGAACACCATTATGCCAAAAGTAAAGGTTATATCTTTATTGGTTTTGGAGATAATCTCATTTGCTCTGGGGCTCGTTCGGAAGCTTCCAAAACCAAACCCATTGACCAAATCCTCTTAAATTTCAGAGACATAAATCAAACACGAAAGAACACCATTGTACCAAATTCAAAGGTTCTACCTTTGTTCGTATTGGATATAATCTCATTTGCTCTGCGGCTCGTTCGGAAGCTTCCAAAATTCGAATCCACGGTTCAAATTCTTTCAAATTTAAACCCATGGCCAAATCCTCTCAAATTTCAGAGACTTAAATCAAACATGAAAAAACACCATTCGGCCAAATTTAAAGGTTATATCTTTGTTGGTTTTGGAGATAATCTCATTTGCTCTGGTGCTCGTTCGGAAGCTTCCAAATCCAAACCCATGGACCAAATCCTCTTAAATTTCAGAGACATAAATCGAACGGGAAGAAACATCATTGTACAAAATTTAAAGGTTCTATCTTTGTTGGTTTTGGAAATAATCTCATTTGCTCTGGTGCTCGTTCGGAAGCTTCCAAAACCCAAACCCATGGACCAAATCCTCTTAAATTTCAGAGACACAAATCGAACGGGAAGAAACATCATTGTACAAAATTTAAAGGTTCTATCTTTGTTGGTTTTGGAAATAATCTCATTTGCTCTGGTGCTCGTTCGGAAGCTTCCAAAACCCAAACCCATGGACCAAATCCTCTTAAATTTCAGAGACATAAATCGAACGGGAAGAAACATCATTGTACAAAATTTGAAGGTTCTATCTTTGTTGCTTTTGGAGATAATCTCGTTTGCGGAGATTATCTCCAAAAGCCCGGAATCATCGGAAGCTTCCAGAATCCGAACCCATGGACGGATTTTGTCCAGATTCGAACTTAGCCTTTCTTTCGTAATTAGTAACCTACTATGTAAATTTCATCAAGATAGCATCATTATTTTTTGAGTTATCGTGCGTACGGACGGACGGACGGACGGACGGACGGACGGACGGACATCGCTAAATCGACTCCGGCGGTGATCCTGATTCAGAATATATATACATGTCTATACCTAACTCGCTTCCTTTTGGTGGTTACAAACACCATACCAAAGTTAATATACCCTATACTTTAGGTGTAGGGTATAATAATAAAATTCATAAGGTTATAATAAATATGTAGGTACAACATAAATAAAAAATAGGTAAAAGAATGACAAATGTTATTAATTTGATGGGGTTAAAATAATTTATTATACATACATACATACATGTTCATACATAATTTCTATGATTTTAAATTGTAACGGGATATACATATGTATGTAGGTACTTATGTACATATTTTATTTGGATTTTTTTTTCTTTTGTTAAATACATAATTAATGTAAGAAACTTACGTTTTTACCTTTATTATTCCTTTTGATACAAATATATGTATATTTCCTTTTGATATATTCCTATATTATTTTTATTTACTCAATAACTCAATGCTTTTAAATTAAGAAAAAACAACAACAAAGTAACAATTAAAAACCAATATTTTATTTTAACCTTTAGTGCCTTAAGCTATTATTTGTTGTTACTTTCTTTGAGAGTTTTGGTAAATGTTACCACTATTTTCTGTGTAATTCATGTGTCTTACATTTTAGAAAAATAAAAATATAAATTTGTTCATTAAACAAAAAATGACTTATAATAAAATTAGGAAAACTTTAAATAATAAAATTAAAGAAAATTAAGAAAAATAACTTTTTACATTCAATTTGACAATATAAATATGTACATATAACAAAATTCGAAATTTGTAATATTTAATCTTATTTTTTATTAGGAAAATTTTACACCACGTAGACCATAAAGGTTAAAAAACTAAAAAGCATATTAATTATTGAATGTGAATCGAGAAAAAAAGTGAAAAAATTTTATACTCTTATGTACATATGTATGTATGTATATATGAAAGCAATGGTACTTTCATATGATCATAAATAATATTATTTAGATATATTAAAAAACTACAAAATCATAAAATTCAAAAAAAAGTTTTTTTTGCCTATACTTACTATAGTGAATATTCATATGTACATACTTTATATATATGTATCTATGTACTTATATAATATATCTAAGTAGGTATATAAAGTATGTAAATTCTAACTAAGTATAAATACATTCATATACATGCATATACATATATACCTACTTAGTGAAACTAATTAACATTAATCCTATATATGAATGTTAATTAATAATTTTATACATTTAAATTTATAAAGTAAAAATTTAAATCCTTCTTCATATACATATTATAGTCAATACAGTTTACTTCAATTGAAACGTCGAATTATTAGTTACTTAATCATTCTAAATAACAAATTTTTATATACTCTTTAGCTTATTTTGCAAAAAAAAAATATGCTGAAATACACAAATTGTCTGTGACAAATCAAGAAATCTCATGTATATTTTTTCGTATATGTATCTAGAAAATAAACTTCATTTTATTTAAACAAGTAAATGTAACAGTAAGTCGATACAACCGACTTATTAATACCCTACACCTGAATAATTCGAATTAAATTAAAAATCAATAAGTGTTTTTGGCAGCTGCTTGGACTTCTTCCCTTTTCTGTCTTATTCAACTCAAATTTCAAGAACGTCAAAGGGGCCTCCTCTTGGGATATGCTTGACACCCTTGTATAAAATTTTAAGCTTCTATCTTAATTATTTTCGAAGATTGGTAGTCCTTGGGACGTTTGTGTCAGCTACCCGAATTTCCACTCCAATTCATCGAATCCATCTCAGGAACATAAAGAAAACTTGCCAGAACACCATTCTACTAAATTTAAACGTTCTACTTTTGTTGATTTTGAAGATATGCTCGTTGCTCTTATGCTCGTCCAGAATTTTCCAAAATACGAACACATGGTTCTGCCCAGAATTCTGCCTAACCCAGAACCCAGAATTCTGCCTAATTTAAAGATTATATCTTTGTTGCATTTGGAGATAATATCATTTGCTCTGAGGCTCGTTTGGAAGCTTTCAAAATCCGAACCCAAGGACTAAATCCTCTCAAATTTTAGAGACCTAAATCAAACATGAAAGAACACCATTCTGCCAAAAGTAAAGGTTATATCTTTATTGGTTTTGGAGATAATCTCATTTGCTCTGGTGCTCGTTCGGAAGCTTACAAAACCAAACCCATGGACCAAATCCTTTTAAATTTTAGAGACATAAATCAAACATGAAAGAACACCATTGTACCAAATTCAAAGGTTCTACCTATATTGGTATTGGATATAATCTCATTTGCTCTGCGGCTCGTTCGGAAGCTTCCAAAATCCGAATCCACGGTTCAAATCCTTTCAAATTTAAACCCATGGCCAAATCCTCTCAAATTTTAGAGACTTAAATAAAACATGAAAGAACACCACTCTGTCAAATTGGAAGGTTATATCTTTATTGGTTTTGGAGATAATCTCATTTGATCTGGGACTCGTTCGGAAGTTTCCAAATCCAAACCCATGGAGCAAATCCTCTTAAATTTCAGAGACATAAATCGAACGGGAAGAAATATCATTGTACAAAATTTAATGGTTATATATTTGTTGGTTTTGGAGATAATCTCATTTGCTCTGGTGCTCGTTCGGAAGCTTCCTAATCCAAACCCATGGACCAAATCCTCTTAAATTTCAGAGACATAAATCGAACGGGAAGGAACATCATTGTGCAAAATTTAAAGGTTATATCTTTTGCTGGTTTTGGAGATAATCTCATTTGCTCTGGTACTCGTTCGGAAGCTTCCAAAACCCAAACCCATAGACAAAATCCTCTTAAATTTCAGAGACATAAATTGAACGGGAAGAAACATCATTGTACAAAATTTAAAGTTTTGGAGATAATCTCGTTTGCTCCGGAATCATTCGGAAGCTTCCAGCAAAAAATAAAATATGCTTAAATACACAAATTGTCTGTGACAAATCAAGAAATCTCATGTATATTTTTTCGTTTATCTAGAAAATAAACTTCATTTTATTTAAACAAGTAAATGTAACAGTAAGTCGATGCAACCGACTTATTAATACCCTACACCTGAATAATTCGAATTAAATTAAAAATCATTAAGTGTTTTTGGCAGCTGCTTGAACTTCTTCCCTTTTTTGTCTTATTCAACTCGCATTTCAAGAACGTAAAAGAGGCATCCTCTTGGGATGTGCTTGACACCCTTGTATAAAATTTTGAGCTTCTATCTTAATTATTTTCGAAGATTGCTAGTGCTTGGGATGTTTGTGTCAGATACCCGAATTGTCACTCCAATTCATCGAATCCAACTCAGGAACATAAAGAAAACTTGCCAGAACACCATTCTACTAAATTTAAAGGTTCTACTTTTGTTGATTTTGGAGATATCCTCGTTGCTCTTGCGCTCGTCCGGAAGTTTCCAAAATACGAACCCATGGTACTGCCCAGAATTCTGCCTAACCCAGAACCCAGAATTCTGCCTAATTTAAAGTTTATATCTTTGTTGCATTTGGAGATAATATCATGTGCTCTGAGGCTCGTTCGGAAGCTTTCAAAATCCGAACCCAAGGACCAAATCCTCTCAAATTTCAGAGACCTGAATCAAACATGAAAGAACACCATTCTGCCAAAAGTAAAGGTTATATCTTTATTGGTTTTGGAGATAATCTCATTTGCTCTGGTGCTCGTTCGGAAGCTTATAAAACCAAACCCATGGACCAAATCCTCTTAAATTTTAGAGACATAAATCAAACACAAAAAACCACCATTGTACCAAATTCAAAGGTTCTACCTTTGTTGGTATTGGATATAATCTCATTTGCTCTGCGGCTCGTTCGGAAGCTTCCAAAATCCGAATCCACGGTTCAAATCCTTTTAAATTTAAACCCATGGCCAAATCCTCTCAAATTTTAGAGACTTAAATAAAACATGAAAGAACACCACTCTGTCAAATTGGAAGGTTATATCTTTATTGGTTTTGGAGATAATCTCATTTGCTCTGGGGCTCGTTCGGAAGCTTCCAAAATCCGAACCCATGGACCAAAACCTCTCAAATTTCAGAGACTTAAATAGAAGATGAAAGAACACCACTCTGCCAAATTTAAAGGTTATACCTTTTTTGGTTTTGGAGATAATCTCATTTGCTCTGGTGCTCGTTCGGAAGCTTCCAAATCCAAACCCATGCACCAAATCCTCTTAAATTTCAGAGACATAAATCGAACGGGAAGGAACATCATTGTACAAAATTTAAAGGTTATATATTTGTTGGTTTTGAAGATAATCTCATTTGCTCTGGTGGTCGTTCGGAAGCTTTCATCGAACCGGAAGGAACATCATTGTACAAAATTTAAAGGTTCTATCTTTATTGGTTTTGGAGATAATCTCGTTTGCTCCGGAATCATTCGGAAGCTTCCAGAATCCGAACCCATGGACGGATTTTGTCCATATTCGTACTTAGCCTTTCCTTCGTAATTAGTAACCAACTATATACATTTCATCAAGATAGCTTCATTAGTTTTTGAGTTATCATGTAAACGGACGGACGGACGGACATCGCTTAATCGACTCAGGAGGTGATTCTGATTATATATACATATATAGAAGGTGATTCTGATTATATATGGAATATATATACATGTCCATATCTAACTCGCTTCCTTTTGCTGGTTACAAACACCATACCAAAGTTAATATACCCTATACTTTAGGTGTAGGGCATAAAAAAATAAAAACCATACAATAAATCTGACAACGTAG
This sequence comes from Poecilobothrus nobilitatus, assembly GCA_947095535.1. Taxonomy (NCBI): domain Eukaryota; kingdom Metazoa; phylum Arthropoda; class Insecta; order Diptera; family Dolichopodidae; genus Poecilobothrus; species Poecilobothrus nobilitatus. Next base: position 179,622,498 of record OX352772.1, read on the forward strand.
CTAATTGTTAACTTAACATTATATTTACATACATACATTCTCGTTTATTCGGTTTATAACACATACAGCACAGCATGCAGATAACAAATTTTTTCTTTGTATTTTAAAAATTGTTTTATTGTAATACATTTGTAAATTTTATCTTAATGAATTGTAATATTATAAACTAGAATATATAAAATTTATGTAAAACTAGCAATCGAATCTAAATTACTTACAAAAACCTATATTAAATTACCAGTATTCAAATTATTATCTATCCTAGTATAGCAATACGCAGTTACAATGTACAGACATATACACCAATTTATTTTATTTAGAAAACTTTTTTTTTTTATTCAAGGGTAAATTGTATATGATTGTATGTCAAAGAAAAGAATGAAAAACGTTTATGTATATTTAAAATTAAAAAAAAAACGAATTTAGTATAACTTAAAAGATGAATACATTTCATACTGATAGATGTCGCGACTATTTGAGGCGCAGCCTTATTTTTATTTTCTATACTAAAAAATTTGTTCTACTTGGAATGTCTTATATATATATGTACAGTCTTTGGTAAAAGGCTTATGTGTTTGATATTTTAAATTTATTTAAAGATTTATTTTTATACCCGTACGATAGGATCGGGAATAATAAAATTACTCCTCCGTTTGTAACACCTCGAAATAAGCGAGCTAGATATACCTTCAAAGCTATGGATCGGATCAGAATCAAATTCTGAGTCGAGTAAGACATGTCCGTTCGTCCGTCAGCACGCTAACTCAAAAACTAAGAAAACTAGAATCTTGAAATTTACACAAAATATTCTGGGAGCAATTTGTAGGTTCCCTATTTTTATACCCTACACCTAAAGTATAGGGTCAAATAACTTTGGTATGCTGTTTGTAACCACCAAAAGGAAGCGAGTTGGATATGGACATGTATATATATTCTGAATCAGGATCACCTCCTGAGTCGATTTAACGATGTCCGTCCGTCCGCCCGTTCGCACGATAACTCAAAAACTAATGAAGCTATCTTGATAAAATTTGTATAGTAGGTAACTAATCGCGAAAGGAAGGCTAAGCTCGAATTTGGACAAAATCGGTCCATGGGTTCGAATTCTGGAAGCTTCCGAATGATTCCGGAGCAAACGAGATTATCTCCAAAACCAAGAAAGATAGAGCCTTTAAATTTTGTACAATGATGTTCCTTCCCATTCGATTTATGTCTCTAAAATTTAAGAGGATTTGGTGTATGGGTTTGGATTTTGGAAGCTTCCGAACGGGCACCAGAGCAAATGAGATTATCTCCAAAACCAACTAAGATATAACCTTTAAATTTGGCAGAGTGCTGTTCTTTCATGTTTGATTTAGTTTTCTGAAATTTGAAAGGATTTGGTCCTTGGGTTCGGATTTTGGAAGCTTCCAAACGATCCTCAGAGCAAATGATATTATCTCCAAAACCAACTAAGATATAACCTTTAAATTAGGGAAAATGGTGTTCCTTCATGTTTGATTTATGTTTCTGAAATTTGTGAGGATTTGGTCCATGGGTTCAAATCTTGGAAGCATGGGTTCGTATTTTGGATACTTCCGGACGAGCACAAGAGCAACGAGCATATCTTCAAAACCAACAACAGTAGAACTTTTAAATTTAGTACAATGGTGTTCTGGCAGGTTTTCTTTATGTTCCTGAGATGGATTCGATGAATTGGAGTGGCAATTCGGGTACCTGACACACATCTCCCAAGCACTAACAATCTTCGAAATTAATAAAGATAGAAACTTAAAATTTTTTACAAAAGTGTCAAGCATATTCCCAAGAGGATTCCTCTTTTACGTTCCTGAAATTCGAGTTGAATAAGACAGAAAAGGGAAGAAGTTCAAGCAGCTGCCAAAAAAACTTATGGATTTTTAATTTAATTCGAATTATTCAGGTGTAGGGTATTAATAAGTCGGTTGCATCGACTTACTGTTACATTTACTTGTTTTTTGGTTGAGTTCCGACCAAAACTTCGGGTACCTCCCGAACAAGTAACTTTTAGATCTCCACAATTTTTTTGAAATAGAGCCATGAAATTTTAACTGCTGATAGATATCATAAAAATATTAATTTTATTTTAATAGTAATTTTTCTGTAGCCCCACCCGTTAAGGAGCTACAGCCCCCCAAAGCCCCCAAAAATCTCTATATTTAAATTGTTATAACACAAGCTATATAAGGTATATCTTCAATATGAAAATTCCAACGATAGGTGCTATTATGAGCTTTACAAAAATGTGTGTAATAAATATATATTTGTGTTATACGGTGTCTTAATTTACCGTTATGCGAAACTAAAATTTTGCAAAATCCTTTAACCCTTCTATCTTCTAAACGGTTTAAGTTGAAAACTTGAAATTTGAGGCAGAAGTTAGATCTCTGAAAATAAGTATGAGTCATTTCAGAATTTTTTTTTGTATCACCCCCCGTTTAGGAGCTGTAAGGGGTCAAAACTGAAAATTTGTTATTTTTAAACACTTGTAACTTGAACACCTGTTAAAATTTTTTTGAAGTAATATATAAAAATTAAAGCTTCAACATTATACTCTTAGTTGTGTTAACAACTTTTTTTAATAATATAGGGTTACTTTATAATTGACGAAAGTGTTACTTGATTTTTTCAAATTGTCTAACAAATTTCTTTAACGAATTTTTTGCATTTTGTTTTACTCGATAATTTGAAATTGTTGAGGATATAATGCGTAGTACAAAAAAATGTTAATAAATAAACAACATAACGGTTGCTTGAAGAATTTTTATTTATATGATATTGATATACATACATACTTATATAATATCATGTTTATTTACATATCGCATATGTCACTGATGAATGAATGATAAGAGTATAGATAAATATTATATAATAGCGCCGTATTTACATACATATATGTATGTATTTTATTGTACTTATAAGAAATTATTCTATGAATGGAAATATTTTTAAAGAAATATTGCAATGTATGGCGATATACTTATAACAATATAAATATACTATATACGCATTAATGTAATATAATATGTAAAATTATATTTACTATTTTGTAATTTAATATACATTTACCGCTTAGTATTAAATCGTACTATAGAATATTTGCAAAAGTTTTGGATTGATAATCGTTATGTGGAAGGTTAGAATCTGCTTTTGAAGAATGTATAAACATATAGTTTGAATATATGTACAACCCATAGTTCTAGAAATTATAAAATTCACCCAAATTATTTTAAAATACTAGAATATTAAAAAAATAATATTGTAAGCAGAATGACAGGCTGTGAACATACTAACGGTTCGTACGGGTATCTAAGAGTTGACAAAGGCAACTGTATTCTTCCTCGTTATTAATAAAAGTTTTATTGATTTTGGAACTTAAGTTTAAACTTGATTTAATGTTTATATAAAAAATTTAAACGAGGAAGAATACAATTGCCTTTGTCAACTCTTAGATACCCGTACGAACCGTTAGTATGTTCACAGCCTGTCACTTTGCTTACAATATTATTTTTTTAATATTTTAGTATTTTAAAATAATTTGGGTGAATTTTATAATTTCTAGAATTATGGGTTGTACATATATTCAAACTATATGTTTATACATTCTTCAAAAGCAGATTTTAACCTTCCACATAACGATTATCAATCCAAAACTTTTTCAAATATTCTATAGTACCATTTAATACTAAGCGATAAATCTATATTAAATTTACTTAGTACAAAATAGTAAATATAATTTTAAATATTATATTATATTATATTTAAATATTCCATTGACAGAATAATTTCTTATAAGTACAATAAAATACATATATGTATGTAAATACGGCGCTATATAATATACGTATATACTCTTATCATTCATTCCCTAGTGACATATACGATATGTAAGTGAACATGATATTTTTGACCCCTTACAGCTTCAAAGATCTAACTTCTTCTCAAAGATCTAACTTCTGTCAAAACTTCAAGTTTCCAACTTTAACCGTTTAGAAGATAGAAGGGTTAAAGGATTTTGCAAAATTTGAGTTTCGCATAACGGTAAATTAAGACACCGTATAACACAAATATATATTTATTGTATATATACTTTTAAAGCTAATGAAAGTAGTAATCGTTAGGCGTTTTCAAAATGAAGATATACCTTATACAACTTGTGCTATAACAATTTAAATATAGAGCTTTTTTGAACCTTTGGGGAGCTGTAGCTCCGTAACGGGTGGGGCTACAAAAAAAGTTATAAAAATAAAATTAATATTTTTATGAGATCTATCAGCAGTTAAAATTTCATAGATTTATTTCAAAAAAAATGTCGGGATCTAAAAGTTAGGTGTTCGAGAGCTACCCTAAGTTTTGGTCCAAACTCTACCAAAAAAAATAGGGAACCTACAAATTACTCCCAGAATATTTTGTGCAAATTTCAAGATTCTAGCTTTCTTAGTTTTTGAGTTAGCGTGCTGAAGGACGGACGGACGGACGGACGGACGGACATGGCTCAAAAGTCTTAGAATGTTTTTCTGATCCGATCCGTACATTTGAAGGTATATCTAGCTCGCTTATTTCGAGGTGTTACAAACGGAGGAGTAATTTTATTATACCCGATCCTATCGTACGGGTATAATTAAAAAAGTTTTTAAAGCTGGATTAAAAATTGTGAATTATTATTATCTTTGAAAGATTAATAATTTTTATTAATAAAAAATTTTCTTGATTATGGAACGTAAGTTTAAACTTGATTTAATGTTAATATAAAAAATTTAAAAAAGTTTTTAAAGCTGGATTAAAAATTGGTGAATTAATATTATTTTTGAGAAGCTTTAAAATTGCTAAATATTTAGATAAATTCAACAACTTCAATATGAAAAGTTTTTAAAGTTTGGTTTGAATACTTCATTTTGGTGAATTATTATCAATTTTGAGAAGCTTTATAGTTAAATTAAAAGTACTAATATTTTAATTAAAGTTTGGTTATGATAAATCTAAGTATTCTTAATACTGTAAAACTTGTGTTCAAAGAGTTATTTTTATAGGTAAAAAACAGTTTGTATTTCATAATAAAAGTTTGTTTTGTTTTTTCATTAAAAACTATATTAATAATTTTAATTATAAATTTCCTTAAACTAAGCCTGCATTAGTTTTATAATGTCTACAATAATTACAATAAAGTTTATATAAATTAATTTTATTTACAATGACCCCTTGCAAGGGTATGAATTTTATCATGTAATATATATATCTTATTATCTAAAGAACTTAAAGCTGTTTTATTTAAGTTTTGGGTTTAAATTACATGTAAATATGATTTAAAATTGTTCATTTCTCTATATATAATTTTATTTTTTAATAGACAGTTTTTATAATTATTTAAATTTAGGTCATTTACAACATATTTTTTCACACCTTTTGCCTTTTTTACCTGATCACCCTGAAACGACTCAAGGTAATTCATTTTTGATCTTAAACCGTAAGCATTTCCGTGCATTGCTCCATGCATTAACATTCTTATTAGAGACCTCTTTTACCAGTAACGGGTGAATGAGCAGATTTCAACGAAGAAGCACTAGTGCATCTTAATTTCATTTGCTTGTCCATATTTGATGTAATTGTTATTTATTTATTATAATTATTAAATTAAAAATTTAGTAGTGTGTTTATAATTCTACCTATAAATTTGTCGAATATCGTAAATTGAGATAATTTACAAAGCAGTAATACTAATTTGGATCATAACAAGTAAATTGGACATATGAAAAATAGAAAATAAAAGTCTGACATTGGGAGGACTTTACTTATTAGTAACAAATGTTGATGACCATTGATATATGATCAGTTGACAGTTCTTTGAATAGTTAGTGAAAATATAAACAAATGTCGCGACCGTAGAAATTAGAATTTAATTATTTAGTTTTTAATTTTGTTTTCTTTTTTTTTTAATTTTTTTAAATTTATTCCATTTAATCCAGTTTCAACTTTTAATTTAATTGGGAGTTGTGCTGAAAGCTGGTCAACAGTGGAGCTCAAGTATATCAAAAGAAAATATTGTCAGCATCACAGAACTAAAAAGCAAAAGATATTATAATTCAGTCAATAATAATAACAATGTTAATAATAATAATTATAATAATAATAATAATAAAAACCAATCACTATACTTGATGAAATTAAATTCCGAGTCAACTAAGCTTGCTCTTATGGCTAAAAAAAAATTAAAACGTATTTTTAATTCGGAGCTTGAAATTGATTATCCAGGAAATCATCAAGTGTTCTTTCGCTATCATCTCACAGACTATCAAACCAAACTATATCATCAAGCAAGGCAAATTAAAATACATCATCAATGCAAGTACCTGTGGGTTAATAACAACACAATATATATTAGGAAGGCGGACGGCACAAAGGTCTATAAAATACAAAATAATAATGGTATTCTTTTTATTAAAAATAATCTATCTAATTAAATTTAACTTAACAATAATTTTAAAAAAGTATTCCAGTAATATTGATAGCAATTATATTTGTATGATTCTTTCCTATATTTATTATCAATATTCACATATTTATATTATTCATAAATTTTTATACCTTATTTCCTTGCTTTATGCATTCATTTATCATATAATGGGTACATTAACTTACTATGTATCTTTATTAGTATCTATATTTTATTATTTATTTATTTAGTTATTTTTTTGTATATTACATTCCTATTGATTTTATTAGTTAATAATTATGTAGTTCCTAATTTATTTTTTTATAAATCAAAATATAATATTAACTTTATTATTTGCCTTAGATATTATCACAATAACAATAATTTGGGTCTGTACCGAAATCTTTTTATTTTTAATCTTATTTTACAAAATCTTATTATCCAAAATCTTATTTTACAAAATCTTATTTTTTCAAAATCTTATTTTACAAAATCTTATTAGATTTTAGTTAAATAAAACCTTTGATAAGGAAAAAATTTAATGAATTATCTACTTAATATTTATATATCTTTTTTATATATATAATATAATAATTAACGCATGCAAAAACAATATAACAATATAGAATATATATAATTATAATCAAATCCCTCCTAATTCAGAACCTCGCACATACATAAAAATAAATATTCTAGAAAAAGCGTATAACTCTGCTTTTGAATCCAACTCTAAAATGCCTCCTAAATCAGAACCTCACATATACATATATATATATAAATATTCTGGAAAAAGCGTATAACCCTGCTTTTAAATCCAACTCTATAATCCCTCCTAATTCAGAATCTCCCATATACATAATAAGTACCTATATACATATTCTGTAAAAGGCACATAATTCTGATTTTTTAACCAACTTTAAAATCTCACCGAAATATTTTTGAAATTAAATTCTATATTTTTCGTTTTTAAGATTTTTTTTCAGGCTTTTGTAACATACGGGGTTTTTCCAACAAAATATAAATACGACATTTTTTTTTCGGTAAAGTGTCATGCACCCTTCACAAATAGCATATACAAGAATTTTGGAAAAAAAATGCTTTTTTTATTTTGTTCTTAAAAATCAATTTTTCTCAGAAAAAGGAATTTCTGAAAAAATAAGATTTATATATACCTACTTATATTAATACATTGAAGAATTTATTTAAATCGTCCAATTCATTATTTACAATAACATATTTTAGCTTTTTTTTGTTTATATATATATAAAAACACACGGGTATATACTTTTTTTATTCATAACAAAATTCAAATATTCCTTAAAATTAATTTAATTAACAATTTAAACACTTCAATATTATTTAATACTTTATTTTTATATATTACTTATTCTTATATGCACGTTTATAAACCTTTTTTATTCAAAAAAAAACTACAATTATTCTTCAATATTAACTTAGTTAAAATTTTAAACACTTTGAAATTGATATTATTTATTATCTTATTCTTATATATTATATAATTTTATATACACGGCTACGTATTTTTTGGCGAAATATATATGAGCCTTCACTTTTCTCTTTTTGTCATAAATTTTTTATGAAATTTTTCGTCTTGGTTTTGTATAAAAATTTTCTACCATTTGATTAAACCCATTTACTTTAAAGTGTTGTGTTGAATCTGTTCTAGTAGAGAAAAAAAATATATATATACCTATAATATATACAGTATAGATAAATTTCTAAATATGATTGATTACTATAATGTACAAAAAAAAAACCTCGATTTTATATCGATTTTTTTTTTCCACACAGTACGTATTATGACATTCGCTAAGTTTTAAATCCAAATACATATATTTTTTGATACGATTTTTCTATTACAGAACCTATAAATTAAATTACAATAATCATCTCATATTAAGAATATATTTCATAACATTAACAATTAAGTAACCTATAAGTGTAAACTTATGATTTTATTCTAAAATAAAAAGTCCACTTTAAAAAAAAATATATAGCTAAATGTATATATATTCTATGTATATACTTTGGCTTATGTTTGATTGTAGCAAATTGAAATAAAAACAAGTAAATGTAACAGTAAGTCGATGATACCGACATATTAATACCCTACACCTGAATAATTCGAATTAAATTAAAAATCCATAAGTTTTTTTGGCAGCTGCTTGAACTTCTTCCCTTTTCTGTCTTATTCAACTCGAATTTCAGGAACGTAAAAGAGGAATCCTCTTGGGATATGCTTGACACTTTTGTAAAAAATTTTAAGTTTCTATCTTTATTAATTTCGAAGATTGTTAGTGCTTGGGAGATGTGTGTCAGGTACCCGAATTGCCACTCCAATTCATCGAATCCATCTCAGGAACATAAAGAAAACATGCCAGAACACCATTGTACTAAATTCAAAGGTTCTAGTTTTGTTGGTTTTGGAGATATGCTCGTTGCTCTTGTGCTCGTCCGAAAGTATCCAAAATACGAACCCATGTTTCAAATTCTTTCAAATGTCAGTTTCCAATTTTACAGAAAATTAAACATAACAGAACACCTTTGTACTAAAAATAAAAGTTCTATCTTTGTTGGTTGTGGAGATATACTTGTTTGCTCTGGAGCTCGTCCGGAAGCTTCCAAGATTTGAATCCATGGACCAAATCCTCACAAATTTCAGAAACATAATTCAAACATGAAGGAACACCATTCAGCCTAATTTAAAGGTTATATCTTTGTTGCTTTTGGAGATAATATCATTTGCTCTGAGGCTCGTTCGGAAGCTTCCAAATACCGAACCCAAGGACCAAATCCTCTCAAATTTCAAAAACCTAAATCAAACACGAAAGAACACCGTTCTGCCAAATTTAAAGGTTATGTCTTAGTTGGTTTTGGAGATAATCTCATTTGCTCTGGGGCTCGTTCGGAAGCTTCCAAAATCCAAACCAATGGACCATATCCCCTTAAATTTCAGAGACATAAATCAAACATGAAGGAACACCATTCAGCCTAATTTAAAGGTTATATCTTTGTTGCTTTTGAAGATAATATCATTTGCTCTGGTGCTCGTTCGGAAGCTTCCAAAATCCAAACTCATGGATCATATCCTCTTAAATTTCAGAGACATAAATCAAACGGGAAGGAGCATCATTGTAAAAAATTTGAAGGTTCTATCTTTATTGGTTTTGGAGATAATCTCGTTTGCTCTGGGACTCGTTCGGAAGCTTCCAAAATCTGAACCCATAGACCACATCCTCTCAAATTTCAGAGACCTAAATCAAACATGAAAGAACACCATTCTGCCAACTTTAAAGGTTCTATCTTCGTTGATTTTGAAGATAATCTCATTTGCTCTGGGGCTCGTTCGGAAGCTTTCAAAATCCAAACTCATGGATCATATCCTCTTAAATTTCAGAGACATAAATCAAACGGGAAGGAGCATCATTGTAAAAAATTTGAAGGTTCTATCTTTGTTCGTTTTGGAGATAATCTCGTTTGCTCTGGGGCTCTTTCGGAAGCTTCCAATATAGGAATCCATGGCTCAAATTCTTTCAAATATCAGTTTTCAATTTTATAGAAAAGGGAACATAACAGCACACTCTTGTACTAAAAATAAAGGTTCTATCTTTGTTGGTTGTGGAGATATACTAGTTTGCTCTGGGGCTCGTTCGGCAGTTTCCAAGATCCGAACCCATGAACCAAATCCTCTCAAATATCAGAGACTTAAATAAAACATGAAAGAACACCACTCTGCCAAATTTAAAGGTTATATCTTAGTTGGTTTTGGAGATAATCTCATTTGCTCTGGTGCTCGTTCGGAAGCTTCCAAAATCCAAACCAATGGACCATATCCTCTTAAATTTGAGAGACATAAATCGAACTGGAAGGAACATCATTGTACAAAATTTAAAGGTTCTATCTTTGTTGGTTTTGGAGATAATCTCGTTTTCTCCGGCATCATTCGGAAGCTTCCAGAATCCGAACCCATGGACCGATTTTGTCCAGATTCGAACTTAGTCTTCCTTTCGTAATTAGTAACCTAGTATATAAATTTCATCAAGTTTTATTAGTTTTTGAGTTATCGTGGGAACGGACAGACGGACGGTTAATATAGGTGTAGGGTATAAAAAAACATTCCACTTTGAAAAAAAATATATATAGCTAAATGTAATACTACTCGTATATAATATATTTTGGCTTATGTTTGATTGTTAGGAAATTGAAATAAAAAAGAAAATTTTTTAAATTTATAAAATAAATTTGAATAAAAATTTTCAAAGGTTACTTCGATTGTTTTGAATTTTTTTTTTTAAACTAAAAGCCCAAATTTAGTGAAGTATCTACTTATGTATCTAATCTATTAATTATTTTAATACAATTAAATGTTTTATATTTCAAACTTATTGATTTAATACAATAATTAATTCATATTGGTTTTTATTTTGGTACTATTGATAATTTAACATATTAAATACATTACTAATTAGTGATTATTTTAATATTTGATAAAGTGATCGATTGTTTATTTTAATTTAAACATACATATAATAAGGAAGGGAAAATTGTAGGTAAGTGAGTATAAAAAAATATTTTGTTTTCAGAAATGGAAGAAAATCAAGAAGAAAAAATAAAATATCAAGAAAACAAGATTTTCGTCTGAAAAAAAAAGAATATGCGCGATTAAGATATGAAAAAAATAAAGAAAAAAAAAAGGGCTTTTAGATAACGAAAAATTGAAGTTAGAGGAATCTTAGAGAAAATAAAAGTGAAATTAAGCGATTAAAATATCAAAAACAAAAAGAACTTTTGCATAATGAAAAACTGAAGGCCGAAGAAGCTCGTAGAGAAATTGTGCATGTAAAATGTCAAGAAAAAAGAAGAGTAGCGTATGAAGAAAATAAAGAAGAAAGAAAAAGAGTAAAATTATCAAAAAATTGGGAAGACATAGTAAAAGAATTGCAAACAGATATAGAACAAGTTCTAGTGCTTCGCAACAATAGGGGGTGTTTTAGTCAGTAGTTGGATAGCAATATTGAGAGCCTGAAACGGTGGTCGGTAAAAACCGATCTAAGTGCGTAAATGCATTTAACCTCATAAAAAAAAAACAAAAAAAAACAAATATAAGTAAGTTCTACTCATATAAAATTAAATTTCATAAAATAAAGTAATTTTCTCTCCTTATAGATTGTTTTTTGAATGTGGAAAATAAATCTAACGGAAAGAATGCCATTTATGACTGGTTACTTTACTACGGGACAAGTAATAAAAATAATATTTCGCCAGTCATTAAATTTTATTTTTATATAAAATTTCAATTCATTACTTGTTTTATATACTTTTTTTATTCATAAAACAATACAAAGATTCTTTAAAATTAACTTAAATAAAATTTGAAACACTTCAATATTATTCTTATTTATTACCTTATTCTTATATATTATGTATTCTTATATGCTAGGCTTTTTTCTAAATACTTTTTTTTTATTCAAAAAAAAGTACAAATATTCTATAAAATTAACTTAAATAAAATTTTAAACACTTCAATATTATTATTAGTTATTACCTTATTCTTATATATTATGTATTATGTATTCTTATATACACGTGTATATGTATTTTTTATATATTTTTTTTTTATTCATAAAAAGCTACAAATATTTCAGATAATTAACTTACTTAATATTTTAAATACTTTAATATTACTTATTATGTTATTCTTATATATTATTTATTATTACAACTTTTTATTTATTTATTATTTAAATTTTTTATTATTAAATCGAAAACATTTTTATATAGGTACAATAAGTATTAAATCCACTTTTTATCTTACATTATTAATCACACAAATATTTTTTATAATTATCTTACGTAAAATTTTAAACACTTTCATATTTTTATATATTATTTATTATTTCAATCTTTATTATTTATTATCAGTAGGTATTGGAGCACTTGAGCCTGGGAACCAAATGAGCCATATCGCACGAAAAAGGGGATTCCATAAACCATATCGCACGAAAGTGTTTGTGGTGTCATATTTTATTTATTGTTATTTATTGTGGTTGTGATTTCAAGTACTTAAGCGTGGGAATTAACCGCTAGGCTATATAGTTAATTGTATGTTATGTGTTTATTTTCGTTTATAAATGAAGGGTTGATTAAAAACTTAGTATATGTGGATTATATGAATAAATATAAAATAAGTTATTGTTTTCTTATGAACTTATAATATATAGAGAATATTCCGCTTGAGTGATTTTGCTCTATGTTATTCTTGTGGTTGGATAAGATACAATGCTGCAGCATAAAGAAATCATATACGAGAATAATCGAGAATCGAATCATAATATCATAATAATCATAATAATCGAGAATCGAGAATATCATATATTTTTTTGTTATTAAGAACAAAAAGCTAAGGAATCCAAGAGGGAAAGAAAAAAAAATAGTCAAAAATAATTCCAAACTAAATATATATAGTAGAAATTTTGTCTCACATGGTCTGCAATTTTTGAATAAATATTTTTTTTAAACTTTTTCTTGATTTGTAATGGATTAATAACTTTAATTTTTATTTTTTTTTCATGAAAATTTTGTTAAAAATCAATGCATGAGATTATTAATTTAAGTTAAATACCTATATATATTGTTAAAATGATTAATTATGTTTTTATGTTAATTTTTTTTAAATGTTAAAGTAGTTTATTATGCTTAGTTATAATTTTGTAAATAATTTTGTAAATAGTTTTTTATATTTTCTTGTAAAATTTGTGTACATAAATTTTGAATTTTTATTTTTTTGTAAATGTAGTAATAAAAAGGGTTTTTTATGCCATTTGGAAAATTAATACTATCAGACTATATTTTAGAATTTTCCATATGGCTTTTTCCCTTCTTATGTTTTCCTTCTATTCTTTAATTTTAAGCAATAAAACATTTTTTTTAATTAATTTTATGTGCTTTTGTTATTTTTTGATTCCCTATTTAGGTACTGTACTAATATTCCTATTCTAATATTAGCTATTCTAACATTTAGGTACTAATATTAAAAAGAAAATTGTTAAATAAAATTTGATTTTTTTATTAATTTTTGAAAAAGTTTTAAAAATTATTTACTTTTACTAGTACTGGGTATAGCATGACTATATATTTACTCTAAGTAGGAAAAGAAACTTTTATTTCAGTGAATCTGTAATTTAACATTGATTTGTTCCCTTATTACCTTAAGTTTATTTATTAAAACAAAATATTTAATAAAAGTCACTTATTATCACTTATCTAATTTTTTATTTATTTACCTACTTCAATACGTTATGTTCTTATTCATGCATAATAAAATCATTTTTAATTTTACTAAACACACACATACGCTGTTTAATACGCTTTAAATATGCCAGCCAAAAATTATATTAAATATTCAAATTCTAATCATTTCAAATCTAATAAACATACGTACAAACAAATAAGAATGAAACGAATAAAAAACAAGGTAGAATGTAAACCAACGGTTTTTAAAAGCGCACATTTCCAAAACTCAATACAAATTGTTTAGAAGTGTGACTTACACAAAAATTTGAAAATTTCATGTAATAAGAAAAAAACGTGAAAATAGGACATTTTTGAGATTTTGAGGGGCCGTAAGTCCGGAATCCTATATAACTAAGAAAAGCTGTTAACACACGTAAAAATATATTATTGAAGCTTTAATTTTTATGTCTTGCCGAAGAAAAGTTTTTACAGGTGCCTAAGTTACAGGTGTCTAAAAATAGCAAAATTTCAATTTTTGAGGCGTAATAACTCTTAAAGAGGGGGCGTTACCAAAAAATTTTCTGAGGAAACTTATACTAATTCTAAAAGTTCTTTCTTGTCTCAAAATTTCAGGTTTCTATCTAAGGGGTGCCGGAGTTATGAAAAAAGAAATTTCATGCAAAATGTGGTTTTCACATAACGGTAAATTTAAATCGTAAATTACAAAATATTACATAATTTTGATATTGTTTTATATAGATAATAAAATTTTTGATCTTCTGGCGGTTTTAGATTGCAAAACTATTACGCAAAGCCCGAGATATATACATCTGAAAATGGAGCTTTTTTACAATTTTGAAGAGCTGCAGCTTTGGAACCCTTTACAACTAAAATAAACCTTTCACATACGTAAAAATATATTATTGTAGCTTTCATTTTCATGTCTTGCCGAAGAAAAATTTTTACAGGTGCCTAAGTTACAGGTGTCTAAAAATAGCTAATTTTCAATTTTTGAGGCGTAATAACTCTTAAAGAGGGGGCGTTACCAAAAAATTTTCTGAGGAAACTTATACTAATTCTAAAAGTTCTTTCTTGTCTCAAAATTTCAGGTTCCTATCTAAAGGGGTGCCGGAGTTATGAAAAAAGAAATTTCATGCAAAATGTGGTTTTCACATAACGGTAAATTTAAATCGTAAATTACATAATATTACATAATTTTGATATTGTTTCATATAGATAATAAAATTTTCGATTTTCTGCCGGTTTTAGATTGCAAAACTATTACGCAGAGCCCGAGATATATACATCTGAAAATGGGGCTTTTTTACAATTTTGAAGAGCTGCAACTTTGGAACCCTTTACAATTAAAATAAACCTTTCACACACGTAAAAATATATTATTGTAGCTTTAATTTTTACATCTTGCAGAAGTAAAATGTGTGCAGGTTCCTAAGTTACAGGTATTTAAAAATAGCAAATTTTCAATTTTTAAGCCCTAATAGCTCATAAACAGGGGGTGGTCCGAAAAAATTTTCTGAGGAAACTTATACTAATTCTAAAAGTTCTTTCTTGCCTCAAAATTTCAAGCTTGTATCTAGAAGCGTGCCGGAGTTATGAAAGTAGAAAAATCATGCAAAATTTGGTTTTCACATAACGGTAAATTTAAATACTAAATTTAAAAAAATTGTATAATTTTGATATTAATTTACAAAGATAAAAGAAATACCTGTCGAATGACGTTTTCAGATTGAAAAAATCTTAAGCAGAACATAAGATATATACATTTAAAAATATGGCTTTTTCAAAGTTTGAGGGGGTGTAGCTCCGTAATGGGGGGGGCTACATGAAAAAGTTGTTCCACAAAATTATTTTTTTTATAAGACCTACCTATGGTTAAAATTTTTTTTCTCTATCTTTAACGGTGTAGAAGTTTTGTAAACAGACGGACGGACGGACGGACGGACGGACGGACGGACAGAGTGAAACTAATAAGCACATTTTTTCAAAATTTTTTTGGAAATGTGCTAAAAATATTACCACTACCATACTACTACAATCATAAAATAGTATAAATATGAAAAGAATACATTTCATTTTTGTATAAGCTGCAAATAAATATTATTTCTGTATAAATTTTTTGTTCAAAATATGTTAATCTGCAACAAAACAGAATTTCGGGGTTCTATATTTTGTGCAGAAATGGTTTAAAAAATTTGTTCGTATATGATTGTTCGGATATGATTATATGTACTCTATGTATATGATTTCTTTATGGTTGCAGGTTTTAAATATAATACATACTAAGTGTGTTGTTATTTGTACCTATAAAGTAATGCGCACAGCGCAGGTGATTTATATGTAAAATGAAAAAGGATTAATTTTGGAAAATAAAGTTAGTTGTGTTCCACTTGAGTGATTTTACTTTATGTTATTCTTGTAGTTGGATAAGATACAATGTTGCAGGTTTTAAATATAATACTAAGTGTGTTGTTATTTGTACCTATAAAGTAATGCGCACAGCGCAGGTGATTTAAATGTAAAATGAAAAAAGATTAATTTTGCAAAATATATTAAGTTTTTTTTATTCTTATGATAAACAATGTTGCAGATAATAAATATAATATGGAGTGTGAAGTAATGTGTTCGTAATTTTAAAGTAAAATAAAAAAGGGTTAATCTGACAGGTGTTTGATTTTTGTTTTATCTTATTTAGTTTGATCTTTTTTTTTTAAAGATAGTTTATCATGACTATAAGATTGTTGAACTAAATAATATGTATGATGAGTGTGTACTAAGTAATGGTAATTTTAAAAAGTAAAATGAAAAAAGGAATTAATTTTGCATGAGTAATATTGAACTTGACCCAGTTTTGATCGAAAACAAAAGAGTAAAAGCACAATGAAGAAGAAGTATATATAATATGTGTAAGTTAAAATATTATTGATCTTGACCTCGATCTTGAATTAATTGTTTTTCTGATCTGAAGTACAATCTATAAAAAAGTTTAAAGAGCAGAGTGGTAACTCGTTATTACAGAGTATTAATTCGTTATGTTTTACCTATTTGCTGTAAAAATAAAATTATTTAAATAAAGAAAAAAGAATATTTTTTTTTTTTTGTAAAATGTAATTTTTATTATTATTTTTAAAATTTCTACATTATTAGATTCAGTTCGTCATTTTTTAGTACAAAACTGAATATACCTTTATTTATTTCTATTAAATTTATATTATTTTGGAAAAATGTATTATATTTTTCAGGAACAAAAAATATGTGATTTCTCAGATCAAATATCCATTTAACACCAAATGGATTTTAGATGATCGTGTACCTGTAATGTTGTATTTTTCGCCCTGTTTCAGATCATTCCATCTCAAAATGGGTTTCCTTTCGATTTTGTTCAGTTTGTTGAAATTCTCAATTATAAGGTTTGATTGCGTTTCTCGTCTTTTTTTTTTCGGTGGGTTGGTGTTGCTGCTATTCAGATGATGGTTTGCTAGAAAGTAATTTTATATCCATATTTTGAAATATGTCTTTATCAAGACTAAATAAATCCTCAGTTAGATGTTTTTCTTGTTGTTGTTGTTGATTTTTCTTCCTTAGGGTTTTTACTTTTACCGCTCTTGGCTGAATTGCTGGTATAATTTCAGTGCTGCTGGACAACGGTAAAATGTAGAAGCTTTTGAAAAGATTTGCCCATTGGGCATGTCTTCCTCGAGTTCACCGATAAATAATATTTCGTCGTCTTTGTTTATATGTATCACCTCTTCAACGTCAACGAAATTAAAATTAAATGAAAAATCTGGTTAATTTCTTCTTGAAAATTAATTTTTTTCTTTGTTTTTTTTTTGTTAGCTGTTGTAGCTGTTAGCAGTTCTGAAACTATTATATTTTTTAAGAATGTTGTCTTATTTATCGTTTGAAATTTTTTCTTAATTTTTTTATTTTTTTATTTTGTGATGGACATTTAATTTGAATTTGCGGTTAGCGGACTTATAAAATAAATGTAACATCCGGAATTTTCATATTCATTTGCATATTATGATTAGCTTGCTTAACCACAGAAAACAAAAAGAGGTTGCAATTCTATACCTTAGTAATAATAAAAAATTATTCTGATCCTTACGAAATTTAAAAGAAAAGATAAAATAAATACCAACCACCAACCTTCTAGTTAAATTCTGTTTATTTTTGCATTTTAACTGCTTTTTTTTTTTTTGTTTAAATTTGCAGAAAATTTGAAGTATTTTAATATAACTACTACTACTACTACAACTACTACTATGTATATTATATTAAAAAAAAATTGAATATTTCCAAATTAACGGAGGGAGCCGAGCCCATAGAGTGGATTAAAAATGCGGTAGCAGAAATTGTTGCGCATTCCTTGCAAAATCTACGAACAACTGATAAAGTTGGTATATCCTTTTGTATCCTTTTTGTATATCCTTTTTTGAAAGAGGACCTGGATGGATTAGTTTCAGAAATGCTTCTGAAATAAAATTTGAAGACGTTTGGGACATGATTTCGAAAACATTCCAGAGTAATTCCGAAGGGTTGAGTACAAATCTATTTACCATAAATGTATCATCTATCCGATTACCACAGGGTCAGGGTAGACCAAATACATATAATTCGATTGATGAACAAAGTATGCAAAGCCGTTATATTGCTCGCATTTTAAATAAGGATAATTTATGTTTACCTCGTGCATTAGTTGTAGCAATTGCACACGTAAATAAAGACCCCAATTATAGGAATATAATAAAAATTACCAGAAAAGTGGAAACTTTGAAAGCAGTATCTTTGGTGAATGACTGCAATATAAACATTCCATCAGAAGGATGTGGAATTCCAGAGCTTCGAATTTTTCAAAATTTTTTAAATAATTATAAGATCGTTGTATATAAACCCAACAGAAAAGGAAGGAGCTAATTTTTGAAGGGGCAAGTTGTGCGGAGAAAAAATTAAATTTATTGTATGCAAATGGGCATTATGACGTGATAACCTCACTGACTGGAGCTTTTTGCTGTAGCTATTATTGTGAAGAATATTCCTTATAACTCCAGAAGTGTCATAAATGTTGGGGAACATGTCCCCAGTGTCAGCAATCACCTAAATGTTCACAAAATTTTTTAGACATTTAGTGTAACGATTGCAATAGGAATTTTAGAGGACAACAATGTTTTGATCAATGTTTTTTCATAAAACATTGTCAAGTGCTGGTAAAAATTCTATTTGTAAAAATGTATGTTGATGTACTCTATGCCTAAAAACATACATTTCTTCAAGAGAACACTTTTGTGGTGAATTCTTTTGTAAATTATGCAATATGTTTGTTCCTGAAGACCACCAATGTTTTATACAACAAGATAAGAGGGCCCCGAAATTAAAAGATATTTTGTACGTATTTTACGATTTGGAGAGCCGCCAGGAAAAAATAGTGGGAGAAAAAAAGATTTATTCAGATCAAGTTGAACAAATAAAACAACACGAACCAAACCTCTATGTATATGAGAAAAGATGTGATAAATGCTTGTTAATTAATGATCTTGCATTTTATGATAAATGTAAGTTTAGATTAACAATTATAAAAGAAAAAGATGTAGTAGCAAGATTTTTAAAAGACATATTAATGTTCAGGAGAAAATTAAAAAAGATCATAGTAATAGCGCACAATGGTCAGGCATACGACCATCAATTCATTTTAAATAATGTCCTTTTAAACACTAATTTAACTCCTGAGCTAATTCTGCGGGGATCGAAAATAATACTTTTACAGCTCGAACATAAAGTTTATTGATTCGTTAAATTATTTTCCAACGGCTCTTTCAAAACTACCAAGAGCATTCGATTTATGGGATACATTTAAAAAAGTATATTTCCCACATCTTTTCAATATCACTAAAAATGAGAATTACATCGGTACATTACCTGCAATAAAGTATTACAGTCCAAATCAAATGAAAACTAAAGATCGTGAAATATTTGTTAATTGGTATGAAAACCATAAAAATGATGAGTTTAATATGCAACGTGATTTAGTTGATTACTGTGTTACTGATGTCAAAATAGTAACCGAAGCATGCTTAAAATTTAGACAACATTTTCTTAACGAATGTAATGTGGAACCGTTTTTGGAAGCGACAACAATAGCACCATCTTGCAATTTGGTGTTTAGGCGTAATTTTTTTCAACCTGAAATGATTGGATTAATTCCCAAAAACGGTTACAGACTGGTTGATAAACAATCTAAAGAAGCTATTCAATGGTTAATTTTAGAGGATTCTTCCGGAAAAAGGAATATCAGTATTAGACATGCAGCTAAAGAACGAGAGGAAAAAATTGCAGGTGTGAAGGTTGATGGTTTTTGTAGTGAAACAAACCAGGTTTGAGAATTCCATGGTTGCTATTATTACGGTCACCCTATATGTTTACACAATAATTGAGATGAATCTCTACATGACGAGCCAGATGATACGCTTAATCTTAGATATGAAAGAACAACAACAAAAATCGAAAGATTAAGACGACTAGGATATGAAGTAATTGAAATGTGGGCCTGTGAATTTAAAACACAATTAACAGAAAAGGAACAAAAATACATTATTTCACACCCCCTTGTACACGATACACTATTAAATCCACGATATGCGTTTTACGGTGGTCGGAATGGTAATTTTTGCAATTACTATAAATATAAAGAACAAGTTATAATTAAATACATAGACGTTTGTTCTTTATATCCAAGGGTGTGTAAATATGGAGAATTTCCTGTTGGCCACCCCAAAATTTATGTTGGGAATACAATTTGTTCAGAAAAAAATTGAAAGGAAACAAGCGGCCTATTAAAATGTAAAATACTACCACCAGAAGAGCCATTGTATCCTGTGTTACCAATAAAACAAAATAATAAACTGATGTTTTCACTATGTTGTACATGGTAGTGAAATAAAATCTCAAGGAAATTTCTGTACGCATACAGATGAAGAAAGAGCACTAATTGGTACATGGGTAACTAGTTAAGTAGTAAAAGCTGTTGAAAAGGGTTATAAGTTACTAGAAATTTATGAAATATGGGACTATAAAGTTCTTCAATATAATAAAGAAATGAAAATGGATGGTCTATTCACAAAAATGGTGAATAAATTTTTAAAAATGAAGCAACAAGCTTCAGGCTGGCCAAGCGCGTGCTTAATACAAGAAGATAAACAGAAATACATAGAGGATTTTTTTAAAATGAAGATGTTCAATTGGAGTTTACTGAAATTTGTGTGAATTCTGGATTAAGATCTCTTGGCGAACTAATTTTAAATTCTTTTTGGGGAAAATTTGGACAGCGAGAAAATCAGCAAAAAACCGTTATTATAAATAAATCATCAATGCTGTACAAAATGTTTACAAATCCATCAATAGAAGTATGCCATATTTTACCAATAAATGAAGAAAACATTGTAGTAAATTGGCAATATAAAGAAGATGCTGCTGATCCCATACCAACAGTAAATGTTTGTATTGCAGCATATACAACAACACAAGCCCGTCTTACACTATACTCATATCTGGAGAAGTTAGGTGATAGGGTTCTTTATGACGATACTGATTTCGTAATATATGTAAGTCGAGAAGGACTGTACGAACCACCCAGAGAAAAGTTTATCGGTGATATGACTGATGAACTTGAAGGCTATGGAATCGGAAGTTATATTACAGAATTTGTAAGCGGGGGCTCCAAAAATTATGCATATAAGGTCTATTACACAAAAGATAAAACGACAAAAACAAAAGACAAAAACTACATACAAGGTTAAAGGAATTTGTCTTAACTACTCAACATCTCAGCAAGTTAAATTCAATACAATTAAGGATGCTATACTAAATGTAGAAAATACGGAAGATATATATATTTTTTCTAATAATATTCGTAGAACAACATGAAGTAGTACAGAACAACATGAAGGTATTAAAAAATACAGACCAAAAGCTGAAAAAAGAAATTTTCTAGAAGATCACAGTTCCGTTTTATATGGTTATAAAAGAGCAAGATTAGAATAGCAGAAAATAAGTTCCTGAATGCTGAAACTAAAAGTAAAAAAAAAAATAAAATCAAATATTGTACAATAATTGTTTTTATTATGTAAATATATAGTAAAATTAATGTTAATTCAAATTATATCTTTTTTATTTATCCAAGAATTATGTAAATTATTAAATCCTAACCATTTAACATATACTTTTTTTCTTCCCTTTTTAGGACTTTTTCTACAAGGTAAGCATCAGAATCTTTTACAGGTGTTAGTTCTGCTTCATAAAATCCACCAGAAATTAAACTATTTGTATGATCAGTCAAATTGTATGCTACAGGAGCAGGATTGTTAACTTTTAATATTTTAAAAATTTCAGTTAACCAATTGGGGTGATTACCTTTTTCAAATACACCCTTGTTTTTACTTATTCTGCCATAGTCTCCGACTATATATTTCCTTTTTTGAAAAATTTTAGGTTGTATATAAATTGTTTTTAATATATTTTTTTTAATTTTTCTTTGGTACTTTTTCAGGTGGTAATTTAATTGTTTTATGAGGTGTAGAATTGTATTTTTTTAACAGAGAATGTAGAATAGATTAGAATAAATTTCTTTGTTTTTATATTTTTTCATTTAAAAAATTTATAATTTAAAGCAAACCCCTATACAATCTAACCTATAAAAGAATTATGCAAATGTTTATTCTCAATTTATTTATTTAACTGAAAAATATAATTTTAAATAAATAAAACAATTTTATATACATTTTAGAAATATAATTTTTACTGAGTTTTATAGAAATAATTACATTACATTATTTTATGTTTGTCTGTGATAATTTTAAAATTTTTTCTTTTAGCGTGAAGTTTATAGTGAACATTGAACATTATAGTAACCTTGTGGTATATATATTTCATTTTATAATTTTTGTTGTTGTTTTTCCATGCACATGTTTATATATTTTGTTACATATATATTTTGCTTTTACGAATTTTTCAGCACTTTTATTGTATGTCATAACTAAATTTACAAAATTGCTGATGACATAGAGATTGTCTGCTTCCTCTTCATTTAAAATAAAATTTTTTTGCGCTTTGTAAAAAGGATTAACATTTAAACTAATTTTTTTATGTTCTTGTGAATACTTTTTTAAAAATTGGTTATATACTTTATTCCATTCATCATAGTTGTAATTATAAAAAGATGTCTGCTTATTACGAATATATCGAATTGAAATTCTTGTTTCACAAGACTCTGGGTCAAAGCCAATGGATACTGCTAATGTATGGTCCTTATTCAAAAAATACGTATAAGCTAACAATAGGGTTTTATTAGTATTGTGTCAAATAAACTGAATATTTATGAGTACCGATTTAATATTTATACTGCTTAGCAACACACGACTCAACATTTTTCTTTTCTCCAAATATACGCTTAAATTCTTTAATTATACATTTGTCATTTTCTATGTTATTTTCAATATTGTTAAATAAATTAAAAAAAAATTCATACTTTTACCAGAACATCGATAGTATATATAAACACAACAGTATTGTCCACAAAAATCTGAAAAATCACTTTGAAGACGTGCACCATTAAATACAATATAATGTTTTTTTAATAGATTAACAATTTGTTTTTCACTAGGCGGTCGTCCATAAGAGTCAAACATTTCTGTACAACCTTCTTGTGGCATAAAAATTGTTACCCAATGTTCTCCGGGATCTTCAGCCTTATGTACAATGAAAAAACTTGGTATTTTGATAATTTTCGGTATACGATCCAATGTCCAAACTCCGTTAAATAATTTATTTGTACTTTTATTACATTTCAAAATGTCCACAATCTCTAAAGAATTCATCTTACTGTTTTAAAAAATACAATAGTTTTTTATTCTTATTCTAACTGAATATATATATTATATATTTTATGTATGTGAATACCCTATTTATAGATTTGTATATTATAGATTTGTTCCGTTTTTTATCTATTTGAATATTTGCATCAAACTCTCCATATAAAATAGCTGTTAAGGTAGAGGGAAGTGGTTTTGATCATTTTGCTTCAATTCTTACGGTTCCTTAGTTGAGTAAATCTTGACACACTTCATTACCAGATGCATCTGGTGTTAAGTCAAATGCCAGCATAAAGAAACCATTATTGAACATTGATTTTGTTATTTGGTATTCTTTATCAGTATGATGTATTCCTGTACCAGCAAAAAGTGTATTATATGCTCTAGTAAAACAATTATTTTCTTCAGAAAAGTTAATTTCTATTGCTAAATTGGGGACTTGAACTCCGTTAACATATAATGAAAATTGATTAAGATCAAAAAGTTTAAAATTGAAAGGATTTTTAGATGGTTTTCCTGAATAACCAGCATTTTCCGCTATAGAAAATATAACAGTATTTGGTAATTAACCAATGAAAGCATTGTCTAATAATATGGTTTGATTATTCATTGGGATTGTGAATGATTTTACTTCAACTCTTTTGTAAAAATATTTAATTGTACTTTTCTCCAAAACCGTATTATGAGCGAGTAATATACTAGGGTTAACTGCAACATGATTCAGTAATAAATTTGCCTCTAAGATTTTCAATTGACACTCATCAGAATCCGCTGAAAAAAAATAAAATTCCGGTTTGTCTAATGTAAGTAATATTTGGATATCAACGCCGTTTATTAGTAAAGTAGGTTGATTAAACATATCTATATATAATTTACCCATAAGTTCTACTACATTGCTGTTGTTAAAAAGTTTCTGGCGTTCTTTTGAACCATTATTATCTGATTTTGCTATATTTCCCTTATCTATCATCCATCCAGCACATTCCAAATGAATTGTAGCGGCATCGTTGCCATAATTGAGTAAAGATTCGATTTATGCTCTATAATGATAATTTCCATCGGATGGAGTAATATTTTTTCCATTTAGTTGAACATTGAATTGTTTTATTATTGAATGTAAAAGATTATTAACTACACTAGGTTGTGGTCATAATGTATTATCAGTTCCTTTGTCATTATTCCAGTGAGTTCCATCTTTTTTATTTATTTGCACTTTTAATCTGAAATATGTTGAAGATAAATCTCTATATGTATCACCATGGCCTAAAGAAACAAATTCAATGGTTGATGAATTATCTAAAGAAGCAATAGATTAAAGCAAACTTCTTTCGATCGTAAAATACTGGACTGAATGATTGGTGTTTTAAAAATATCCAGTTCAGGTTTCATACATTCACTTATTTTAATCAAAAATATCTTTTTTTCTATTTTTGTTCTTAAATAAATGTCGTTTTCTTAATAAATAACTTGAACGTATCAAAGTTGGTCTTTTTATAGCATTAGTTTTTATTTTGCCAGATACATAGATTTCATTAAGTTTTCGAACAGCACCACGTCTGACAGTATTAACTATTTCTTTACCACTATCTTTCATCACTTCCTTTACATTAGCACCTGATGTAATATCACATAATGCATTAATATCGGAGCTTAAAGCTTCATTCTTTAATATATTTGCTTTAAATATCTAATTAATCTATCGAAAAAACTTCCTAATCCTCGCCCTCTTTGATATGGTACACTTGAATAAAACAAATGACCAATATCTTCTAAGCCTCTTCCTGCCTGAATTAAATGTATACTCGATCCATTTTGGAATGATATACTTTTTTACAATGACTTCCTTTATTTATACTTTTTTAAAATGTAATTCAATTTTTGCAGGAATTGAACTATTAGAAAAATTTACTTTGTAACCATACTTATCGCATTAAAGTATTGAAATACTATTAAATGATTTCTCAACATTACAATATTGAATGTTTCTGAATTCCTTTACTATATCATTAAAAGTATTTTGAACATTAATAGTTTTTAAGCATCTTACATTTTTATCAGCTATATTTTGTGGTTCAATGATATCCGAGTACATGAAAAACATATCGGGTTTAATAATTGGAATTAATTGTATACTATATATAAACATTTTGAATTTCTTCTATTATTCGTGGTTTAAATTTCTTAAAATCTGTCACTTTCCATGATACTTGATTGAAACATATTTTCAAAAGTCCTTCTAAAGAATAAGCGAAATTTGCTCTTAATTTTATATCTATTTTTGATTTCATCAAACATATAGTAGTGTAAGATATATTGTGAGGCATATGTTCTGATTTTGCTGGTTTTGCGTAACTGGCATCATCATTTATAAAATTAAAAATATTCCAAATCAGCTGTCGTTCAACTTCTTTTCTTGAAAATCTTTGAAGTGGTCTAATATTTTGAATTAGTGTCGGCAAGAGAAAAACTTTCCAGTCACATAACATTTGTTTCTCATCATATGGAATGTATGATGTATTGCATTCCTTTGATATATACTTGGGTACTCATTTTCAAATTTTCACCGTATGTATTTGGAATAAAATCATTAGCATAAATTTCAGAAACACAAACTTTCCATTTAGAATCACACATATATTTATTCATTTTATTTGTAAAAGATGACAATGTATTTTCGGGGTAGTAATTCATAAATGAAACGCTTAGTAATGTTATGTAAAATTCATCCTTTAATTGTATGTTCTCCATTGTTCACTACTAGTAGACTTGATTTTTCGTATTGGAAAATTAAGTTCCTTTTGAGTTTCACTAGCAGCTCTATTTGAACGTAAAACACGTCTCAATTGTTTATTACTCTTTCCATTACTATTTATAGTCTTTTCTGTTTTTTGAGGTGAACTTGGACTATCCAAAGGTACAGTTATAATTTCTCCAGTATCAGTTTCAAATAATTGTACATTTTTAATAGATTTTCTTTTTCTGAGACGTTCCCCTGTTTTTGCAGCAGAGAATGCTTTTGTATATATTTCCTCTTCGTTTTCATCATCAATAAATACTTCATCAAATGGTTCCTCTTCATAAATTTCTTCCAGAGGAAACTGCATTCCAAAATTTTGACTCCTCGTAAATTTTGTTTGCACTTCTGCATTCTGTAACATTGGTTTCGGATGTGTTTGCATACTCTTTGATTCGTAAAGCTTTAGATTTTCCTGCTTATGTTGATCCTTTTTATTTTTAGGTGAGGTCATTCTACTTTTACTACTTACTTTATACAAATTTTCACGAAACAAATACCATTTTTGAATATCCGACAAATTTTTATTTAAAATAATTTTTTTCATTTTGTTATTCAATTCATTGAGTTCAATATATGTATTTTGTATGAGTTTTTCATAAATCTCCGGTTTCACTAAAATCATTTTATTAAACATGTTGTTCATTTTAAAAACTTTCCAATTATTCCTGATAGTACAGCACCAATTAGTGTAGGCAAAAATCCACCCATTTGAATAATGGCTTTCCGTTTACTGTGTAAAGACTTTTTATGACAAATTAACAATCTTAACTCCTTTTTATACTTTTTCAATTGGTTTATTGCTTTGTTACCTAAATTACAATTACCCTTCAATATATTCAAGGCTATTTCACATAATGTTTTTATTACTTCAGCTTCGCAATGTTTTATAATAATTTTTCGTAATTTCTGCTTAGATGTTTTTAATAGATGCAATATATGTTGGTTTGCCTTCAATCGTTTCATATGTCTCACTCAAATTATGTAAATCGTCTTTTTCACAAAAACAAAAATTCGCTCCTAATATATCACTTCTTAATCTAAATAGATCGTTAATATCTTGACTAAGATCTATAAAAATATAACCGTGTGGTCATAATGTTTGTTATCACGGTAAATTTGCCGTCACAAATATAAAATCTGCGACTTATCTCTGGGATTTTTAAAAAGTATTAAATATTTGGAATTGAGGGAAATATCTGTAGAAAATTTTCCCTGATGAAACACATTTTGAGTTGTAAATATTACAGATAAGTTCCTATGATGCGAACCTCTAGTAAATAATTCGCAAACGCTTTTGTTATTTGAATCCAACATTATATCATCTATTACTATTAATAAAGGATGATGGTTATCACTCAAAGTCTTACCACTACATGATGGTCCCGCTACCATCATTGTGAAAGGATGATATAGCATGGCCATTATAAAAGTAAAACATATAAGTACTCTCTGCTATATTTATAGCAAATCAAGTGTATAAAATCATGTTAATTCAAAAATATTTAGTCATTTCATTACTACACTTTATCATGGAAGGAAAAAAATTTCTGATAGTCGATTTGCAATTTTCGCGAGGAAATGAAAAACAATATTTTTTAAAGGAACCGGCAGCTGTGGAAAAAGGAAGTTTAGTGCCCCTTACATTACAAACCACCATATCCAGAAGAAGAACTTAATACTGATGCAAAATATCAAAATCAGTATTGTGAACAGAATATCAATAGCCTAAAATGGAATGAAGGCGTCATTGAATATACACAAGTACCAGTTGTTCTAAATCACTATTTTGAACCTTTTCAAACAATTTATGTGAAAGGAGAGCAAAAAGCAGAGTTTTTAAGAAAATATCTTGTTAACTCTCAGATAATTGATTTAAGTAAGGATATACCATCCCACTATAATATTGACTTATATTGACAATTTTACTTATATGTGTCGTGTACACCACAAAGACAACAACAACAATAACCTCTAAAATAAGAGGTTCTGCTAAAAACTGTTTAAATAAATACATGCATTTATTAAAAATGAATAAATTATAATAAAAATGAATAAAAAATCGATTTAAAAAACTTATTAAAAATATGGAACTTATTATTTCTAAATTCTTAACAACTGAACACCGAGAACACGTATATAAAACAAGATTTTTATAAAAATGATATAAAACTAAAAATAAAATCAATAATAATAAATATAATAAAATTGCTATAATAATAAAAGTTTATTGTTTTTTATTTCAAATCAAGAATGTTGCATTCTATGTATCTATTTGTACCATATTTTAGATCAGAAAAATAATTAATTCAAGATCAAGGTCAAGATAAATAATATTTTAACTTACACATATTATATATACTTCTTTTTCATTCTGCTTTTACTCTTTTGTTTTCGATCAAAACTGGGTCAAGTTCAATATTACTCATACAAAATTAATTCCTTTTTTCATTTTACTTTTTAAAATTGCTATTACTTAGTACACACTCATCATACATATTATTTCGTTCAACTACAACATTGTTTATCATAAGAATAAAAAAAAGTTAATACTTTTCCATTTTAATTAGTTAGTTATCTCATTGCAGACACTAAATAAAATTACCTATATTTTTTTAAAACAAAAAAGAACTTAACTTAACAAACCACAAGAATAACATAAAGCAAAAATCACTCAAGTGGAACACACCCTAATTTTATTTTGCAAAATTAATCTTTTTTCATTTTACATTTAAATCATACTTTATAGGTACAAATAACAACACACTTAGTATTATATTTAAAACCTGCAACATTGTATATTATCCAACTACAAGAATAACATAAAAGCAAAATCACTCAAGTGGAACACACCCTGATTTTATTTTGCAAAATTAATACTTTTTCATTTTACATTTAAATCACCTGCACTGTGCGCATTACCTTATAGGTACAAATAACACCACACTTAGTATTATATTTAAAACCTGCAACATTGTATCTTATCCAAGCACAAGAATAACATAGAGCAAAATCACTCAAGCGGAATATTCTCTATATATTATAAGTTCATAAGAAAACAACAACTTATTTTATATTTATTCATATAATCCACATATACTAAGTTTTTAATCAACCCTTCATTTATAAACGAAAATAAAATAATATGTAAAAAAAATATTTTTTAAAATATGCTTTTATCAAAATCGAACTCGCCCCCTAAAAAGTAGAAAATAAAATAAAACTGATTATAGATCTAAAGCATCTTGGCCTGTTATAATACAAAAGTAAATTGCTGGAATAAGATTAACAGAAATTTGGGGTTCGTGGTTCTTTTTTATTCCAGCAATTTACTTTTATATTATAACAGGCCCAGGTCGGTTTTGGTATCTGTCAAAAATCGTCTGGCAATATTCATTATCATTTTCAGTATTGTTAGAAAATTGTACATTATATCGTTTTTCTGGTACACGAGTATTGAGAAAAACACTTTTACGGGAACTTTGTTTAAATTTAAGGTGACATAAACGTAATGCGCATTCACATGCCGAAACTTGTCGCCTATTTAACATTTCCATACAAATTTTGAAAATTTTTCGTAACGCGTCTGACTGTTCTTTTCGAATAGATGATATAACATCAATAAGAGTTTTGTCAAGTGTTAAGGGCTCCCCTTTTGAAACATTTTGCAATGTAATATGCAATGGATAAAGTTTCCCTGCAAGGTCGGATATCAATATTCTCATTCCAAAGACGAAGCAAGACTGGATGACAGTTATTAACCCATTCTTCACCTTGTCGTCTTTCTAATAAACATATTCTACCACCATTATTCATTAATTCATTTGAGTTAGGGTCAATAATTTTTGTTCTATCTGTCAATCTTCGGGGAAAACCAAATCTACAGTACTCGGTATTCTTATAGTATGAATGAGTATGTCGATGTATTTGGCAATCTTTGACTATTTTATCTGCCTATATTATTTTAAAAGCCTCATCTGCATTTGAATCAGGCAATTGACAAGAAATAATGGAATCTAGTAATGCTTCAGTTTCAGGATTTGATAATGATGGAAAATTTTCCACCCAAATAATCATATGAAGATGTGGAGAGCCTCTATTTTGAAATTCTATGCGCCACCAGAAATCATGAACCTTACCACCAAATAATGTATCATCGCTGAGAATAACTTGCATTAAAGCTTGAACTCTATTTTCAAAGTGGCGCATTACAACTACAGGGTTTTTTTTAATCATTATTTGTGTATCGTCCATCGAAAGAGTTTCAGGTAATGTATTAGGTCGACCATCCGCTAAAAGTAAAGCTTTCTCAAATCATGCCATTTTAAATCGTTAGGACTGAACGTTAAAAAGAAAGTCGAGGAACCTAACTGTTTAATCATAGCAATAATTTCCTTACCACAGTCTGTAAAGTATGCTCCTGATTCTAGAAGATTTTTAACATACAAATGTAAATCTTCAACAACATGTCCGTTTTGCCATACCTTTTTTCCACAAACGTTAATATTAGATTTGGTTCTACAATATTCATACGTAGCTAAAGAATACATTAAATATTCTGAAGTTTGGAAACGTGTGTCACTACCCATAATTCTTGTTTGAAAATAGTCAAGAGGGGTTATATCCACTTGACGATGTTCTTGAAAACCATTAATTCCCTATGGAAAAAGGTAAACCACGCAAGTTCTTCTGACTTTAATTCATAAGAAATATTAACAATTGAATCTGTTTTACGTCTAATCTGATTTAAATTTATTTCATGCTGTTGATTTGGGATTTCTACAATATCTGGCACACTTGGTTGATTGTAATCTGCATGAAGCATTATACTATGATTAAATAGATGATGGTGCATGTTGATTTTCTTGATGATTCGAATTACCAATAACAATTTCATTGAAATCATAAGAAGTATCGTATATTATTTCTATATGTATTGCATCAATAGTAAATTGTGCATTTCTATTTCTACCACCAATACCTAATTTTAATAATCGAACTAATTCTATTTGAGATTCTGTTTCAACGACGCAAGCTTTTCCTGTATGAAAATTTTTATGAGTTGAAGTACCGTCTGGACCACACGAATGTGAATCAAATAAATAATATTTCGTTATATTGTCAGTCAAAATTTTTCCAATCAACCGTGAATAGTTATTACAAATTATAATACCAAAGTCTTGTTCCACAAAAAAAGTCAAAACTACAGGTTCGAGAGACAAGCTATTTGAGTTACCACAAACAGTACCAAAAAATTCAGGATCATGTGAAAATTTAAAATTTACTCGTGTATTAAATATTTCTGTAATACGAGGTAGTTCATTCACATATAAATGGCGAGGATTTTCGTGTACAATTTGTTCATACAAATTATTTCCATCAAGAAGTATCTGGTCAACAGTAGTCGAAGTCCAGTCATTAATTGGCAATAATTTAAATTTAACAAGAGCGGAAGCAGTCATAGCAGTACATTGTTGCCATGCATTTATTCCAAAAATTTGATTAGTCTAATGAAAATTAGCGCGGAGAACGCGCGTTTGATTACCTTTTACTTTCCATTCACTTCGAACAGCAGAAAGGAGAAAGATTTATGGAACACGACAAATATTTTCAATGTTGATTTCATCAGGCATTTGAATAGTTACGTCGTTGTAAAGTGGGTTATTTGTAATAAGCCAGCGAAGGCCAGTTTCAAGTCTAGAAAAATCGATATTTAATTGTCCAATAGTATTAATATTTTCCAAAATTTCGGTTATAACGACTAATCCACATTAGCCAATAGATCGAGGTAACAATTGTTCAGGTATTTCTTGAACGTCTTGAGCAAAATGAATAGCTTCTCCTTTGAGTGCTTTTTGCCCAAATCTTCCATCAAGTTTTATAACTTTAAGATATAAATTTATGGGATATTAATCGCCGTTCAATAGAAGTAAGTTGAGCAATTTCGTCAGGTATCGACCCGGCGTCTAGTGCATTCCAGTAAGCTCGAGAAGGATGAGAATCTTTATTGTTATTGGTCAAGTGAACTTTGCAACGATTGCATAATTTTAAAGAAATGTTTTGTAATTCAGGTGGCAAATAATTCAGTGCAGAACGACTTAAATTATTTTCTAATAATGTAACAACCTGACGTGAATATAAATGTTTTTTACATACCATTCATGGAAAATCACCAAAACTATTTATCCGTTTACGAAATGTATTAACCAAACGATCATGTTTTTGAATACTAGTTTCACTTTGTCGTCTTTGTGTTTGTGCAATGCGATCAGCTTGTTGTCTGTTCTTATGATTTTCCTCAGATTCATTCAAAAGCCTTTGATATTTCAAGATTCTAACAGCTTCTAATCGATTTGAACGTTGTTTTTCAGTTTCATTTAAAAGCTTTTGTTGTTGTGTAAGTCTATATGCTTCTAATCGATTTGCCCGTTGTTCTTCTGATTCATTTAAACACTTTTCTTGTTGTGTAATTCTAGTAGCTTCTAAACGATTTGAACGTTGTTCTTCTGTTTCATTTAAAAGTTTTGTTGTTTTATAATTCTAACAGCTTCTAATCGATTAGACCGTTGTTCTTCTGTTTCATTTAAAAGCTTTTGTTGTTGTGTCATTCTAGCAGCTTCTAATCGATTTGAACGTTGTTCTTCTGTTTCATTTAAAAGCTTTTGTTGTTGTATTATTCTAACAGTTTCTAATCGATTTGAACGTTGTTTTCCTGTTTCATTTAAAAGCTTTTGTTGTTGTGTAACTCTACATGCTTCTAATCGATTTGACCATTGTTCTTCTGTTTCATTTAAATACTTTTGTTGTTGTGTAATTCTAGTAGCTTCTAATCGATTTGAGCGCTGTTCTTCTGTTTCATTCATCAGTCTTTGCTGTTGTGAAATTCGAACAGCATCTAATCGTGTTTCTTTTTCTTCTAGAACTTCCATTCTTCGTTTTTTTCGTTGAACGATTTTATCACTTTTTTGTCGAATTTTTTTTTCTATTACAGATTCTTTTGCATGACGAGCAGCATGTCGTTGACGATCTTTTGCTAATCGATCTTCACGTTGTAAAATATTTTCCGCACCCCGTTTACGTTGTTGCCTTTCACTACTCTTTTCTCGATTGCTTTTAATTATGTCAGAATTGTTTTTACTACTACCTTCTATTTTCAAGACAAATTAACACTCAAATTAATTTACACTAAAATCAACTTTATACACAATTTAATTTCTGTTTAATTTTTTATCAAATGTTATTGTTTAATTTTATTTTTCTTTTCTTAAATTTCTTTTTATATTATTTTACTTATTTAAATCCAAAAAATTCTCCAATTTTAAAATCACTTTTCCAATAAAATTCACTGTTCCAATTTGAAAATCACTTTTTTTAATTTTATAAATTGACACTTGATAAAACTTCTTAAAAGATTTTAAAAATTTTTTTTAATTATTATTTACGTGACACGTCTAACATTTTTATTTATTATAGTCAAATTATAAGACCTGAACTAACTTTCAACAACCGTTTCCCAGATGTATTTAGTCTGTAATGTTTTATTTGTCTTATTATATATATACATAATGTATAAGGTTTTGTAATTAAAGCGCATATAATTTTGAGATATTTTTTACCCGTTTAACTATTGCGTGAATTTACTACATGCTTTATTATGGCTGACCAAATTTTGCCTTTAGTAATCTAAATTTTATTATACATAATATTAGAATTTTTTTTTTCTTTATTTCAAAATGTAATTTAAATAATTAATATACATACATAGGTATTACCTGTTATTACATATATATATGTACATATATTTATAATGATTACAATTCAGATCTTAACCAAAGCAATTCAGATCTTAACCTGATTAAATATTGCAATTATTATCACATAACAATTTTCAAAATATGTACATTAATATGTAGGTATGTAAACAATATTTCAAAAAGTAATAAATTTGCATTACTTCATCTAACAAATTAGTACAAACAAAAACATAATGTACATACATACATACATATAATAAACATTTTTCGGTTTCCTCTTTTAATTAATAATTAGGTCACTATCTTTTTTTAAATAAATGTTTTGAATTTCCTAAGTACATACATATATTATGTATGTATATAACGGCATATTTTTTTTCTAATTCTGACAGTTGGTCATAAATTTAAGGGTACCTAATTTATTTTTTATATTATCTACATATTATATAGTATTATTATTTTAGCTTTACGTAATATTAATTTTATTTAGATATCCTGTTATAACAGATTTTGACTTCATATGAATTTTTTTAAAAGTGAATTAATATAATGCATCTGTTTTCAAATTCGTTTGGTAAATACATATACGTAACATTTGTAATACGTATGATATTTTATTGTATTCCTATATTTTGTATAATATTAATAGTATATATGCATATACAAACAAACATACCTAATCTTAAACCTATTTTACCTAGTAATCGCTTAATAAGGTCATACAGCTAAAAAATTCAGCTTTTTTCAGTTTTTAAAATTTTCTTTACATTTCATTCAACAAAATTTTCACAAATAGAAGATTCAATCAAGACACTTAATACAGAACCGAAAAGACTATTATGTTATCTCTTTCTCACAAGGAATTCCCTGCTTCGGTCAAAGCGTAGACCAATATTCTCACAGTGAGGGAATTCCCTATAGGTCAATAATCTGTCACACAAGGAATTTCATTGAGACCAATAATCTTATACATAGGGAATTCCCACAACTCAAGGTGAATGACCTTCCAGAATTCCCACGCTTAAGTATTTGAAATCACAACCCCAATAAATAAAAAGATATTCCATTCCCTATAGGTCAATAATGTCTCACACAAATAATACCCTCTAGATCAATACTCTCACACAGAGAATCCCTACACCTTAAAGGTCAATCACCTTAAAGAAATACTCAAAATCACTCAAGCGGAAGAACAACAAAACGGAAATCACTGAACCGGAAAAATCACAATTATGTAATATGACACCACAAACACTTTCGTGCGATATGGTTTATGGAATCACCTTTTTCGTGCGATATGGCTCATTTGGTTTCCAGGCTCAAGTGCCCCAATACCTACTATTATCTAAATTTTTTATTATTAAATTTAAAACACTTTTATATATTACAATTAAATCCACTTTATATTTTATAATATTAATCACAATATCACATATTATGCTTAACTTTGCTATATACTTCAAAATATTTAAAAAACTTCAAATATATAAATTAGACTTCGATAATATTTTCAAATTTATAATAACTTCGAAATATATAAATCAATTGATCTTCTGTTGCACTTGCAATTATCTTTTCTTCGAAGTAAATAAAGATAAATATGTAAATACATTATATAATAAAATACGTCAAGTTCTTAATTTATCAATACTCGAACAAATGATGTACTCTTTCCACATAATATTTTTTTATTTTCGTTTTTGTTTTAAATCAAAGTACTTTAAGTTTTCATCGGTAGATGTCACAGATAGATTAATTATACCAATAGATTTGAAGTTGGAAAATTGACATGGGATTGTATACTAACTAATTATTGTTTGAATAAAATTTTAATAATTATACTCCACTTAAATTATATAAGTTTTTATTTTTTAAAAAATATTATCTTACACATTTATTTTTTGCATATTATATCACCATTTTTGGAACATTTAAACATTTGATTAAGGTTTCCCCTTTTTTCTTTTTGTTATGTATGCAAAACAATTGTTATACTGTTAATTACAATAATGTTTGATATTAATACAAAGATACAAATATTAAAGTTAATTATTTTACAGGGCTAGATAAAAATATAATGTTGAGTTATAAAAACAAACTTAATATAATGTACTTAAATATGCAAAGCTTGAGAAATAAATTAAATAACTTAGAAGTATTAATTAATACCTCACATTGTTACATACATATAATAGTATAATAGTATTATATGTAAAACTGGGTTCTAAAAGAAGAAAATCAATTCTATAATCTTCCAAGTTTCACTGCCTATTTTTCTAACCATGAAAAATCCTACGGAGGCGCTGCTATATTTGTAGCTAATAACTTAAGCAGTAGTTTACTATTTGAAGAAAATTTTTTCAACTTTTTTTGAACTTTTATTTATTATTTAAAGATCTTACATTATTACCCTAAAAAAGTTTACAAAATAGATATTTTAGTATTTATATAATATTAACATGTAAAAATATTTAGTATTTTTGTTTGTTAATGTTTGTTTTCATATTTTCATTTTATATTCTTCTTATATTTTTGTTATGATGATTGTTAACATATATTATTTTTAATTTACAATTATTGATAAAAAAAATATTGAAAAAAAACATTATAGTATCTTATCATTATTTTAACTTAAAACTTAATGTAATTAACCCTAAAAAAACTAACCTACCCTAATATGTATATTATTATACTACATTCTACCTAACCACCAAACATTTTTTTTTATCTAAAGTATCCTTCTAAGGAATGTGAGTGTCAAATCTCAGGTCTTGGGGGTTTATGTTATTAGGATTATATTCAATTTTTTTTGCATGTAGCCTGCCTATTATAATGAAATAATAGGGGGACATGGTTTTGATTTTGCAGATAACCTTCTTTATCCAAAAAAAATAAAATGTTCGGGTGCAATGAACCCAGTTTTTAATGTATTTTTTATGTACTCCTTGTTATGGTAATATATGTTCGATATTAAGCTGTTCTCTGGAGTTTTCAATGCTCTGTCAAAATGATTTCTGATCAATTTTATAATAAAATTGTGTATTCTTGTCATGTTTGACTTTTTGTAGATGTATTTATTTGAATAAAACTGTTTATAATTGGTATCTGGCTACCGGTATTTGTTAATACATACTCTTATGCACTTTCTTTCGAATTTTCGAAGTTTTCCCATTGCGCTAGCACTAATGTTGTACCTGACCGGAGCTACGTAGGTGATAATTGGTCGTATGGGTGTTTTGTAACATATAATTTTCACTTTCTCTTTAATGATTTTATTATAAAACAGTTTTTTACAAGCCATGAATGCTTTGCTCGCTTTCTTTATTGCGTTATTAATGTGTTCATTGTAATTTAGATTTTGATGTAAGTGCACACCAAGGTATTTTGCTGTTTTATTGTTCTTTAACCTTACATTATTTGGTTGTTTAATAGCGTAGTTCCTCCAATTTTTTCTCATATTTCCGTTAAGCTTGTCTACATTATTACGAAAGAGTATGGTTTCACTCTTTTCGTAATTTATTTTCAATAACTTACAGTAACTTAACTTACAGTAGTCTGGCACAATATTGAACATCTTTTGTTGTGAACTTTGTATGTTGGTTATGTTATTATTAGCTGAGTAAATAACCAGATCGTCTGCGAAAGCAAGTACATAGTTACAGCCTTTTATCGATTTTAGTAAATTCAATAGTTCTATTATATAAATGGAGAACAAAATTGGGCAATTTACCGTCCCTTGTTGTAATCCATTTTCTAGCTTGTGAATTTTTGTTGGAGAATTTTTATCGCTGTGTTCCACATAGAACGAGTTTTCATAGATCATATTCATTATTAGTATGATTAAATGTTTTGGAAATTTATACTTGATGAGCTTATGAATTAATCCGTCAATCCAGACGCTGTTGAAGGCTTTCTCAAGATCTATGAGACAAGCTCCTATTCCCCAATTTTTATGTATGCTCCAACAAATATCAGAAGTTATTTTTGTAACTGCATGTACCATTGTAACCATGTCTATGTCGAAAGCCAAATTGATTTTCTGGCAAAATGTTGTTGTCTTTAAGAAACGAGTTTATTTTTCTCGTTAATGATCATTTCATAAATTTTGCTTACATTTGGGCTTAAGCTTATAGGTCTGCAGCTACAAGGTTTTCCAAGGTCTTTTCCGGCTTTTTTAAATAAACTTTAGCTTTTTCCATATTTTTGGAAAATATGACCGATTTAAGGTATTGTTAAATAGAACTACGTATTTAGATATCAATATTGTGCTCAGATTTTTTAAAACTATGTTCGGTATACTATCTGCGCCGTAATTTGTTTTATTTTTTAAGTTTCTGAATTTTTGGCTAAGGTCATCAAAGTTAGTAAAGTAGGAATTGATTCGAGGCTTTATTTTCTTCGCTAAACGTATACAGGGTAATGTTTTTTATTTCCTTTTCTTCAAGTTTTAATTGTTTAATTTTTTCCGTAATTCTGACATGAAAAGCATTATTAGTTGGAACTTTTACATTGTGGGTTTTTTTATGTATGTACCTAAAATGTATGTATGTATGTTAAATATTTCGACTGTAGTATTTAGGATAAATTTACCTCCTGAGTCTGTTTTATTTAGCTTAGAGATATTTATATTGTTTTGCGTTAGTAAGTGTTGATCGTTGGAATCAATGTTTAATGATTGAATATTCTCGTGAGGCTTACGCTTAAGAAGCTTGTTCATTTCACAAAACATGTTAGGAGTTATGGGTGATATTTGTTTATTCTATTTTTTCAGTTAGAATTGATTTCTTTATAAATTTGTTGTTTTATTAGTGTGGTAATGTTTCTTAAGAGACTTTTTAATAAAATGATTTCTTGCAATGAAAAGTTTAAATTTTGTTTATAAATTTTATGGATATTATTCATTAATTTGCTTTTTTCCTTTAGTAATTTTTTAACTTTAGGCGAATAGTATTTAAGAAGAATATTTCTATTATTAACTGTTAGTACAGTTTCGTTAATGGGTTTTACAATTATTTCATTTAATTTAATCAAATGGTGATCTATATTACTTATTGACATATTGCTCTTGGATCATATTAGTTGAATTTCTGTATTCGTTGTTGTAATTTATATCTAACTTTTTTCTAAATTTATTCCAATTAGTCTTCTTAAATAGAAATTGATTTTTATTTTGTGAGTCTAGAGTTGACAAACTTTCAATATTAAGAGAAAATAGGAAAGAAATCGCTCTGTGATCGCTATCATATGCTATAGTGGTAAGCCTGTTTTGATTTTCCGAGTATCTAGCTTTAATTCTAATGTCGGTTAAAACTAAATCCAAAAATGAATTTGTTCTTGGATATGTAGGAGAGTCAGTTATATATAATTTAGTTCTATATATAATTTTATTTTTTTCTAGCCATTTATTAAATTGAATGCCTCTTTGATTATTTACATTATTAAGCCATGAACTATGTTTAGCATTAAGGTCTCCAGTTATTATATAAAAATTATGAGGATTATTTAAATTTAGCGCTTTATATAATTTTTGAATCGGGGCATATGCCGGAATTATATAAAGATTATCAGTTTTATTAAATTTTGTTAAGATGACACACACTTCTAAACATTTAAATTTATTAAAAATTTCATTTTCTATTACTTTATATTTAACGCAATTTTTTATGCATATGGCAACTCCGCCACTTCATTGTCATAAGTTCTATCTTTTCTAATAAAATCATAATTATCAAGTTTTATATAATGCTTATGTTTTAAAATTGTTTCACTCATGCATAAAATATCTGGTTTATTATTCTCCAGAAAGTGCAAGAGAGAGTACCGTTTTTCGAAAGATACAAGATAATTTACATCTATTGAAATGAGACTTATTGTGTTTATCATATTTGCTGGTTAGGTAGAACATTGAACATTTCATATATATAATTAACTCTATTTGTGCTATCATTTAATGGTTTTTCAAATATATCAAACTTATTTTGCATTAAATTTATATTGTTTTTAATTTCTAATAAAATATTATTTAAATCTATATTATTGTTATTTATTGTGTTAGTGTTGTTATTATTTGAAGTATTATAGGAAGTGTTAATAATACTAAAAGTATTGAAATTGTTATTAGAGTTAATATTTTGGTTATTATTTTTTAACATACTTGAAAAAGATATTTTCGCTTGAATATAGTTATTGACCAGCTGGTTTCTATTTGAAATTTTTTCCCCCATCAGTATTTTTAATTCTTCGCGCTGTTGGATTCTAGAGCTATATTTTGGGCAGCCTTTATACGAAGCTGGGTGTCCAAATTCTTCGCGTAGGATACAAAATAATTTATCTTTTTCATCGGTTTCCTTAATTTTACACTTTCCGATGTCATGACTTTTTCCACATTTCACATACCTGTATTCCATATTACAATTAGTAGCGGTGTGGGAAAAGCGTTGGCATCTGTTGAGTTTTCTTGAGTCTTCTTGAGTTTTTCAAATTTTATAATTTGGTGATCAAGTGTTTTAATTTTAAAGATTTCATTTTGGTTACTATTTGGGCTGGTTTGAACAGTATAAAGCGGTAGCGCTTTGTTCTGTTTTGATGATAGTCTTGTAATTTTTTCAAATTTGGGAAAATAGTTAGAGTTTAGAGAATAGTTGGAGTTTCTTCATATTTAAGTGCTTTTAATACTTCATCACATGTGTATTCACACATGTGGCCTTCTTTCGTTTTAGGACAAAGGTAAGTTTTTTTTCTGATTTTAGTGTGTAAGTATAAAAGTTTGTATCAGCTTTTTTTAGTAAGTCACAAATCAGTTTAAATTCTCGTAAGTTTTTTGTGTAAAGCATAAAGTGTGTTTCATTAATTTCTTTGAGCAGAAAATTGTCGATATTTAATTTATTTTTTATCGCTTTTTTAAATATAGTACATCTGTATTATATACACTAATTGGTGTAATTTTTTTTTTAATTTGTGTTGTTTCTTGATCATTGGTTGCAAGTAAGGTTTGGTTATCTTGATTTTGAGTATGCTGTGTGCTTGCAATTGGAGTTATTAGTTGGTAATTTTTTTCTGCAATTTCATTATTGTTGTTGTTTTTGGTTGATAGAATTTTCCTCTTTTTTGCTTGGTTTTTTTGTAATAAAATTTCGATGAAATCTTCTTCTTTGACAGCCTGAGTTTTTTTTTGATGTTGCTCTGGCTTTGGTAAACTCGTTTTATTATTTTCTTCTTCCTCCAGGTCCATAAATGGGCTAAACATGTTATTACCAACTTGTAGTTCACTTTAATTTTTTTTGCCGGTAATACTTTGTATTAGGGTTTTTAGCTTTTCAATCTCGGTTTTTAATTTTTAATTTTCACTTTTTATTTTGTCCACTTCTTTTTGTAGTTTTTTCGACATTGTTGAGCCTTTTACATTGCTTGTGGAAGCTTTTGCTTTTTGCTTATTCATAATTTCACAAATTTTTAGGTTAATATTATTTCTTAGAACATTTAGATTTATATTATTTTCAACGTGCATTCGATGCGGTTGAATGAATTAAGTTCGTGTTGTTAAATGTAGTTAAATAAATTTTATTATTTAACTTTAAAAAATAAAAGGTAATAAATAATAATTGACTTTAATATCTTAATAATCAGTACGAAATTTATATAGTTTTTTTTCAAAAATTTAGTACACAACGACCTTCTTGTACAACGATTCAAATCGAACTCCTTTTTTGAAAAATTAGATGATCTAACTTCTTTATTTAAAATATAAAAATAATATTTCTTATTTTAAATAAGAACTAACTTCTTTATATAAAAATAACATAATTTTAGGCGAGTTTAAAATTAATTTATTGGATAAAAATAGTAATGAGGTAAAAGGTTTTAGAAACACATTACTCTGTGTTACAGATTTAATTGATTATAGTTACAACTTTCATGTTTCTGATACTTCGTTATCTGATCATCAGCTGCTTTTTGTAAGTGCAAATCTAAGAGTTATTAAAGAAAAGAATTACTTAAAGAAAATTATTTGAATTATGATAAACTTTCAAATGATGCTCTATGGGAAAATTTAATATATTATAATAATGTAGATGATTTTACTCTAGCATTATCTGAAAAAGTACATAAATATACAGAAGTAATTTTGCCAAAAAAGTAAGGAAAAAACATGAGTGAATAAATAGTGACACAATTCGTAATATAAAAATTCGCGAATCTTTTTTTAAGTTTAAAAAAAAATATCCAAATGATAGGAGGGTTAAAGAGCTATACGAGAAGTACAGGGACTTAGTAAAACGATAAATTAAACAGGCTAAGAATAACTTCTATAATAACATCATAGCTAGTCATCCCAACGATTCTAGAAAACTATGGAATCTTTACAAAAGAATAATGAACAATAATAGTAGTAATGATAATAGATGCGTTTTAAGCGAAATTGACTACAGTAGCACTAAAATAACTAACTTTTTGGAAATCGCAAATACAATGAATACATATTTCATAGATGTCACAAAAACTTTAAATATCTCAACTAGGGTCTGTTGATGAGAATTGAAAAATTAAAACGTCTTTTTCAAAAAATATTTACTAGGATTCAGTTTTAACACCCACCAATATAGAAGAAGTTAGAAATACTATAGATGCAATAAAGTTAGGTAGCGCAAACCTAGAAATTTTCTGATCAAATTAGCCCAGTGCTAGTACAATTTATTAATAATGCTTTAGAGTCTGGTAGTTTTCCTGAATCTTTAAAACTTGCTACGGTTACACCTATACATAAAGATGGCGGAAAAGCAAATCTCTCAAACTACCGGCCAATATCAGTTTTAAGTTCTACGTCTAAAGTCTTTGAAAAAATAATTAAAAGCAGGCTAACCCTCTTCATAAATGCAAATAACATCTTGTATAAAGACCAATATGGCTTTGAGGTAACCTCAAACACTACTGCCGCTTGTTTAGCTCTAACCGATTTTATATCAAGGAGTATAGATGACGGAAAATATAACAACTTGTTTATTTTTGGACTTGCAAAAAGCTTTTGATTGCGTATATCATGATATACTTCCCTTCAAATTAAATCAATTAAAGTTCAAACCTAATCAATTAAATCTGTTCAGATCATACCTATCCAATAGGAAGCAGCTCACGCGATTTAATGACACATACAGGGGTATAAAACATATAAAAGAGGTGTCCCCCAAGGGTCAATTTTGGGGCCGATATTATTTAAAATTTATATAGATAATATAGCCAGGCTAGAATTAAAAGGATCGTTACAGCTTTTTGCTGATGATGCAGTAATAAGAGTGGCTGCTAAAAAGCAGAATGTCATTAATTATTAACAAGTCAAACATTTGAATATTTGAAAATGAAATTATTAGTTTCACTAGCATTATCTATAAATATATTCAAATTGACTTAGTAAAGAATTTTAACTATTTAGGACTCATTATAGATAGCAAACATAGATGACAAGAACATATAAATCACATTATTAAGAAGGTTGTTCCATATGTTTTTATCTTAAAAAGATTAAGAAAATATTTTAATAAAAAACATTATATGTTATTTATTCATCCTATATTTGTTCAAATTTAATCTACATAAATCCCATATGGAGTAACACTTCACAAATCTATATAAAAAAATTAGATATAATACATAAGAGAGCAGTTAAAACTATTAATAATTTCCCAATCAGATATCCAACAAGTTTAATTTATTCGACTAAATATTTAAGCTTTGAAAGTATTTGCAAAATATTTGTATTCTCTAGCTTTTAAAATAGTTAACAATTTAATTAAACACAACTTTTTAATAAATCGTAATTTTGACATACATAATTATAATACTAGAAACCGGAGTAACTTTTATCTTTTTTTGTTTGGAACAGATAAGCAAAAAAAAATAATTGTGTATATAATAGTTTAAGGGCTTATAATAATTTAACAGATGAATTAAAAAATTTAACTTCCTACAGCTTATTTAAAATGAAAATTAGAGATTTTGTTATAATTGTAAATGTAAATGTAGTAAATTAATTAATAAAATAAAAAATAAAAAAAAAAATAAAAAAATAAAAAAAAAATCTATAATAGCTAATTCTAGAATATTTTAAATGTAGCTTTAAGAATATAATTTGATAATTAAAGAGGAAAATGAATTTAATTGTTATTTAAGAAAATGAAATTTGGGAATTTCAGAATTGTTCTGATTAATGATATATATATATATTTTGTTTTGATAATTATTAAACTATCTATATGACCATACAGCCACTTAATGGCTAGGGTCTAAAAATAAAATGATTATAATACAATAAAAAAATATGTAAAAACCACTTATTATGTAAATAAAAAAATTTTAATAAAAAAAAAAAAAAAAAATTACTTAGGCAAAAAATAAAAGTACATTTGTACATTCGCTCCGTTTGTGTTAAAATATTAATAGTTTCATAGTTTCATATTATAATTAATTTACTCAAAGAAAAAAAAAACATATTTATATCCACTGTTTTAGTAATGATAAAGATAATAAAGTAAATAATAAACCGAATGAAACACTCAATTTA
The DNA here is from genome assembly GCA_947095535.1 of Poecilobothrus nobilitatus. Taxonomy (NCBI): domain Eukaryota; kingdom Metazoa; phylum Arthropoda; class Insecta; order Diptera; family Dolichopodidae; genus Poecilobothrus; species Poecilobothrus nobilitatus. The sequence continues at coordinate 179,667,187 of OX352772.1, forward strand.
AAAATTTTTTTTTTTTGCTTATTTTTATTTTAACTTTTAATTATAAAATTAAATTAAATTAAAAACGAGAAAGAATACAGTTGCCTTTGTCAACTCTTAAATACCCGTACGAACCGTTAGCATGTTCACAGCCTGTCACTCTGCTTACAATAATATTTTTTAAATATTTTAGTATTTGAAAATAATTTGGGTGAATTTTATAATTTCTAGAACTATGGGTTGTACATATATTCAAACTATATTTTTATACATTTTTCAATAGAATAATTTCTTATAAGTACAATAAAATACATATATACATATATTATATACGCTCTTATCCACCAGACCACCGAGGCCAGTAAATAGGCACTTGGGCCAGACAGATCAGTAGGTCAAGGTCACCCGGAAGTAGGTCAAACCGTAATTAGGTCAGACTGAAAGTAGGTTAATGTCATAAAAATAGGTCAGACAAGCGGCGGCGGCGGCCGCCAGACAAGTCTAGTTGTTTATAAAGATTGTATACTTGTTTTAAGTAATAGGTAAACATGGAAATAGTAAGGAAAAATTGCTTTTTATTTTTGCTTGAAATTTTGAGATGTTTTTGCTTGCATTTTTGATATGTTTGCATTTATTTCTTGTTGTTTTTTTTTCTTTCGTTTTATTTTTTTATGACAAGTATTTAAAGAAGACGAAAGTAGTTATACTATGCCGGTACTGGCTCGACTTTTTGATAGCTATCTCTTTCACTCCTATGTGTTCTTATGGCTGAATGTTTTCTATCTCTTTCTCAAAGCTTTTGTAGAAAAGTTCAAAATGAAAAGAGTAAGTGGTTTGTGTTTTTAATGTGCATTAAATTGATCAAGAAGATGATAGGGTTTGTGTGATTGATAAATCACGCCGCGCTCGAATAGCTTTGTGAAATGATTTGAATCTTAATTTGAATAAATTGATAGTTATTTTTGAATCTGTTAGTTTGAATAGTCCGTTAATTTGAATAAATTGATATTTATTTTTGAATCTGTTAATTTCAATAGTCCGTTAATTTGAATAAATTGACAGTTATTTTTGAATTGTTAGTGTGAATAGTCCGTTAATTTTTCTGTGTTTTCACAAAATTGAATGGAAAATAAAAAATTTGGTAAAAAATTTTATTAAAATGTGAATGAAAAAAGTTTTAGTGATAAGAAATAATGTTTGTGTTTTTTTGTTTGAAATTTAGAAAAAGAATTTCTTATCTGTATTAATAATATTAATATTTTAAAATGCTCAACAAATTTTTAAAGTTGTAAAATAAAAATCTGAAATGACGTCAGGGGATTCCTATTGTTAATTTAAAAAGAAAAAAAACAAAATATATTAGTATTACAAAGTTTTTTTATTTATGTTTTAAAGTTTTTCGATATTTATAATTATTTTCTTTAAATTTTTTTACGATTTTACCTAATCGTAATAGGCATATCTTAGGAAATTTGATTGAACTCTGAGTAAGTAAATTCGTCCATTTGTCATCTTTATCTTCTCTCAATGTATTGAATTGGATCAATGTTGACTCAGCATAATTTCTCAAAAAATTAATATGATATTGAATTTCACGTCTATATTTTCTTCTAAAATTTTTTTTATTTTTAAGAAAAAATTTATTAAATACGATAAGTGTTCTTGCAAACTCCATTGTATGTTTAAAACTAAAGAAAACTAATTAAGCTGTTAATTTAGAAATAAAATTTGAAAATGCTGAGAATTAACAAAATTTTCTGTGGGTAGGAGTGTTAAGGTGTAGATAAAAATCTATTAAGTAAGGTATACGACACTTGGTAAGTTTATGAATCTATTATGTTAAGGTTCGATCCCAGAGAAGATTTTTTTTTTATTTTTTTTTTCTAATAATTTTACATCTAAAATTCTACAAAAGCCTAATCTTAACATAAAATATGACATAATTCGATTAAACTATTAGTAGAAACACCATAATGTTTTGGGCTGATAATATTTTACATGGATATAAATATTGTATTTGTGGACGGGAATGGACTTCAATTAAAATAATTAATTGGAGAATATTTCACGATTTTTTGGAGGTATACATAACTCCAGAAGGTGGTGAAAAAATTTGTTTATTTAAAATTAGAAATGGTGAATCATTTACTAACCAATTCGATTTATCTCCTTTGGATTGGCAACATCTAAAAATAGAAGTATATGGTGGTGATATATCTATTATTGGTAAAATAAGAGGTTTAACAAATAAAAAAAAGCAAGCACCTAATCATTTTAATGCTGATTGCCTCTGAAGAAGATGATTGGGAGATGATTGAAAAGAATATTTCAAATGTTCTGCCAGCTGGTAAGAATAAAGGAATTACTGAAAATATTGATGTATTATCACTGGCAAAAAATGAATATGAAGAAAATCAGAATGAATTGAAAAAGTCGATGATAAGGAAACGAATCGATGAAGGAATTATATTTATATATTCACTAGAAAATAAATATAATGAAAAAAATCCAAAATTGGTGACGTGTTAACTAATTTTAGAAAATTACTTGAAAATTTAAAAGAGGAATATTTAGATTATATGGAAGCTTATTCAGATGGAAGAGATACATTTTTATCACTCTTTTTATATGTATGTTCTATTATAAGTCAAATAAAGTTTGTACATAATAAAAAACTTTCTAGAAAATAAAAAGTATAACTTATATATTTACAATTTCCAATCACACATTACTGCGTGAACCTTGAATGAAGATAGATCAAAGTTTTTTTTTGTGACAATGAAATAATTTTTAATTTTAATATTTTGCTTGTTTACTATTCAAGCAAATTCAGCTCCAACTTCTAATATTAGATTGGATGAATCAGCTTTTGGCAGCACATATTTTAATATATTACTTCCAAATAATGAGACTGTTAAAGTAAATTTATCAGTTCAGTTTTTAAAACATGTAATTTCCTCAGAAACAAATACTATTGAAATTACAACAACAACTACAATACAACCATTATCTACTTTGCAAGCAATTGATCAATTTTTATCAGATAAAGCTGATTCAGTACCACAATATGCATCTATTGATGATGCTATTAAAGCTTTTAGAAATGAATTAGTTTTAAAAGAACATAACATTGGTGGAATAATAAATAGTGAGCATATATTTTATAGGCGTTTTGTATTGAATTTCGGTGAGAATCAAAAACTCACTGTTAGATGTGAATATGAAAGCATTTTTATTAAAAAGTTTCTCAAAATTCAATCTCATGAATATCGAGAAATATTAGTTGCAAGAATTACAGGTGACGGAAAAGCAGAAAAAATTATGATGGTAGATACAGAATATAAATCTGATTTCACTGTAATTGATTTACGAACAATCAAACAGGATCCGACATATCAAATGGAAATTCATTAAAAACAAAAAAAATGTAATTAAAATAATATGAAATAAAAATTTTTTTTTCTCTATATTAAATCAGTTTTATTTATCCATGAATTGTGATCAGATGAGAATCCAAGCCATTTTACAAAAATCTTATTATCTTTACTTTTAATAACTTTTTCAACTAGGTAAATATTATTGTGTTTAGATTTTAATAATTCATATTCATAGAAGCTTCCTTGTATAGGTTGACCTTGATAATCTTCCAGTAAATATGTGACAGGGTTAGTGATTTCAACTTTTCTTATCTTAAATAATTCAGTTGTCCAATTTGGGGTGTAGCCTTTTTCAAAAACATGTTTATACTTGCTTATTCTAACTGAATCATTAATTTTATATTTTCCGGGTAAAGCTATTTTTATGTGATTATATACAGTTTTAAGTAAATTTTCAGCATTATCTTTATTGACATCAGATGGTGGTTTCTGAATTGTTCGATGTATAGTGTTGTTATATTGTTTTGTTAATTCTTCAGTTAGGTTAATCCATTTATAATTTCCATTAAAACTAAATTCTTTCCACATCTTTTCTTTTAAAGTTCTATTAAAACGTTCAACAATAGAGGCCTTTATTATGCTAAATGTTGAATAATGATTTATATGATATTTATGCATTATTTTTTGAAATATTTTATTAAAAAATTCTTTTCCATCGTGGGTTGGTAAATTTTGAGGTTGTCTTTTAGAATTTACAAAAATATTTTGCATTGCTTCTGTAATGTTCTCTGAAGTTTTTGTTTTTATAGGGATTACCCATGCATACTTAGAAAAGGTGTCAATTACAGTTAATAAAAATTTAAAACCTTTGTTCTCTTTAGCATATAAACCCATTTCTACTAAATCAGCTTGCCAAAGATCATCAAAACCATTTATTATAACTCTACGTCGTCCAAAATTTCTCCGTGCAGGCTTATGCAGATCTTCAACAACTTCTATTTTACTCATGTTTATACAAAATAAAAATAGATGGATTTAATTACTATGTATAACTAATTAGAAAATCTTTGATTGAAAATGAATTTGCGGTGATTACTATCTAGAATCAAAAATAATATCATCAGTATTTTGAATTCGTTGACTAAATCTGTAGTGATCAAGTGCTATAACTTCCCAATATTTTTGCCGAGCTAACTTATATGCTGTATTCCATTTGTATAATATATGCATTTGAGGCTTTAATATAAATTTGACTCTCTTTTTTACTTTTTTTCCATCATCATAATCCTCTTCCTCATGACTATCCTCAGATAAATCTGAAATTTCACCAGAAGTAACTGAAATATCATCTTCCTTTTCATCACTCTCATCAGACGAATCTGAAGCTTCAAGCCAATCGAATAAATCTACAACTTCATCCTTACTCATCTTGAAAATAACTAATTAGAATATATGTACCTCTCTTTCAGTTATTTATAAATAGAATAAAATAAATAAAACGAACAATAAATGTTCAATATATTAAAATTTATATTTTTTAATTTATATATAGTAGTTTACAAATATGTATATTTTTATTATAACCTATTTTCTATTCTTTTATATAATTCCATTAGTTTGGTGCAGTGTAACATACATTGTTCTGCTGAATGGCATGGGCAAGTATCTGGAAAACTTTCAATGTTATCTGATGTATAGGGGCATATATCCCAATGATATCCATACTGCTTCATTTCAATTTGTAGAGAATTTTTAAATAATTTTAAAAATTTGAAATGATCTTTTAACTGTTCATAATGTTCCTGCAATAAAATATCTTCATATTTATTTAAAAAAATATTTAAAGAATATTCTATTTGATGTATATCCATTTTAGAAGTTAAATCAAAACTAATCACAATTAATTTCTTGAATTATTAATTAAATCTAACGCTGATTGAGCTTTGGCTTCAGCTTTTTTTAATCTCTCAGTAATAAATCTAATTGGTTTTTAGCACATTTCCAAAAAAATTTTGAAAAAATGTGCTTATTAGTTTCACTCTGTCCGTCCGTCCGTCCGTCCGTCCGTCCGTCCGTCTGTTTACAAAACTTCTACACCGTTAAAGATAGAGAAAAAAAATTTTAACCATAGGTAGGTCTTATAAAAAAAATAATTTTGTGGAACAACTTTTTCATGTAGCCCCCCCCATTACGGAGCTACACCCCCTCAAACTTTGAAAAAGCCCTATTTTTAAATGCATATATCTTATGTTCTGCTTAAGATTTTTTCAATCTGAAAACGTCATTCGACAGGTATTTCTTTTATCTTTGTAAATTAATATCAAAATTATACAATTTTTTTAAATTTAGTATTTAAATTTACCGTTATGTGAAAACCAAATTTTGCATGATTTTTCTACTTTCATAACTCCGGCACGCTTCTAGATACAAGCTTGAAATTTTGAGGCAAGAAAGAACTTTTAGAATTAGTATAAGTTTCCTCAGAAAATTTTTTCGGACCACCCCCTGTTTATGAGCTATTAGGGCTTAAAAATTGAAAATTTGCTATTTTTAAACACCTGTAACTTAGGAACCTGCACACATTTTACTTCTGCAAGATGTAAAAATTAAAGCTACAATAATATATTTTTACGTGTGTGAAAGGTTTATTTTAATTGTAAAGGGTTCCAAAGTTGCAGCTCTTCAAAATTGTAAAAAAGCCCCATTTTCAGATGTATATATCTCGGGCTCTGCGTAATAGTTTTGCAATCTAAAACCGCCAGAAGATCGAAAATTTTATTATCTATATGAAACAATATCAAAATTATGTAATATTATGTAATTTACGATTTAAATTTACCGTTATGTGAAAACTACATTTTGCATGAAATTTCTTTTTTCATAACTCCGGCACCCCTTTAGATAGGAACCTGAAATTTTGAGACAAGAAAGAACTTTTAGAATTAGTATAAGTTTCCTCAGAAAATTTTTTGGTAACGCCCCCTCTTTAAGAGTTATTACGCCTCAAAAATTGAAAATTAGCTATTTTTAGACACCTGTAACTTAGGCACCTGTAAAAATTTTTCTTCGGCAAGACATGAAAATGAAAGCTACAATAATATATTTTTACGTGTGTGAAAGGTTTATTTTAGTTGTAAAGGGTTCCAAAGTTGCAGCTCTTCAAAATTGTAAAAAAGCCCCATTTTCAGATGTATATATCTCGGGCTCTGCGTAATAGTTTTGCAATCTAAAACCGGCAGAAGATCGAAAATTTTATTATCTATATGAAACAATATCAAAATTATGTAATATTATGTAATTTACGATTTAAATTTACCGTTATGTGAAAACCACATTTTGCATGAAATTTCTTTTTTCATAACTCCGGCACCCCTTTAGATAGGAACCTGAAATTTTGAGACAAGAAAGAACTTTTAGAATTAGTATAAGTTTCCTCAGAAAATTTTTTGGTAACGCCCCCTCTTTAAGAGTTATTACGCCTCAAAAATTGAAAATTAGCTATTTTTAGACACCTGTAACTTAGGCACCTGTAAAAATTTTTCTTCGGCAAGACATGAAAATGAAAGCTACAATAATATATTTTTACGTGTGTGAAAGGTTTATTTTAGTTGTAAAGGGTTCCAAAGCTGCAGCTCTTCAAAATTGTAAAAAAGCTCCATTTTCAGATGTATATATCTCGGGCTTTGCGTAATAGTTTTGCAATCTAAAACCGCCAGAAGATCAAAAGTTTTATTATCTATATAAAACAATATCAAAATTATGTAATATTTTGTAATTTACGATTTAAATTTACCGTTATGTGAAAACCACATTTTGCATGAAATTTCTTTTTTCATAACTCCGGCACCCCTTTAGATAGAAACCTGAAATTTTGAGACAAGAAAGAACTTTTAGAATTAGTATAAGTTTCCTCAGAAAATTTTTTGGTAACGCCCCCTCTTTAAGAGTTATTACGCCTCAAAAATTGAAATTTTGCTATTTTTAGACACCTGTAACTTAGGCACCTGTAAAAACTTTTCTTCGGCAAGACATAAGAATTAAAGCTTCAATAATATATTTTTACGTGTGTTAACAGCTTTTCTTAGTTATATAGGATTCCGAACTTACGGCCCCTCAAAATCTCAAAAATGTCCTATTTTCACGTTTTTTTCTTATTACATGAAATTTTCAAATTTTTGTGTAAGTCACACTTCTAAACAATTTGTATTGAGTTTTGGAAATGTGCGCTTTTAAAAACCGTTGGTTTACATTCTACCTTGTTTAATTTGAAATTCAATAAAATCATTCATTTCTGAAAATTTTTCATTTAACATTGTAGAAAATTGATGATATACTATGTCTAAACTATCTTGTACTTGTTCTTCTAATATTTTTAAATTTTTTTCTGTTAATTTACGTTCACTAGTCAAATTGATAAACATTTCTCCTAAGTAGTTTTTTATTAGTTCTTTATGAAAGAAAATTTGGTTATTCACAAATGTTTGTGTTGTTGCATCATTTCCGTTAACTGGATCTTGAACATTTGATAAAATTTTGTTATCTAAATCATAATTTCCTTCAGAAGTTAATTTGAAACCTATACCTGGAGGACGTTGAGTATGTAGTTTTCTAGAAGAAGAAGAAGCTGTACTACGTCCAAACTTATCAAGTGGCATTATGATTTTTACTGATTGATAATTTAAAATATTATTGAATTATATTTGCTTCTCTCAATTCTTCAATTATAGATACAATTTCATTGTGATGATTATTGTTACCAGCTAATTGTGAACTAATTAAAAGTCTTAATCTGTCAACTAACTCATTAGGATCATCCCAATAAACAAACTGATTTGATTGATTTGTATAATTTAAATATATTTCTGGCATAGGAGATTTATGTAAAAACATTCTAAAAAAATTTTTTTTTGAATAACCTGAACCAGATTTTTTATACCTAGTATTGTAATCATGATCATAATATTTTCTTAATATGTTCTTGTATTTATAACCTTTGTTTCCTTTTATTTGTCCTAAACTATCATAATTTCTTCTATGTGCATTCGTTTTGTTAAGTTTTTGATAATATATACTTAAATCACTTTCAGTATAGTTTAAAGGTTTTTTCTAAAATATTAATTCATATAGGCCATCAGTTCCCTTAAATTATTCATCATCAATCACTATATTTTTAGTATTTTCATCTATTTCAAAATTAGCATTACCAAGTTTTCGAATATTTAATGATTTATCAAAACGTTTCAATTATCAACGTTTTCAATTTATCAAAATTATTGCAGAATTTTAAAGTATTTGGCGTTGAAGGTTTTGAAATTGATGATTCATCATTATAGAATTTTAAAGTATTTGGAGTTGAATTTTTAAATTCATTGTATGTACTAGCCTTGTTGCTAGGTGTTTTAACTTCCGATGTAAATGACGGCATTAATTTAAACCTGTTATCATCATCCGCATCCCATTTAATTTCCGGTTTGATAACATTATCTGAAAATTGTTGTTCTTGTTGTTTGACAACATTTGTTAATTCTTTCAATGGTTTTATAATTGGAGTAAAAGCTTCTTGTCGATTACGGTCTTCCGATAACTTTTGAACTTTTAAAGATTGAAATTTGCTTTTTAAATTTTTGCGAGTTTTAATTAAATCTTTCATGAGTTGTTCATCCATTTTTTAAATGAGGATTAGTTCAAGTATTAACTGTAAATTATCGACTGACCTGTCCTGAACTCCTGCTAACTGATAATCGCAAAATGCAAATTGGTAACTGCCATCTGCTAATAGCCAACAGCTAACTGCAAATTGCTAACTGCTAAATAACACCATTAAGTTAGTAAATGTTGAAGAATTCGTTCAGCTAATAACTGCCTACTATGGCAGATCTCTTGTCAACTAATATTTAGCAAATGCATCAAAATTTTTTCTATAACGTCCATTATTTAAACTGTCATCTTTATTGATTAATAGAAAACCATAATTATCATTCCAGCAACATACACTCAATTTTTTAAAATCAATGTATGACATATCAGAATTGACATGATCATTATAATATATATGTTTTAAATTTAAATCATCTTGCTTAAATATAATTAAAAAATTAGCATTATCTCTAACTAAATGCTTTGGAATTCTTGTATATGACTGACATAAATAAAAGCTATCTACTTCTTGATGACGTCCCATACAAAAATAGGCTCTTATATTATCTTGTTTATCACAAGCTACATCATCAAAAATAAATATTGAGATTGGTTGTGATGCCCATGGTTCAATTACATCAGCATTATTTGAAAATTCGTTATATCCCATTCCTTTGATTGGTTTTATTAATTTTTTTAAATATAGTTATTAGGTTGATTTTTTTAAATATATCATATTTAGGTTGATGCAATGATTTCGAGTAGATATATATGTTTTGAAATTTGAGCCCTTTAGGATCTAAAAGCATACTTATCATAGCATTAGTTTTACCGCAATTTGAAGGTCCTACTCTTAATCCTCTTATACTATCTGGAAAACATTCACCATGTCTTTTTATTTTCTTTTTTGGATTTTGATCAAAATTTTTAACTTTAACTGCATTATCTAGTTTTATAAATTTCATTTTATAAAGGTAATTAGTATTTGAGTGACTTTCTTAAACTAAACAACTTAATATTATGCCACTTTATAATAAATATTCCATCAGTAACCAAAAAACCGTTAATGGAAAAGGTGTAGTTAATTCTCTAATTAATAAACTGCCATTTGAAGCAGATTTACCTGGTTATAATTATTGTGGTCCTGGGACAAAACTAGCAAAACGATTAGCACGAGGTGATAAAGGAATTAATGGTTTAGATGAGGCTTGTCGAGAGCATGATATAGCATATTCTCAAAATACTGATCAAAGTCAACGTCATATAGCTGATAAAATACTAGCAGAGAAAGCTTGGCAAAGGACAAAAACTAAAGACCCAAGTTTTGGTGAACGGTTAAATTCACATCTAGTTACAAACACAATGAAAGCGAAAGTTAAACTAGGTATGGGTTTAAAAAAGAAAACAAAGAAAACTAAAAGAAAAAACAAAAACCTTTGAAAAATGTCATAAAAGAAGCTGGAACAGCAGTTAAAACTATAAAAAAACCTATGAATGAAAAAAATACTATAAGAATAGCTTTGCAAGCAGCTCGAAAATTTTCTAGGGGGCAGAAAAAAATAATCGATATTCCTAGAATAATTCCAGTACCAAAAATTGGTGGAGTTCTACCTTTAATTCCAATTTTTGCGGGTCTTTCAGCTATTGGAGCATTATCAGGTGGTGCTTCTGGGATAGCTAAGGCTGTAAGCGATGCTAAAAATGCACACAAACAGTTACATGAAAGTGAGCGTCACAATAAATTCATGGAAGCTATTGTATTAAAAGGAGGAAAGGTATTACACTTAAAACCGTATAAGAAAGGATTAGGTCTTTATTTAAATCCAAAAAACCATTAAATGAGCTACCCAAAAGAGCACTTACTAATTATGATTTAGAAGAATTTGGAAAAAAATACTTAAAACATTTCCGTAGAGTTTTTATGCGAGATAATTTACAAACACGCAAGCCTTTGAAATACGAATGTGGTATAATAAATTTAGATAATTCTATTGGAAATGGAACGCATTGGGTAGCTTATTAGAAAAATCCTCAAATCATACAATATTTTGACAGCTTTGGAAATTTGCAACCTCCATTAGAAGTAATTAAATATTTAGGAAATAAGCTTGTATATAACTACAATAAATATCAAAACTTTAATTCATATAATTGTGGTCATTTATGTTTAGAATTTTTATTTCATATTGTTAACAAAAAAAAAAATGATCAGTAAATAAAAACATAACATAATAACAAAAAACAAAAATATTGCTTTTTTTATTATTAGTCTAGTTTTAAATAAACATAACCTAGGTTAATAATTTTGTTCAAGTTCAAGGTTATTTTCTCTATTAAAAGAACCGAAAAAATTAACTGATAAAGAATAATTTGAATTTAGTTGTAAAGAAATTAAAAGAACGAAAAAATAGAATTAGAATATATTATGATGTATGCATTGTTTTTCATTATGTTAATGATTAAGATGGATTAACCTTGAAAATCTATAAAAGCAGAATACTCTTCTGAAATATCTCATTTTTCTTTGAGTAAAAGATATGTCAATAACATTAACTTTAAACGGAAACTCTTCCATATTTACAAATAATTATTTTCCTCCTACAGATCTAAAGGGAATAGAATATACGTGTGGTTTAGCAGATTTCCAAATATATAATTCAATACCAAATATAGATGAGGAAAATAATAAATTTATTATTGATGATAAAACCTACAAAATTCAAACAGGTTCATACAAAATTGATGATATTGAAAAATTTCTTAGAAAAACATTGAATTTAGCTAAAACAGATAAGGAAAAATTGATTATAAGAGCAAATAATAACACATTAAAGTGCGAAATTTTTGCCGATAAAGAAATTGATTTTGAAAGAGAGGATACTATCGGTGAATTATTAAATTTTAGTAGAAAAAGGTTATTACCAAACAAATGGCATACTTCAGAACTTTTTGTTGACATTAATAAAATAAACATAGTAAGAGTAGAATGTAATATTATTTCTGGAACTTATATTAATGGAAAACAAGCTCACATTTTACACGAATTCTCTATAAACGTCAGTCCAGGATATAAAGTAGTTGAAGTTCCTACGAATGTAATTTATTTACCTATAACTATTAATCAGACAATAACAATTAGATTGAATTTGAAATTTGATTGAATTCATTTGAAGCCTCAAAATGATAGTACATATTTAATCAAAATCATCAATCTAATATAAATTTGCAGAATGATATACACCGGCTTAATTCATCAAAGCTAGTCAAAGGAGGAGGATCTCAGCATTTAAAATATAAAAAACGTTTATTATTTAAAAATAAGGAATATCTAAAATCACTTGGCTATTTACTAAACACAAATTAAAATGGAACTTTTTAATGACCCCATTTTTGATGAAAGTATAATTAGCGCTCAATGGTATTCATATTCACCATTTCTAAATTCGTTTGGATTAAGTGATATTATTCGAATACAAATACAAAATCAGAATTTAAATATATTACCATCTACAAGTCAAATTTATATAGAAGGATATGTAACAAAACATGATGGATCAGCTGTTACACATACTAAACTAGTTAATAATGCTATACCATTTCTATTTGATGAAATTCGTTATGAACTTAATGGGAAAGAAATTGATCATAATCGTAATGTTGGAATAACTTCAACATTAAAAAAATATATTTCACTCAATCAAAATGAAAGTACCGTTTTATATAATGGAAGTTGGTCTCCTGAAAATTCAATTAAAATTAATGGACTTCATTTCAATTTTTGTGTACCCTTAAAGAGATTATTAGGATTTGCGGAAGATTATAAAAATATTATTCCAAATGCAAAACATGAATTGATATTAACTCGCTCTCGAACAAATGATAATGCATTATTATGTAGTGTTGTTAATGCTAGCGAAAAATCGAAAATTACTATCACAAAAATACATTGGAAGGTTCAACATATTAACTTAAACGATAGGCTTAAATTAAATTTATACAAAAGCATTGAAAATGGTTCGGTTATAAAAATTCCTTTTAGAAATTGGGAATTGCACGAGTATCCTACATTACCAACAGGAACTACACATCATATTTGGAAGGTTAAAACAGCTTCACAACTTGAAAAACCTCGTTTTATTATTTTTGCTTTACAAACTGGTAAACAAAATAAACTGGATGAAGATCCTTCAACTTTTGATTATTGTGATATTGAAAATATAAAAGTATATTTAAATTCAGAATCATATCCATATGAAGATATGAATTTAGATTTCGTAAAAAATCGTTATGCTTTAGCATATGAAGTATATTCGAATTTTAGAAGCTTTTACTATAATAACTCAATATCAGAATCTTTAGTTTCATGGGAAAATTTTAAAACCAATTCTCCTATCTTCATAATTGATACTCGTTTTCAAAATTAAAATCTAAAAATGGGGCCAATTGATGTCAATTAAAGACTTTAAAAAAAATTCCAGACAATATTGCACCTTATTGTCTTATTTTGCATGACCGCTTAGTAGAATTTAAACCGTTAACAGGTGAAGTTAATAAAATTAGCAAATTAAATTTCTAAATAAAAACAAATGAAGTTGCCTATAAAAAATAATGAAATATTAATGAATTTGGAGTCTTGCTGTGTTTTGGAAATTCCACCATTTATTGCTGGAATATTTTTTATGATCGCATTACATTGTATAAGTTTTTTAATATATAAACTTTATAAATATATTAAATTTAATCAATTAAATTCTCCTGAAACATAAAAATGGAATATGTAATAATTGATATACAAGGTTTTCTAGATAATAATAATAAATTCATTTTAAAAGAAATTGCTATTCTTTCATCAAATAATGATATTCAACATTTTATAATAAAACCGCCTTATGGCTACCATTATTAAGATACTAAAACAAAATACTTAAATAAATGGCTCACTAAAAATCATCATGGATTTCAATGGTTTGAGGCAAAACTCATTATTCTGATGTCATAAACTTTTTAAAAATTTTTATACCGAATCAAACGAAAATTTATGTTAAAGGATAGGAGAAAAAAACCTGGATTAGTAATATGTTAAAAAATTCAAATGTTTTTGATTTGAATGATCATGATTCTACAAGTTTAAAAATAATGAAAAATCAGCAAATTCGCTACTTAAAAAGATGCTCATTTAATCATGTTGGTGTTTGTGTCTTAGAAAATGTTTACTTAATAAAAACGCTGATATAAAAATTTTGATCATATATAAACTCTTTAAATATTGAAGCAGACATCAAATGAAAAATATCAGTGTCGCAGAATTATTTAAAAATTACGTATTCATGGATAATAAAATCAAACAGCCTAATAAACCTTTTGGAGGTCAAATAAGAAGAGCAATTAATAATATAGTATATGAAATAAGGAAGCCCTCAACCTCATCATCATCAGCTTCATCAACAGCTTCATCATTCAATAACTTGAGGAAAGAAAAATAATAATCCTAAAATAAATTGTTTTTAAAAGAAAAAAATCTAGAAAAAAAAATTTAAAAAATATTGTAAAATTTTAATTTTATCTTTTTATTTTTATAAATCTTATGTTTATATATAAGTTTAATTAAATTTTCAGTTATGATCTTTATATTAATGATCTGATGATGACCTGATGATCTTTATACTAAAATAATTTATTTTAATTATTTCATTTTATAAGGACTCCATGCTAACGTATTAATTTTATCTTCTAATACAAATCTTTTATCATCAAAATGGCATAATGCTACTTTATTTATCATTTGCGAATATATTTAGAACGAAGTTTAGATTTGAATATATGTTAACTTGTTAAAATTGCTGATTTAGGCAATTTAAGAGGAGAAATTATCAGAAATATATTCATTTCACTTTTCATTTTATAGAATCTGTTTAAAAAATTTAAATGGATAAAAAAGGTTTTCAAAAAAGCTCAATTTTCAAAGGGATACCAAAAACCGTTGCACAGCTCTGAACATAAATCAACTAAAATCAACAGTATCACAACACAAAACACCACCTAAATAACTAAAAAATAAAATAAAAATGTAAAATTTTTAAAAATAAACTAAATTAAAATTGAATTTTCATCTTTAATTATTTAAAATGTTTTTTAAAATTCTGATATGTACATATATGTACATAAATATATTTAATTAGATAATTTATTCCATTTCTGCAGAGGAATCTTCTTCTGCTTCAACTTCTTCGTCTTCTTCTTCGAATTCTTCCGTATCTATTCGCTTGAATTTTATTTTATAGGTTGGACCGCATTCTCCTTCATATATTACGGCATAACATCCATTCTCCAATTTCCTCATCTCCTCTTCCCCCAGTTTGTTGAATCTTATTGACAGGAAGATTTTAAATGATTTTGTTGTGAGAATTACCCTTTCTCCAAATTTCGTGAGTATTCTCTTCAAATTTATTATTTTAAAATTTTTATTCAGTTTCATTTCAGAAACTTTTCTTGTTTTTACCACTGATTGAAATTTATTATTGATGTTTTCAATAAACTTGTCCATTTTAAAATAATTAAATTTATTTTTAATATTTAAATGTTTAATGTCTAGTTTGGTGGTTGAATTGAAACTAATTAAATAATTTAACTGTATTACTTTAATTAGAGTAACTGAATTTTAATGGATGGGATGTATGTGGTTTTATGGTATGCAAAATTTTTTTTGAAATAAGTATTATTATACATTTAAATAATACCTAATTAGAATATTGCTATGAATGATTGAGTGATTAGCGTTAAAAGAATTTTTGAATTTAAGTTTATGATGAGAATAAAGTTTTGAGGATGTTTGCGGTTTTATGGTCCGACCAAAAATTCTTATTCATATGCGCGGTTTTTGATTTAAGTAAAATATGAATTGAAAATTTCAAGTAAATTGAGAATTTGATTTTAATCGTTTATGACAGCATTCCCAACAAAGTTGCTCAAAAATATTAAATATGAACGCAATAGAATTAATATTCGTGTCTGGGGAATGCAGTTTGGGTCTTATAACGCGCTACTGTCAGGAGCACAAACCTGATGAAATGGAGCATATTGTGGAAAACAGAATATTCCGAAATCTGAAAGATTTTGCTGATTACATTTTACGACACAGGAGATTGGTCAAGTGC
The DNA here is from genome assembly GCA_947095535.1 of Poecilobothrus nobilitatus. Taxonomy (NCBI): domain Eukaryota; kingdom Metazoa; phylum Arthropoda; class Insecta; order Diptera; family Dolichopodidae; genus Poecilobothrus; species Poecilobothrus nobilitatus. Next base: position 179,683,334 of record OX352772.1, read on the forward strand.
TTTACAAATCATTGCGATAGACTTTTATTTGAAATACCCGCACAACCTTTGCAAGTTCCTACAATTAAATATAATAATGAATTATAAAAGAATTTAAAAAAATTTTTAATTAATAAATAAAAACTATGTTTCAAATTATAAGACACACTTTATTTTATTTTATTCAATTTATTCCATAGAAATATTTAATAATTATAAATTATTTATCGAAAAGTGCCCCCAAGCTAGAGTATGCACATTATCATTTTTTATAAATCTCTTATCGTCTAAATAACTTAAAGATACTTTATTTAAGCTTTGTGTATATAATGTATGAGACTTTCTTCTAAAATTTAACATTTGTCTAACTAATATTTTTCTTTTGTATAAAACAATCCCTATAATTATTTATTGTAAAATTTTTAACAATACATTTTTTTACACCTTTCGCTTTACATATAGTTCTTCTATTTTCAATATCAATTGAATACATTTTTGCTCTTAAACCTATGAATTCTTTTATGATGCGCCCATTGCATTCATCTTTCATCATACCTAAAACTTTTTTATTTTTTCTGGGAATATTATATTGGTTTTTTGAATCATAATCGGAAGTACCATATCTAGCATCGATATCAGGCAACACATCTTTATAAAAGTCATCTGGTTTTATGGTATAAATGAATGAATCTGTATCCATATAATTTAATCTAATATCCTCTTCATATTTTAATTTAATATAGTCATAATGAAACCTATACATTGTATCTTTCGATAATTCTAGAATTGTAAACCCTAGGTATATAGGTTTATTATAATATACACGCATTCTATTCATCTGAATAGCAGCCATTTTATCGGTAAAATTAGTCGCGCTGTGAAAATTTGGTCTTGAAATTAAAGCGCGAACTCCTAGACGACGCCCATTATTTTCCCAATCAGTTACAATTTTTACATGCTTTTTTTATCTACGTTCTCCATGGTTTTCCCATAATTCGCATTATTTTGCTTTTTGAAGAAGTTTTTCTTAAAATCATTCGTTGCTTGAGTTCTATGAAAATTATTCAAATCTATAAAACACTTTAGCCAAGGAGATTGATCGAATTTTAATATTCTATGGATTTTTTTCAAAATTAAACCATGCTTTAAGCAATGTTTCAAATTTCTATAATGGATAACAAAATTATTTTTATTTTCCAAATCAGCTACTAATTTTTTTTGCTTCATATTTGAGTTTTGTTTGCTTTCTGCGCGGAATGGTAAATCGTTATGTGCATCATGCAAAGAAGATGGGTATTCTAAGTCCACCTCCGAAATATAACCTATATCTGAATTATCTGATATGTTTAAAACATCAATATCGAGATTTTTACACCACTTAAAATTTGAATGTGGGAGAAATTCTGATTGAGCAAGCCCGTCAAGATTATTTACATCTAAATATATAATATATTGCGATGGTTTTGTCGGATCATAGTTTTCTAAATATTTATTATTAGCAACAGAATGCCTTAAGCTACATTGAGTTAAACCTCCTCTTATACCTGTTTTGATAAAATTATGCATATTAATATCGGTTAACAATTCAAGCTCAATTTTTGTAGTTTTTAACATGGAGTCCCTTGGGACTTGCCAACCCAGGTGCTGTATAATATTGGCAAGGATCTAAGGAGTATATTTTTTGACATACTTCACGGAAATTTTGAAATATATCTGCCAATAACAACACATCTGTTTTTAAATAAATTTCTAAATAATCACGCAGATTCTGACACTTAAATTTTTCCCACACAGTTTTCGCGTGAGCATAATCTTCTTCTAAACAAAGACTATTCATTAAACTATTACTGAAATGTTCTTTTGAGGGTGATGTAGTTTCGTTTAATTTCACCCACGAATTTAGGTATTCATAAGGAAATACACCTTTACGTCTGATTAAAGAAAAATTTTCATCATCTACAAACATTTTCCTCACAGTAAATAAATCGATAAATAAGAAGCTAATAATTCTAAACTAGAATCCATAAACCTAAACGAATCTAAAAATGTTATTTCCACAAAATTGTTTTCTTCAAATTCAATCCACTTAGAAAGAGAAATATAGTTTTCTTTATTAATTGGTAGTACATTAATATTCCCAGGATAATTTGCTAATGCTTTAACAATTAAATGACAATCATAGCTACTAAAATTATGGAAAAAAACCGGAATAAAATATGGATAAAATATGGATAAAAACCGGTTTTTCAAATTGCAAATTATAAATTTTATGAGCTGGACCTCTATAATTACCAGTAAAATGGCAATGATCCATTACTCTCTCTTCTGTTAAATCTTTTTCACAAATATGACAAAACTTACTTTCTAATTGAACTTTTAATTCTAATTCTGTTAATTTTTTAATTGGAGCTATTTTTTTTTTAAATACTTACAAGAAATATTTTTTACATCTGCAATCAAAGTCTTCACAAAATCTTCCTCACATCCAGGATTAGTCTGCATTCGGAATATATTTAAGCCATCATCATATGAACATTTGATATAATAAGCGAAAGAACAAGGGACATGTTCTTGAATATCTGTCGTTGAAGAGACGTGTGGATCCGGTGATCACGCATCAATATTTTGAAGAATATATTCAAAATCTGCATAAATCGCGAAAGGGACCACAATTTTTTTATTAAAGTTTTTGAATTTTAGTATTTTATTTTCATCTTTCGGGATTGTTGTAACAATTTTGTTGCATTCAGGCCCGTGTTGTTTTAAATCAGTTTCATTATAGAAATGGATCAAGCAATTATTACATAAAAAAATCCTTCCTTTATGTTTGCTTATTTGCGAACGAATTAATCTGGATATATTTTTTATATAAACATAGTGGGTTTTTTCTTTGTTTTCTATCAGCAATAGATTGATATGATGCATCTTTTCTCCTTTTGTGCAATAATATGGCCCATTAATTTGAAAAAAGGTATTGTTATTTATTTCCACTTTTTCATATCCAAAAACATTTATGCTGATTGATGGACTAATTTCTTCAAATATTGCGATATCAACAACTTTAAGTGGAAATGTTAGTCCATCGAATTTTAAAACCATCTTATTCTGTAAAGTAATTCTTTCTGCTGGTATATCGGGAATTCTATACGTTGATACCTGCTCAGGACGTTTTCCAGTGTGAAATGCTGCAGCTACACTCCATTTGAAGCAATATTCCTCTGAATTCATAACGTTAACACAGGCTCTTTTATTTTTTATAAACGATGGTAATCGTAGATATTGTGAACCACGCAAAGGTTTATATTGGTTGATGTTAATTTCTAAATGAATAATTTTAATTAATGCCCATCCACTATCTCGTTCTTGAAATTCGTCAGTCTTTTTCATAATACTCTGCGACAGCCGGTCATAGTTTTCAGTTATTTCTGGATTGTGTAATATACGCACCATCTTACTGTTAAATGATTTTATTGATATTATAAATTCATCATTAAACTCATCTTCAGCATTTTCTTTTTTCTGAATTTTCATATATTCAGCAAATAGCTCTAAATTAAATTTATACGCTTTATGTTTTGTTAACATCGTACTTAATAATTTGATAATCCTTTCTTTAGAATTTTGCAAAAACAATTCGGGTAGTATATTGCTCTCATCATTATTTTCATTATAAAGTCTCTACCCGTTCGCTAAAATTGCTTTGCACACGTTTTAAATCACCTTCCACAAGTTCTTTTACATTTTTCTTATGCAAAAAAGTTCTAGTATGATGCAGCCAATCTTTACATAATACTTTTACATTGCAATCTAAACAAGTTTTAAAATTATCAATATTTTTAACTGAATTTTTAACTTAAAGTATTTTATTTAATTTTTTATTATCTCTTAGAATTTTAGTTTATTAATCTTTTTAAATTTTTCTATTAGCACTTACAGCTAACAATTAAAATTTTTAATAAAATAGAAATCACGGAAAAATTTTATTGTACTGTGTTAATATAATAAAAATGTAGATAAGAAATTCTATTATTCTACCACATTATTCTTATCACATATGACATAATTTATTCCAAATTCATCAAACCATATTTTTTTTAATCTCTCACAACTATAATAGGCGTATCAAAAAAACTGACAAGAATTTTTTTTTTTTTTTTAGCCTCCAATAACTTTATACTTGTTTTCAGCAACTTAGTACGGGCACCTGCTATCAATAACTTTGACAAATACCTACTAACCTTCATTATTTTCATTTTCATTACCATCACAGCTATACATATTGGGGATATAATATTAGACGGACAGCCATGAGCCAGACATACCCCCACTACCAACGCCAAACAACCACACATCAGCAACCAGCAGCCCTACTACCCCCAACAAATCTCCTGTCACTTCCAAACAAACCACGACCCAATACCCCCAACTCATCCTCAGAACCGACACACACCCATATCTCAACCATCACACTCAATCGTCATTCCAATTTCATAATACCACTCCAACAATTCTATTCCGTAATACGCCTCATAATTCACAGCTGTCAAAAATTTTACTACGTCATCTGACTTACGCAGAAACCCCATATTTATACTACTTATATGTACATACATAATAATATATTAATATACATTTCATTCTCTTAAATATTTCTTAACATAAAATATTAATTAGTTTAGTACCAAAATTGTAAGTTCTAAATTCTACTCTCATGTTATTGATATTATTCCTGTACGCTAAAATTTTTATTGTTGTTTTTACAAAATACATATGTACGTATATGTATTATCCTACTACAGCTAACACAATTATTTTTTTTTAACTTAAAAATTTCTATTTATTAATAGAAATAATAATATATAATAGTATTAGTTTTGAACGTAAATATAATATGCATGCATATATAAACAAACATATACATTCACATTTAATAAAAACGTTTCAAATTTATTGTTGTTGGTTTAAGCATGAAATTTAAGTTTAATCCGAAAGTGCATACTTCATAATATGTATGTATGAATGTTATGAGATGACGTTATGTAACCATGTTGTAACCATGTGTTGTTAAATACATGCATTCGATGATTCGAGGTATTAAGAAGTAGAAAAAAAGTTTTTAGCACATTTCCAAAAAAATTTTGAAAAAATGTGCTTATTAGTTTCACTCTGTCCGTCCGTCCGTCCGTCCGTCCGTCTGTTTACAAAACTTCTACACCGTTAAAGATAGAGAAAAAAAATTTTAACCATAGGTAGGTCTTATAAAAAAAATAATTTTGTGGAACAACTTTTTCATGTAGCCCCCCCCATTACGGAGCTACAGCCCCTCAAACTTTGAAAAAGCCCTATTTTTAAATGCATATATCTTATGTTCTGCTTAAGATTTTTTCAATCTGAAAACGTCATTCGACAGGTATTTCTTTTATCTTTGTAAATTAATATCAAAATTATACAATTTTTTTAAATTTAGTATTTAAATTTACCGTTATGTGAAAACCAAATTTTGCATGATTTTTCTACTTTCATAACTCCGGCACGCTTCTAGATACAAGCTTGAAATTTTGAGGCAAGAAAGAACTTTTAGAATTAGTATAAGTTTCCTCAGAAAATTTTTTCGGACCACCCCCTATTTATGAGCTATTAGGGCTTAAAAATTGAAAATTTGCTATTTTTAAACACCTGTAACTTAGGAACCTGCACACGTTTTACTTCTGCAAGATGTAAAAATTAAAGCTACAATAATATATTTTTACGTGTGTGAAAGGTTTATTTTAATTGTAAAGGGTTCCAAAGTTGCAGCTCTTCAAAATTGTAAAAAAGCCCCATTTTCAGATGTATATATCTCGGGCTCTGCGTAATAGTTTTGCAATCTAAAACCGGCAGAAGATCGAAAATTTTATTATCTATATGAAACAATATCAAAATTATGTAATATTATGTAATTTACGATTTAAATTTACCGTTATGTGAAAACCACATTTTGCATGAAATTTCTTTTTTCATAACTCCGGCACCCCTTTAGATAGGAACCTGAAATTTTGAGACAAGAAAGAACTTTTAGAATTAGTATAAGTTTCCTCAGAAAATTTTTTGGTAACGCCCCCTCTTTAAGAGTTATTACGCCTCAAAAATTGAAAATTAGCTATTTTTAGACACCTGTAACTTAGGCACCTGTAAAAATTTTTCTTCGGCAAGACATGAAAATGAAAGCTACAATAATATATTTTTACGTGTGTGAAAGGTTTATTTTAGTTGTAAAGGGTTCCAAAGCTGCAGCTCTTCAAAATTGTAAAAAAGCTCCATTTTCAGATGTATATATCTCGGGCTTTGCGTAATAGTTTTGCAATCTAAAACCGCCAGAAGATCAAAAATTTTATTATCTATATAAAACAATATCAAAATTATGTAATATTTTGTAATTTACGATTTAAATTTACCGTTATGTGAAAACCACATTTTGCATGAAATTTCTTTTTTCATAACTCCGGCACCCCTTTAGATAGGAACCTGAAATTTTGAGACAAGAAAGAACTTTTAGAATTAGTATAAGTTTCCTCAGAAAATTTTTTGGTAACGCCCCCTCTTTAAGAGTTATTACGCCTCAAAAATTGAAATTTTGCTATTTTTAGACACCTGTAACTTAGGCACCTGTAAAAACTTTTCTTCGGCAAGACATAAAAATTAAAGCTTCAATAATATATTTTTACGTGTGTTAACAGCTTTTCTTAGTTATATAGGATTCCGGACTTACGGCCCCTCAAAATCTCAAAAATGTCCTATTTTCACGTTTTTTTCTTATTACATGAAATTTTCAAATTTTTGTGTAAGTCACACTTCTAAACAATTTGTATTGAGTTTTGGAAATGTGCGCTTTTAAAAACCGTTGGTTTACATGCTACCTTGTTTTTTATTCTTATTATACATGCATACATACGTCTTTACATATTGTAATTCAAAATAGAATCCATTTCTTTTTTAAATTTTATTTTCTGTTTTTTTTTTTTTTTAATTATATTGTCAAATTTATGAATGCGTACGCAGATGCCTCTGAGTAAACGTTTTAGTTTAAATAAAATCACATCCATACTTATGTAATGTATGTACATATGTGCATTTGGTGGTTAAAAAAATAGATACTGTATCTATAGGTACAAAAAATTAAATTCGTAAATCGTAGTTTTGATTTAAAACACTCCAAAAAATTTATGCTGTCAAATTTACAAAATATAAAACATACCAACATAAAAAAAATATTATATAAAGAGCTTCTGAAACTTTTCATTTACGTAATTATCAAAAACAAAACATAAAATTCCAATAAAAAAAAACAAAAATTGAAATTTATTGCAAATTTAATCTAAGTACCTAATAATTTATGTACTACTTATACATATATGTACATACATATATTATGTCTGACAATTAAACTAAATTTAAATATTATCTATAATAATTTTATTTTAACTATTATTAATTTAAATTATTATAATAACAATATAATTTCTAACTTAAAATTTTTTTTATCAGTGTACTAAAAAAAACTCTACCCATTTCATACAAAACTTCCAAACAAAATTTTTAAAAAATTAAAATATATTTATTAATAAAATCCACCAATCCAATCCAATTTAAAAATTTTTACACCCTCATATCATATTCATATAACCACATTCATATTCTATATAACTCAGTGTAAATAGATAATACTAATCATAGATATGCGAGAGGCAAACACAAATACATATTTACATTCTGAAGTATAAATAAAGTACCTACCTCAAAAAATATTACTACGATTTATGAACTAATAAAAAGCAAGTACTAAAAAGAAAGAAAAAAAAAAGAATCAATATGTAAATATATAGAAAGTCGTGTAAAAAAATGCATATGTGCCAAGAAATTTTGATAAGCTGTATTTCGTAAGCTACCACCTCGATCGAATAGGTAAAAACATATTTTGTTTTTCCTCTCCTCATTCTTTCTAATGATGCATAAACCATGTACATCGGCCCAGTAGTTTTCTATGAAAAGGGACCCAAAAAACAATGTTGGCGTACTTATATAATGATAATGTTTTTTTTATTAAAGTATTTTCTTAATCTTTTTAAGATAAAAACATACATATGGAACAACCTTCTTAATAATGTGATTTATATGTTCTTGCCATCTATCTTTGCTATCGATAATGAGTCCTAAATAGTTAAAATTCTTTACTAAGTCAATTTGAATATTTTTATACATAATGCTAGTGAAACTAATAATTTTATTTTCAAATATTAAAATTTTTGACTTGTTAATATTTAATGACATTCTGTTTTTTAGCAGCTACTCCTCAATATAACGCAAGTCATGTATAATTAAATCCCTTATTTCTTGTTCGCTACCTGAAGAATATTTTATTACTGCATCATCAGCAAAAAGCTGTAACGATCCTTTTAATTCTAGCCTGGCTATATCATCTATATAAATTTTAAATAATGTCGGCCCCAAAATTGACCCTTGGTGGACACCTTTTTTTATATGTTTTATATCCCTGTATGTGCCATTACATCGCATGAGCTGCTTCCTATTGGATAGGTATGATCTGAACAGATTTAATTGATTAGGTTTGAACTTTAATTGATTTAATTTGAAGAGAAGTATATCATGATATACGCAATCAAAAGCTTTTTGCAAGTCCAAAAATTAACAAGCTGTATATTTTCCGTCATCTATATTCCTTGATATAAAATCGGTTAGAGCTAAACAAGCGGCAGTAGTTATTAGAGTTTACCTCAAAGTCATATTGGTCTTTATACAAGATGCTATTTGCATTTATGAAGTGGCCTGGCCTGTTAGCCTGCTTTTAATTATTTTTTCAAAGACTTTAGACGTAGAACTTAAAACTGATATTGGCCGGTAGTTTGAGAGATTTATTTTTCCGCCAGCTTTATGTGTAGGTGTAACCGTAGCAAGTTTTAGATTCAGGAAAACTGCCAGACTCTAAAGCATTATTAATAAATTGTACTAGTACTGGGCTAATTTGATCAGAAAATTTCTAGGTTTGCGCTACCTAACTTTATTGCATCTATAGTATTTCTAACTTCTTCTATATTGGTGGGTGTTCAAACTGAATCATAGTAAATATTTTTTGAAAAAGACGCTTTAATTTTTCAATTCTCATCAACAGACCCTAGTTGAGATATTTAAAGTTTTTGTGACATCTATGAAATATGTATTCATTGTATTTGCGATTTCCAAAAAGTTAGTTATTTTAGTGTTATTGTAGTCAGTTTCGCTTAAAACGCATCTATTATCATTACTACTATTATTGTTCATTATTCTTTTGTAAAGATTCCATAGTTTTCTAGAATGGTTGATGCTATGATGTTATTATAGATATTATTCTTAGCCTGTTTAATTTCTCGTTTTACTAAGTCCCTGTAGTTCTCATATAGCTCTTTAACCGTCCTATCATTTGGATATTTTATTTTATACTTAAAAAAAGATTCGCGAATTTTTATATTACGAATTATGTCACTATTTATCCACTCATGTTTTTCCTCACCTTTATTGCGAAATTACTTTTGTATATTTATGTACTTTTTCAGATAATGCTAGAGTAAAATCATCTACATTATTATATATAATACATTAAATTTTTCCAAAGAGCATCATTTAAAAGTTTATCATAATTCAAAATAGTTTTCTTTAAGTAATTCTTTTCTTTAATAACTCTTAGATTTGCACTTACAAAAAGCAGCTGATGATCATATAACGAAGTATCAGAAACATGAAAGTTGTAACTATAATCAATTAAATCTGTAACACAGAGTAATGTGTTTCTAAAACCGTTTACAAATAAATAAATTTTAAACTCGCTTAAAATTATGTTATTTTTATACAAAGAAGTTAGTTCTTATTTAAAATAAGAAATATTATTTTTATATTTTTATATAAAGAAGTTAGATCATCTAATTTTCCAAAAAAGGAGTTCGATTTGAATCCTTGTACAAGAAGGTCGTTGTGTACTAAATTTCTGAAAAAAAAACAATATAAATTTCGTACTGATTAGATATTAAAGTCACTTATTATTTATTATCTTTTATTTTTTAAAGTTAAATAATAAAATTTATTTAACTACATTTAACAACACGAACTTAATTCATTCAACCGCATCGAATGTAGGTTGAAAATAATATAAATCAAAATGTTCTAAGAGATAATATTAACCTAAAAATTTGTGAAATTATGAATAAGCAAAAAGCAAAAGCTCCCACAAGCAATGTAAAAGGCTCAACAATGTCGAAACAACAACAAAGAGAAGTGGAGAAAATAAAAAGTGAAAATAAAAAATTAAAATCTGATATTGAAAAGCTAAAAACCCTAATTCAAAGTATTACCGGCAAAAAAAATGAAAGTGAACTACAAGTTGGTAATAACATTTTTTGCCCATTTATGGAGCTGGAGGAAGAAGAAAATAATAAAACTAGTCTACCAAAGCCAGAGCAACATCAAAAAAACACTCAGGCTGTCGAAGAAGAAGAATTCATCAAAATTTTTTTCACAAAAAAAACAAACAAAAGAGAGGAAAATTCTACCAACCAAAAACCATAACAATAATGAAATTGCAGAAAAAAATTACCAACTAATATCTCCAATTGCAAGCACACAGCATACTCAAAATCAAGATAACCAAACCTTACTTGCAACCAATGATCAAGAAACAACACAAACTAAAGAATAAATACCACCAATTAGTGTATATAATACAGATGTACTATATTTAACAAAAAAAGCGATAAAAAATAAATTAAATATCGACAACTTTCTGCTCAAAGAAATTAATGAAACACACTTTATGCTTTACACAAAAAACTTACGAGAATTTACACCACATGTAATTTACATACATGTGGCCTTAAATTCACAATAAATAACAATAATATAGATTTTATTAGAAATTAAAAACAATATAAATTTAATACAAAATAAGTTTGATATATTTGAAAAAACATTAAATGATAACACAAATAGAATTAATTATATATATGAAATGTTCAATGTTCTATCTAATCAACAAATAAGATAAACACAATAAGTCTTATTTCAATAAATGTCACTTCTCTTGTATCTTTCGAAAAACGGTACTCTCTTTTGCACTTTCTGGAGAATAATAAACCAGATATTTTTTGCATGAGTGAAACAAAATTAAAACATAAATATTATATAAAACTTGACAATTATGATTTTATTAGAAAAGATAGAACTTATGACAATGAAGTGGCGGAGTTGCCATATGCATAAAAAATTGCGTTAAATATAAAGTAATAGAAAATGAAATTTTTAATAAATTTAAATGTTTAGAAGTGTGTGTCATCTTAACAAAATTTAATAAAACTGATAATCTTTATATAATTTCGGCATATGCTGCGATTCAAAATAATAAACTTTTTATTAGCGAAATTCAAAAATTATTTCAAGCGCTAAATTTAAATAATCCGCATAATTTTTATATAATAACTGGAGACCTTAATGCTAAACATAGTTCATGGCTTAATAATGTAAATAATCAAAGAGGCATTAAATTTAATAAATGGCTAGAAAAAAATAAAATTATATATAGAACTAAATTATATATAACTGACTCTCCTACATATCCAAGAACAAATTCATTTTTCGATTTAGTTTTAACCGACATTAGAATTAAAGCTAGATACTCGAAACATCAAAACAGGCTCACCGTTATAGCATATGATAGCGATCACAGAGCGATTTCTTTCCTATTTTCTCTTAATATTGAAAATTTGTCAACGCAAGACTCACAAAATAAAAAACAATTTCTATTTAAGAAGACTAATTGGAATAAATTTAGAAAAAGTTAGATATAAATTACAACAACCAATACAGAACTTAAACTAATATGATCGAAGATAATAGCAATATGTCAATAAGTAATAAAGATCACCACTTGATTAAATTAAATGAAATAATTGTAAAAACCATTAACGAAACTGTACCAGTGAATGATAGAAATATTTTTCTTAAATACTATTCGCCTTAACTTAAAAAATTACTAAAGGAATAAAGCAAATTAATGAATAATATCCATAAAATTTATAAACAAAATTTAAACTTTTCATCTCAAGAAATATTTTTTTAAAAAGTCTCTTAAGAAACATTACCACACTAATAAAACAACAAATTTATACAGAAATCAATTTCTAACTGGAAAAATAGAATAAAAAAAATATCACCCACAACTCCTAACACGTTTGGGGAAATTAACAAGCTTTTTAAGCGTAAGCCTCACGAGAATATTCAATCATTAAACATTGATTTCAACGATCAACACTTACTAACGCAAAACAATATAAATATCTCTAAGCTAAATAAAAGAGACTTTATAGGGTAAATTTATCCTAAATAATACAGCCGAAATATTTAACACACTAGGTACAAAAAATCCACAATGTAAAAGTTCCAACTAATAATGCTTTTCATGTCAGAATTACGGAAAAAATTAAACAATTACCCTGTATACGTTTAGCGATGAAAATGAAGCCTCGAATCAATGCATTGAAAATTCGTATTTTACTAACTTTGATGACCTTAGCCAAAAATTCAGAAACTTAAAAAATAAAACAAGTTACGACGAAGTTAGTATACCGAACATAGTTTTAAAAAATCTGAGCACAATATTGATATCTAAATACGTAGTTCTATTTAACAATAGCGTAAATCGGTCATATTTTCCAAAAATATGGAAAAAGCTAAAGTTTTACTATTTAAAAAACCCGGAAAAGACGCCGGAAACCCTTGTAGCTATATATCTATAAGCTTAAGCCCAAATGTAAGCAAAATTTATGAAATTATCATTAACGAGTAAAATAAATTTGTTTCTTAAAGACAACAACATTTTGCCAGAAAATCAATTTGGCTTTGGACATAGACATGGTACAGTACATGCAGTTACAAAAATAACTTCTGATATTTGTTGGAGCATAAATAAAAATTGGGGAGTAGGAGCTTGTCTCATAGATCTTGAGAACGCCTTCAACAGCGTCTGGATTGACGGATTAATTCATAAGCTCATCAAGTATAAATTTCCAAAACATTTAATCATACTAATAATGAATATGATCTATGAAAACTCGTTCTACGTGGAACACAGCGATAAAAATTCTTCAACAAAAATTCACAAGCTAGAAAATGGATTACAACAAGGGACGGTAAATTCCTCAATTTTGTTCTCCATTTATGTAATAGAACTATTAAATTTACTAAAATCGGTAAAAGGCTGTAACTATGTACTTGCTTTCGCAGACGATCTGGTTATATACTCAGCTAATAATAACATAACCAACATATAAAGTTCACAACAAAAGATGTTCAATATTGTAGCAGACGTAAGTTATGGTTATTGAAAATAAATTACGAAAAGTGTGAAACCATACTCTTTCGTAATACTGTAGACAAGCTTAACGGAAATATGAGAAAAATTTGGAGGAACTACGCTATCAAACAACCAAATAATGTAAGGTTAAAGAACAAAAAAACAGTAAAATACCTTGGTGTGCACTTACACCAAAATCTAAATTACAATGAACACATTAATAACGCAATAAAGAAAACGAGCAAAGCATTCATGGCTTGTAAGAAACTGTTTTATAACAAAATCATTAAAGAGAAAGTGAAAATTATATGTTACAAAACACTCATACGACCAATTATCACCTACGCAGCTCCGGTCTGGTACAACATTAGTGTTAGCGCAATGGAAAAACTTCGAAAATTCGAAAGAAAGTGCATAAGAGCATGTATTAACAAATACCGCAATTATAACAATTATAAACATTTTTATTCAAATAAATACCTCAACAAAGAGTCAAACATGACAAGAATTGACAATTTTATTATAAAATTGATCAGAAATTATTTTGACAGAGCATTGAAAAGTCCAGAGAACAGCTTAATATCGCACATATATTACCATAACAAGAAGTACATAAAAAATACATTAAAAACTGCGTTCATTGCACCCGAAGATTTTATATTTTTGGATAAAGAAGGTTATCTGCAAAATCAAAACCATGTTCCCCTATTATTTCATTATAATATACGGGCTACATGCAAAAAAATTGAGTATAATCCTAATAACATAAACCTCCAAGACCTGAGATTTGACACTCACATTCATTACAAGGATGCTTTAGATAAAAAAAAATGTTTGGTGGTTAGGTAGAATGTAGTATAATAATATACATATTAGGGTAGGAACTAGATTAGGTTAGGTTAGTTTTTTTGGGGTTAATTAGATTAAGTTTTAAGTTAAAATAATGATAAGATACTATAATGTTTTTTTTTAATATTTTTTTCATCAATGTAAATTAGGAATAATATATGTTAACAATCATCATAACAAAATTATAAGAATAATATAAAATGAGAATTTGAAAACAAAAATTAACAAACAAAAATACTAAATATTTTTACATGTTAATATTATATAAATACTAAAATATCTATTTTGTAAACTTTTTAGTGTAATAATGTAAGATCTGTAAATAATAAATAAAAGTTAGAAAAAAAAAAAAAAACAAAGTGATTTATATTTGTTTGGTAAAACTTATAAACATACATTATATTAAAGTTTTATCTTAATAATTTTACAATCAGAATATTTGAGTTAAAAAAAATTTTCTTCAAATAGCAAACTACTGCTTAAGTTATTAGCTACAAATATAGCAGCGCCTCCGTAGGATTTGTTATGGTTAGAAAAATAGGCAATGTAACTCGGAAGATTATATAAACTATATATTATTTTTAAAAAAATAAAATTTTTCACAAATTATTACAAGTTAACTAAACTAAATATAATATTTTAAAAATTAAATTATGCTTATATGCAAATTCTAAATTAAACGAGGAAGAATACAGTTGCCTTTGTCAACTCTTAGATACCCGTACGAACCATTAGTATGTTCACAGCCTGTCACTCTGCTTACAATATTATTTTTTTAATATTTTAGTATTTTAAAATAATTTGGGTGAATTTTATAATTTCTAGAACTATGGGTTGTACATATATTCAAACTATATGTTTGTATGTACATTCTTCAAAAGCAGATTCTAACCTTCCACATAACGATTATCAATCCAAAACTTTTTCAAATATTCTATAGTACCATTTAATACTAAGCGGTAAATGTATATTAAATTTACTTAGTACAAAATAGTAAATATAATATTAAATATTATATTATATTAATGCGTACATAGTATATTTATATTGTTATAAATATATCGCCATACATTGCAATATTTCTTTAGAAATATTTCCATTCATAGAATAATTTCTTATAAGTACAATAAAATACATATTTATATGTATGTAAATACGGCGTTATATAATATACATCTATACTCTTATCATTCATTCATCAGTAACATATACGATATGTAAATAAACATGATATTATATAAGTATGTATGTATATCAATATCATATAAATAAAAATTCTTCAAGCAACCGTTATGTTGTTTATTTATTAAAATTTTTTTGTACTACGCATTATATCCTCAACAATTTCAAATTATCGAGTAAAACAAAATGGAAAAAATTCGTTTAAGAAATTTGTTAGAAAATTTGAAAAAATTAAGTAACACTTTCGTCAATTATAAAGTAACCCTATATTATTAAAAAAAGTTGTTAACAGAAATAAGAGTATAATGTTGAAACTTTAATTTTTGTGTATTACTTCAAAAAAATGTTAACAGGTGTTCAAGTTACAGGTGTTTAAAAATAGGAAATTTTCAGTTTTTGACCCCTTACAGCTCCTAAACGGGGAGTGATACAAAAAAAATTTCTGAAATGACTCATACTTATTTTCAGAGATCTAACTTCTGTCAAAATGGTTTCTAACTTCTGTCTTGGTTTCATTCGGTATATTATTTACTTTATTATCTTTATCATTACTAAAACAGTGGATATAAATATGTTTTTTGTTTTTCTTTCGTAAATTAATTATAATTACATGCACTTGTTTTTTTCTCTTTTCATTTTGATTTAACTGTAAAACTGTAGGAATAAAAAATAATTAATTTCTTTTTATGCTATGCACATATTTAAAAAAAAACAAAAATAACTTTTCATTAATAGTTTTTGCTTATCTATATAAACTAAATATATTATTTTTAATTTATAAACTAAAACAAAGTGAATTAATTCTCTTGGTGCTTTTTTTTATTTTCTGATCATTAACACATTATTTGATCAATAATAAACAAATAATATACAATTTTTTTCCTTTCTATGCAAAACTTAAAATATTTAGTTTCTTTAGCTTAACTTCAATTATGTTCTGAATTTACGTTCATTAATTTTTAATCTAATTTAATTTTATAATTAAAAGTTAAAATAAAAATAAACAAAAAAAAAAAAAATTAAAAAATTGAGTGTTTCATTCGGTTTGTCTTTTACTTTATTATCTTTATCATTACTAAAACAGTGGATATAAATATGTTTTTCGTTTTTCTTTTCGTAAATTAATTATAATATGAAACTATGAAACCATTAATATTTTAACACAAACGATGCGAATGTACTTTTCCTTTTTGCCTAAGTAATTTTTTTTTTTTTACAGGAAAGAAAACTTTATTAAAATTTTTTTATTTACATGATTAGTGATTTTTACATATTTTTTTATTGTATTATAATCATTTTATTTTTAGACCCTAGCCATTAAGTGGCTGTATGGTCGTATAGATAGTTTAATAATTATCAAAAAAAATATATATATATATATCGTTAATTAGAACAATTGTGAAATTCCCAAATTTCATTTTCTTAAATAACAATAATTTCATTTTCCTCTTTAATTATCAAATTATATTCTAAAGCTACATTTAAAATATTCCAGAATTAGCTATTATAGATTTTTTTTTATTTTTTATGTTATTAATTAATTTACTACATTTACATTTACAGTTATAACAAAATCTCTAAGTTTCTTTTTAAATAAGCTGTAGCAAGTTAAATTTTTTAATTCATCTGTTAAATTATTATAAGCCCTTAAACTATTATATACACAATTATATTTTTTTTGCTTATTTGTTCGCAACAAAGAAAGATAAAAGTTACTTCGGTTTCTAGTATTATAATTATGTATGTCAAAATTACGATTTATTAAACAGTTGTGTTTAATTAAATTGTTAACTATTTTAAAAGCTAGAAAATACAAATATTTTGCAAATATTTTCAAAGCTTAAATATTTAGTCGAATAAATTAAACTTGTTGGATATCTGATTGGGAAATTATTAATATTTTTAACTGCTCTTTTATGTATTTTATCTAATTTTTTTATATAGATTTGTGAAGTGTTACTCCATCAGTGACGGAACTAGTGGACGCAGGACCCTGCATTGCGGGGGGCCACCAGCTATAGGGGGCCAAAAATTATTAGTAAAAAAATTATTTACAATCATTTTTTATATACATACACTGAAACTTTTTTCCCGCAGTTATAGTCGCTCACAAATATATAATACTAACATTGAATAGCGCTGCTATGAGCTTTAGTGATTTGTAGTTGATGTGAATATGTTTCTAATTCTATTGAAGCTAATCTTGAATATTGATGTGTAATTTCTAGTTTAAGCCATAGTTTTTGTGATTTTTCTATTACATTAATTGTGTTCTTGAATTATTTTCCTGCATCCAAACAAATAAATTAATGCTAATGACGCAACTTGATATAGTAATTATATAAAGAAGCACTACAGAGAAGTGAAGATATATCAAAAGAATTTCCACTGCAAATGATTATGGTAAGGGCAATGCTGTACGATGAAATATCAAAAATATCATCTATACGCGAATTCGCTGAACTTTTAATACTAAAATTGTCAACTGTAGCTTCAAGTGTTCCACAAGTGATAACAGCATTGTTATTGTTTCTCACGCTACCTGTTACGGTCGCATCAGCTGAACGTTTTTTTCAAAGCTGAAAAAAATAAAAAATTATATGCGTAATACCATTGGTAAAGACTGTTTAAGCGATCTTTCAATACTTTCAATTGAAGCTAAAGCGGCTGGAAAAATGTAAATAAAAAGCATCATTACTGATTTTGCCAATATGAAGTCAAGGAGGAAAGATTTTAATATACAAGATCCATTAAGTTTTAGTTTCGTTCTTGTATTATTTTTATTTTGATTGCAATATGATATATGAAATAAATATTTAACTTGTTTTTGTTAAAAAAAAATTTTTGGGGAAATATTTTACTTTTGCGCGGGAGGGTCCAAATTTTGAAGTTCCGCCACTGTACTCCATATGGGATTTAAGTAGATTAAATTTGAACAAATATAGGACGAATATATAACAAACTAGTATTTGCCCGCTGCTCGAAAATCGAGCAAATCTAGATTAAAATACAGCTACATAGTGTACATCTTGTCCGTTTTCGAAAGCCGAAAGTTGTTGTATGAGTTCGTGATGTGTAAGCGAGGATTCGTTCTGTTTCAGGGATAGATTGGGTGCTACAACCGTACTAGCAATTTAGCAAACCGCAAATTATTATTAACAAAACGTTAAACTAAATAAGTACTTTAAAGAAAATTATGTCAAGAACTATGTACAGTAATGTAAAGAACTTTTAAATTATTAAAAACAAATCCTTAAAATTGGACTACATATTATGCCAAGTATACATATATTAATAAGAGAGTCATATGTAAAACATTTTATAATTACAATTACTTTTTTTAATTACATATTATTTTAAAATTTTCATGTAAACAACTTACGGCGCACGCTTTTATATACACAGTAAGATGGCGCAGTAAAAAGCCAGAGAGTTTCAGCACGGAAAATATAATTATTTTTTTTAGAATTAAAAAAAACGTATTAAAATCTTTTGAAATCATAAATTCATATTTATATATTATTCATTCTCATAAATAAATTTATTATAAAACGAGGAAGAGTGCAGTAGAGTAGACTGTGTCAACTCTGGGATACCCGTATGAACGTAATATATCCTATTTCTATAAAACTTGATCATCTTTTAAAAATATTCAGATGTTTTAGTACCGAACTACAGAGGTATATTTATGTAAATTGTGGAGTTGTATGACAGCTACCCGAATCTATTGCGCCTAGCTTCATTAAGTTCCAAGAAATGCAAGAAGCCTAAACCGGCTGCTTTTGACCAATGAAATTTTAGAAAAGTTTTTGGCATGCAACTCGACACTTTTTCACTACATTTCAGATAGCTAGATTCAATAGACACTGAGTTATTTTCATTTAAAAAGAGAAGTTGTATGGCAACTACCCGAACCTGTCATATCATCACAACTAAATTTTACAGAAGTTATTGCCATAAAACTGGATCATCATTCGCAAAATTTCAGATACCTAGATTGAATAGACACTGGGTTATTTCCATTTAAAGAAAGAAGTTGTATGGCATCTACTCGAACCCGGCGGCTGAAAATGCTGGAGTTAAATAGCAAAACTAACAATTTTGCAAAAATGACGTAAAAATAATATCAGCCCCCTAGCTCCTTTATTTTTTGAGTTATCGTGCGGACGGACACTGAGTTATTTTCATTTAAAAAGAGATTTTGTATGGCTGCTACACGAACCCGTCGCACCACCACAACCAAATTTTGCAGAAGTTGTTGCCATAAAACTTGATCATTATTCGCAAAATTTCAGATACCTACATTGAACAGACACTGGGTTATTTCCATTTAAAGAAAGACGTTGTATTGCAGCTACTGGAACCCGAGAACTGAAAATGCTGGAGTTAAATAGCAAAACTAACAATTTTACAAAAGTGACGTAAAAAAATTTTCAGCCTCCTAGCTCCTCTATTTTTTGAGTTATCGTGCGGACGGACACTGAGTACTTTTCATTTAAAAAGAGATTTTGTATGGCAGCTATCCGAACCCGTCGCACCACCACAACCAAATTTTGCAGAAGTTGTTGCCATAAAACTTGATCATCATTTGCAAGATTTCAGACGCCTAGCTCTATTAACTTCCAAGAGGTGCAGGAAGCCTGAACCGGCTGCTCTAGACCAACCAAATTTTACAAAAGTTGTTGGCATGTAACTCGACACCTCTTTACTAAATTGCAGATTCCTAGCTTCAATAAACACTGAGTTATTCTCATTTAAACTGAAATTTTGTATGGCACCTACCCGAACCCGTCGCACCAACACAACCAAATTTTGCAGAAGTTGTTGCCATAAAACTTGATCATCATTTGAAAGATTTCAGACGCCTAGCTTTATTAACTTCCAAGAGGTGCAAGAAGCCTGAACCGACTGCTCTAGATCAACCAAATTTTACAAAAGTTGTTGGCATATAACTCGACACCTATTTACTAAATTCCAGATTCCTAGCTTCAATAAATACTGAGTTATTCTCATTTAAACGGAGAAGTTGTATGGCAGCTACCCGAACCCGTCGCACCACCACAACCAAATTTTGCAGGAGTTGTTGCTATAAAACTTGATCATCATTTGCAAGATTTCAGACGCCTAGCTTTATTAACTTCCAAGAGGTGCAAGAAGCCTGAACCGGCTGCTCTAGACCAACCAAATTTTACAAAAGTTGTTGGCATCTAACTCGACACCTCTTTACTAAATTTTGGATTCCTAGCTTCAATAGACACTGAGTTATTCTTATTTAAACGGATAAGTTGTATGGCAGCTACCCGAACCCGTCGTACCAACACAACCAAATTTTACAGAAGTTGTTGCCATAAAACTTGATCATCATTTGCAAAATTTCAGAAACCTAGCTTGAATAGATACTGAGTTATTGCTATATAAAGAAAGAAGTTGTATGGCAGCTACTCGAACCCGCCGACCGAAAATGTTGGATTTAAATAGCAAAACTAACAATTTTGCAAAAGTGACGTAAAAAAAATTTCAGTCTCCTAGCTCCTTAGTTATCGTTGAGTTATCGTGCGGACGGACGGACGGACGTACATGGCTTAATCGACTCAGAATTCGATTTTGAGCCGATCCATAGCTTTAACACTATATCTAGCTCAGCTCATTTAAGGTGTCACAAACGTAATGGCAAATTTATTATACCCTTGAACATAGTTCATACGGGTATAATCAACTCAAAAATTTATTATTATTTTAAATTATTATAATATATAAGCATTTACATATTAGTTCTTAACTGAAACTCATAAATTTTGCATTTTATATAAGACCTATAATTTTAAAAATGTTTCAATTCTAAAACTTTCAAATGTGCACCCCATACATTGCAAAAATTTATCTATTATTCAATAAATACGGTATGTATGTATATGTAGGTACTTATTCTTTAACATTTTTAAAATTCACACTCGATCCAGTCAAAAAAAAATCGATTTTGTGATACTTACTAAATTGTAATAGTAACCTTTTTCAACATCTTTAAATATTTTAAATTCCAAATCTTTCAAATAAGAGAAGCTGTTGAACAATTTAAAAAAAATTCACCACTGGACTGGCACTGACCACAATACAATATACAACATACATAAGCAAAATCCTATAAACCAAAAAAAGTAATCATTTACATTTAATTTAAGGAACAAACATTTTTTACTGTCTCTTAAATTTTGATATTGTTATTGTTAATATTGCTATGTCTCACGTCATGTCTGTTATCTGGTTGTACTCTGCAAATTAGTACTTGGTTAGTACTGTACTGTGCCACTCTTTCAATGACAAAATAATATAGATAATACGTACCACAAATCATACTAATGGTCTTTGGCCATAAGTGCATAACTGCATAAAATACTACATGCATTAAAATTTGAACTTTTTAAAATGGAAAATTACATAATATTTAAATTTTTTTAAATATATGAGTAGCATAAATATGGGGTTTCTACGTAAGTCAGATGACGTAGTAAAATTTTTGACAGCTGTGAATTATGAGGCATATTACGGAATAGAATTGTTGGAGTGGTATTATGAAATTGGGATGACGATTGAGTGTGATGGTTGAGATATGGGTGTGAGTCGGTTCTGAGAGTGAGTTGGGGATATTGGGTCGTGGTTTGTTTGGGAGTGATAGGAGATTTGTTGGGGGTAGCAGGGCTGCTGGTTGCTGATGTGTGGTTGTTTGGCGTTGGTAGTGGGGGTATGTCTGGCTCATGGCCGTCCGTCTAATATTATATCCCCAATATTTATAGCTGTGATGGTAATGAAAATGAAAATAATGAAGGTTAGTAGGTATTTGTTAAAGTTATTGATAGCAGGTTCCCGTACTAAGGTGCTAAAAACAAGTATAAAGTTATTGGAGGCTAAAAAAAAAAAAAAAAAATTCTCGTCAGTTTTTTTGATACGCCTATTATAGTTGTGAGAGATTAAAAAAAATATGGTTTGATGAATTTGGAATAAATTATGTCATATGTGATAAGAATAATGTGGTAGAATAATAGAATTTCTTATCTACATTTTTATTATATTAACACAGTACAATAAAATTTTTCCGTGATTTCTATTTTATTAAAAATTTTAATTGTTAGCTTTAAGTGCTAATAGAAAAATTTAAAAAGATTAATAAACTAAAATTCTAAGAGATAATAAAAAATTAAATAAAATACTTTAAAGGTTATTTATTAGCAAAGCATTAAAAAAATGAAACGTTCAGTTAAAAATATTGATAATTTTAAAACTTGTTTAGATTGCAATTTAAAAGTATTATGTAAAGATTGGCTGCATTATACTAGAACTTTTTTGCATAAGAAAAATGTAAAAGAACTTGTGGAAGGTGATTTAAAACGTGTGAAAAGCAATTTTAGCGAACGGGTAGAGACTTTCATGTTGGAAAATAATGATGAGAGCAATATACTACCCGAATAGTTTTTGCAAAATTCTAAAGAAAGGAATATCAAATTATTAAGTACGATGTTAACAAAACATAAAGCGTATAAATTTAATTTAGAGCTATTTGCTGAATATATGAAAATTCAGAAAAAAGGAAATGCTGAAGATGAGTTTGATGATGAATTTATAATATCAATAAAATCATTTAACAGTAAGATGGTGCGTATATTACACAATCCAGAAATAACTGAAAACTATGACCGGCTGTCGCAGAGTATTATGAAAAAGACTGACGAATTTCAAGAACGAGATAGTGGATGGGCATTAATTAAAATTATTCATTTAGAAATTAACATCAACCAATATAAACCTTTGCGTGGTTCACAATATCTACGATTACCATCGTTTATAAAAAATAAAAGAGCCTGTGTTAACGTTATGAATTCAGAGGAATATTGCTTCAAATGGAGTGTAGCTGCAGCATTTCACACTGGAAAACGTCCTGAGCAGGTATCAACGTATAGAATTCTCGATATACCAGCAGAAAGAATTACTTTACAGAATAAGATGGTTTTAAAATTCGATGGACTAACATTTCCACTTAAAGTTGTTGATATCGCAATATTTGAAGAAATTAATCCATCAATCAGCATAAATGTTTTTGGATATGAAAAAGTGGAAATAAATAACAATACCTTCTTTCAAATTAATGGGCCATATTATTGCACAAAAGGAGAAAAGATGCATCATATCAATCTATTGCTGATAGAAAACAAAGAAAAAACCCACTATGTTTATATAAAAAATATATCCAGATTAATTCGTTCGCAAATAAGCAAACATAAAGGAAGGATTTTTTTATGTAATAATTGCTTGATCCATTTCTATAATGAAACTGATTTAAAACAACACGGGCCTGAATGCAACAAAATTGTTACAACAATCCCGAAAGATGAAAATAAAATACTAAAATTCAAAAACTTTAATAAAAAAATTGTGGTCCCTTTCGCGATTTATGCAGATTTTGAATATATTCTTCAAAATATTGATGCGTGTTCACCGGATCCACATGTCTCTTCAACGACAGATATTCAAGAACATGTCACTTGTTCTTTCGCTTATTATATCAAATGTTCATATGATGATGGCTTAAATATATTCCGAATGCAGACTAATCCTGGATGTGAGGAAGATTTTGTGAAGAATTTGATTGCAGATGTAAAAAATATTTCTTGTAAGTATTTAAAAAAAAATAATTCCAATTAAAAAATTAACAGAATTAGAATTAAAAGTTCAATTAGAAAGTAAGTTTTGTCATATTTGTGAAAAAGATTTAACAGAAGAGAGAGTAATGGATCATTGCCATTTTACTGGTAATTATAGAGGTCCAGCTCATAATATTTGTAATTTGCAATTTGAAAAACCAAATTTTATTCCGGTTTTTTTCCATAATTTTGGTGGCTATGATTGTCATTTAATTGTTAAAGCATTAGCAAATTGTCCTGGGAATATTAATGTACTACCAATTCATAAAGAAAACTATATTTCTCTTTGTAAGTGGATTGAATTTGAAGAAAACAATTTGGTGGAAATAAGATTTTTAGATTCCTTTAGGTTTATGGATTCTAGTTTAGAATTATTAGCTTCTTATTTATCGATTTATTTACTGTGAGAAAAATGTTTGTAGATGATGAAAATTTTTCTTTAATCAGACGTAAAGGTGTATTTCCTTATGAATACCTAAATTCGTGGGTGAAATTTAACGAAACTACATCACCCTCAAAAGAACATTTCAGTAATAGTTTAATGAATAGTCTTTGTTTAAAAGAAGATTATGCTCACGCGAAAACTGTGTGGGAAAAATTTAAGTGTCAGAATCTGCGTGATTATTTAGAAATTTATTTAAAAACAGATGTGTTGTTATTGGCAGATATATTTCAAAATTTCCGTGAAGTATGTCAAAAATATACTCCTTAGATCCTTGCCAATATTATACAGCACCTGGGTTGGCAAGTCCCAAGGGACTCCATGTTAAAAACTACAAAAATTGAGCTTGAATTGTTAACCGATATTAATATGCATAATTTTATCAAAACAGGTATAAGAGGAGGTTTAACTCAATGTAGCTTAAGGCATTCTGTTGCTAATAATAAATATTTAGAAAACTATGATCCGACAAAACCATCGCAATATATTATATATTTAGATGTAAATAATCTTGACGGGCTTGCTCAATCAGAATTTCTCCCACATTCAAATTTTAAGTGGTGTAAAAATCTCGATATTGATGTTTTAAACATATCAGATAATTCAGATATAGGTTATATTTTGGAGGTGGACTTAGAATACCCATCTTCTTTGCATGATGCACATAAGGATTTACCATTCCGCGCAGAAAGCAAACAAAACTCAAATATGAAGCAAAAAAAATTAGTAGCTGATTTGGAAAATAAAAATAATTTTGTTATCCATTATAGAAATTTGAAACATTGCTTAAAGCATGGTTTAATTTTGAAAAAAATCCATAGAATATTAAAATTCGATCAATCTCCTTGGCTAAAGTGTTTTATAGATTTGAATAATTTTCATAGAACTCAAGCAACGAATGATTTTAAGAAAAACTTCTTCAAAAAGCAAAATAATGTGAATTATGGGAAAACCATGGAGAACGTAGAAAAAAAAGCATGTAAAAATTGTAACTGATTGGGAAAATAATGGGCGTCGTCTAGGAGTTCGCGCTTTAATTTCAAGACCAAATTTTCACAGCGCGACTCATTTTACCGATAAAATGGCTGCTATTCAGATGAATAGAATGCGTGTATATTATAATAAACCTATATACCTAGGGTTTACAATTCTAGAATTATCGAAAGATACAATGTATAGGTTTCATTATGACTATATTAAATTAAAATATGAAGAGGATATTAGATTAAATTATATGGATACAGATTCATTCATTTATACCATAAAACCAGATGACTTTTATAAAGATGTGTTGCCTGATATCGATGCTAGATATGGTACTTCCGATTATGATTCAAAAAACCAATATAATATTCCCAGAAAAAATAAAAAAGTTTTAGGTATGATGAAAGATGAATGCAATGGGCGCATCATAAAAGAATTCATAGGTTTAAGAGCAAAAATGTATTCAATTGATATTGAAAATAGAAGAACTATATGTAAAGCGAAAGGTGTAAAAAAATGTATTGTTAAAAATTTTACAATAAATAATTATAGGGATTGTTTTATACAAAAGAAAAATATTAGTTAGACAAATGTTAAATTTTAGAAGAAAGTCTCATACATTATATACACAAAGCTTAAATAAAGTATCTTTAAGTTATTTAGACGATAAGAGATTTATAAAAAATGATAATGTGCATACTCTAGCTCGGGGGCACTTTTCGATAAATAATTTATAATTATTAAATATTTCTATGGAATTAATTGAATAAAATAAAATAAAGTGTGTCTTATAATATAAAACAAAAATTTTTTTAAATTCTTTTATAATTCATTATTATATTTAATTGTAGGAACTTGCAAAGGTTGTGCGGGTATTTCAAATAAAAGTCTATCGCAATGATTTGTAAAGCACTTGACCAATCTCCTGTGTCGTAAAATGTAATCAGCAAAATCTTTCAGATTTCGGAATATTCTGTTTTCCACAATATGCTCCATTTCATCAGGTCTGTGCTCCTGACAGTAGCGCGTTATAAGACCCAAACTGCATTCCCCAGACACGAATATTAATTCTATTGCGTTCATATTTAATATTTTTGAGCAACTTTGTTGGGAATGCTGTCATAAACGATTAAAATCAAATTCTCAATTTACTTGAAATTTTCAATTCATATTTTACTTAAATCAAAAACCGCGCATATGAATAAGAATTTTTGGTCGGACCATAAAACCGCAAACATCCTCAAAACTTTATTCTCATCATAAACTTAAATTCAAAAATTCTTTTAACGCTAATCACTCAATCATTCATAGCAATATTCTAATTAGGTATTATTTAAATGTATAATAATACTTATTTCAAAAAAAATTTTGCCTACCATAAAACCACATACATCCCATCCATTAAAATTCAGTTACTCTAATTAAAGTAATACAGTTAAATTATTTAATTAGTTTCAATTCAACCACCAAACTAGACATTAAACATTTAAATATTAAAAATAAATTTAATTATTTTAAAATGGACAAGTTTATTGAAAACATCAATAATAAATTTCAATCAGTGGTAAAAACAAGAAAAGTTTCTGAAATGAAACTGAATAAAAATTTTAAAATAATAAATTTGAAGAGAATACTCACGAAATTTGGAGAAAGGGTAATTCTCACAACAAAATCATTTAAAATCTTCCTGTCAATAAGATTCAACAAACTGGGGGAAGAGGAGATGAGGAAATTGGAGAATGGATGTTATGCCGTAATATATGAAGGAGAATGTGGTCCAACCTATAAAATAAAATTCAAGCGAATAGATACGGAAGAATTCGAAGAAGAAGACGAAGAAGTTGAAGCAGAAGAAGATTCCTCTGCAGAAATGGAATAAATTATCTAATTAAATATATTTATGTACATATATGTACATATCAGAATTTTAAAAAACATTTTAAATAATTAAAGATGAAAATTCAATTTTAATTTAGTTTATTTTTAAAAATTTTACATTTTTATTTTATTTTTTAGTTATTTAGGTGGTGTTTTGTGTTGTGATACTGTTGATTTTAGTTGATTTATGTTCAGAGCTGTGCAACGGTTTTTGGTATCCCTTTGAAAATTGAGCTTTATTGAAAACCTTTTTTATCCATTTAAATTTTTTAAACAGATTCTATAAAATGAAAAGCGAAATGAATATATTTCTGATAATTTCTCCTCTTAAATTGCCTAAATCAGCAATTTTAACAAGTTAACATATATTCAAATCTAAACTTCGTTCTATATATATTCGCAAATGATAAATAAAGTAGCATTATGCCAGTTTGATGATAAAAGATTTGTATTAGAAGATAAAATTAATACGTTAGCATGGGGTCATTATAAAATGAAATAATTAAAAAAAATTATTTTAGTATAAAGATCATCAGGTCATCATCAGATCATTAATATAAAGATCATAACTGAAAATTTAATTAAACTTATATATAAACATAAGATTTATAAAAATAAAAAGATAAAATTAAAATTTTACAATATTTTTTAAATTTTTTTTTCTAGATTTTTTTCTTTTAAAAACAATTTATTTTAGGATTATTATTTTTCTTTCCTCAAGTTATTGAATGATGAAGCTGTTGATGAAACTGATGATGATGAGGTTGAGAGCTTCCTTATTTCATATACTATATTATTAATTGCTCTTCTTATTTTACCTCCAAAACTAGAAGGTTTATTAGGCTGTTTGATTTTATTATCCATGAATACGTAATTTTTAAACAATTCTGCGACACTGATATTTTTCATTTAAAGAGTTTATATTGTATGATCAAAATTTTTATATTAGCGTTTTTATTAAGTAAACATTTTCTAAGACACAAACATCAATATGATTAAATGAGCATCTTTTTACGCAGCGAATTTGCTGATTTTTCAATATTTTTAAACTTGTAAAATCATGATCATTCAAATCAAAAACATTTGAATTTTTTAACATATTACTAATCCAGGTTTTTTTCTCCTTTCCTTTAGCATAAATTTTCGTTTGATTCGGTATAAAAATTTTTAAAAAGTTTATGACATCACAATAATGAGTTTTGCCGTCAAACCATTGTAATCCATGATGATTTTTAGTGAGCCATTTATTTGTGTATTTTGTTTTAGTATCTAAATAATGGTAGCCATAAGGCGGTTTTATTATAAAATGTTGAATTTCATCATTTGATGAAGAATAGCAATTTCTTTTAAAATGAATTTATTATTATTATCTCGAAAACCTTGTATATCAATTATTACATATTCCATTTTTATGTTTCAGGAGAATTTAATTGATTAAATGTAATATATTTATAAAGTTTATATATTAAAAAACTTATACAGTGTAATGCGATCATAAAAAATATTCCAGCAATAAATGGTGGAATTTCCAAAACACAGCAAGACTCCAAGTTCTTTAATGTTTCATTATTTTTTATAGGCAACTTCATTTGTTATACCCGTACGATACGATCGGGTATAATAAAATTACTCCTCCATTTGTAACACCTCGAAATAAGCGAGCTGGATATACCTTTAAAGGTATGGATCGGATCAGAAAAAAATTCTAAGAAGTTTGAGCCATGTCCGTCCGCCCGTCAGCACGCTAATTCAAAAACTAAGAAAGCTAGAATCTTGAAATTTACACAAAATATTCTGGGACTAATTTGTAGGTTCCCTATTTTTTTTGGTTGAGCTTGGACCAAAACTTAGGGTAGCTCTCGAACACCTAACTTTTAGATCCCCACATTTTTTTGAAATAGAGCAATGAAATTTTAAATACTGATAGATCTCACAAAAATATTTATTTTAATTTTTATAACTTTTTTTTGTAGCCCCATCCGTTACGGAGCTACAGCTCCCCAAAGGTTCAAAAACGCTCTATATTTAAATTGTTATAGCACAAGTTGTATAAAGTATATCTTCATTTTGAAAACGCCAAATGATTACTACTTTTATTAGCTTTAAAAGTATATACATACTTCTTTTCTAACTTTTGTCAAAATTTCAAGTTTTCAACTTAAACCGTTTAGAAGATAGAAGGGTTGAAGGATTTTGCAAAATTTTAGTTACACATAACGGTAAATTAAGACACCGTATGCTACAAATATATATTGATTGTATATATTCTTTTAAAGCTTATAAAAGTAGTAATCGTTTGGCGTTTTCAATATGAATATATACTTTATACAACTTGTGCTATAACAATTTAAATATAGAGCTTTTTTGAATCTTTGGGGAGCTGTAGCTCCGTAACGGGTGGGGCTACGAAAAAAAGTTATTAAAAATAAAATTAATATTTTTGTGAGATCTATCAGCAGTTAAAATTTCATAGCTCTATTGCAAAAAAAATGTGGGGATCTAAAAGTTAGGTGTTCGAGAGCTACCCTAAGGCTTGGTCCAAACTCAACCAAAAAAAATAGGGAACCTACAAATTACTCTCAGAATATTTTGTGTAAATTTCAAGGTTCTAGCTATTGTACGCAGAGTGACAGGCTGTGAACATACTTACGGTTCGTACGGGTATCTAAGAGTTGACAAAGGCAACTGTATTCTTCCTCGTTTTTATTTGGAAATTTAAATAATTTTATTAACTTCACCTGTTAACGGTTTAAATTCTACTAAGCGGTCATGCAAAATAAGACAATAAGCTGTAGTATTGTCTGGAATTTTTTTTAAAGTCTTTAATTCAATTTTGACATCCCATTTTTAGATTTTCATTTTGAAAACGAGTATCAATTATGAAGATAGGAGAATGAAACTAAAGATTCTGATATTGAGTTATTATAGTAAAAGCTTCTAAAATTCGAATATACTTCATATGCTAAAGCATAACGATTTTTTACGAAATCTAAATTCATATCTTCATATGGATATGATTCTGAATTTAAATATACTTTTATATTTTCAATATCACAATAATCAAAAGTTGAAGGATCTTCATCCAGTTTATTTTGTTTACCAGTTTGTAAAGCAAAAATAATAAAACGAGGTTTTTCAAGTTGTGAAGCTGCCAATGTATTTTTGTGATAGTAATTTTCGATTTTTCGCTAGCATTAACAACACTACATAATAATGCATTATCATTTGTTCGAGAGCGAGTTAATATCAATTCATGTTTTGCATTTGGAATAATATTTTTATAATCTTCCGCAAATCCTAATAATCTCTTTAAGGGTACACAAAAATTGAAATGAAGTCCATTAATTTTAATTGAATTTTCAGGAGACCAACTTCCATTATATAAAACGGTACTTTCATTTTGATTGAGTGAAATATATTTTTTTAATGTTGAAGTTATTCCAACATTACGATTATGATCAATTTCTTTCCCATTAAGTTCATAACGAATTTCATCAAATAGAAATGGTATAGCATTATTAACTAGTTTAGTATGTGTAACAGCTGATCCATCATGTTTTGTTACATATCCTTCTATATAAATTTGACTTGTAGATGGTAATATATTTAAATTCTGATTTTGTATTTGTATTCGAATAATATCACTTAATCCAAACGAATTTAGAAATGGTGAATATGAATACCATTGAGCGCTAATTATACTTTCATCAAAAATGGGGTCATTAAAAAGTTCCATTTTAATTTGTGTTTAGTAAATAGCCAAGTGATTTTAGATATTCCTTATTTTTAAATGATAAACGTTTTTTATATTTTAAATGCTGAGATCCTCCTCCTTTGACTAGCTTTGATGAATTAAGCCGGTGTATATCATTCTGCAAATTTATATTAGATTGATGATTTTGATTAAATACTATTATTTTGAGGCTTTAAATGCAATCTAATTGTTATTGTTTCTCCACGAAAATTAATTAAATTACCTTTCTGATCAAGCAGTTTTATAGTAATAGAACTTATCTGATTAATAGTTATAGGTAAATAAATTACATTCGTAGGAACTTCAACTATTTTATATCCTGGACTGACGTTTATAGAGCATTCGTGTAAAATGTGAGCTTCTTTTCCATTAATATAAGTTCCAGAAATAATATTACATTCTACTCTTACTATGTTTATTTTATTAATGTCAACAAAAAGATCTGAAGTATGCCATTTGTTTGGTAATAACCTTTTTCTACTAAAACCTAATAATTCACCGATAGTATCTTCTCTTTCAAAATCAATTTCTTTATCGGCAAAAATTTCGCACTTTAATGTGTTATTATTTGCTCTTATAATTAATTTTTCCTTATCTGTTTTAGCTAGATTCAATGTTTTTCTAAGAAATTTTTCAATATCTTCAATTTCGTATGAACCTGTAGGAATTTTGTAGGTTTTATCATCAATAATAAATTTATTATTTTCCTCATCTATATTTGGTATTGAATTATATGTTTGGAAATCTACTAAACCACACATATATTCTCTTCTCTTTAGGTCTATAGGAGGAAAATAATTATTTGTTAATATGGAAGAGTTTCCGTCTAAAGTTAATGTTATTGACATATCTTTTACTCAAATAAAAATGAGATATTTCAGAAGAGTATTCTGCTTTTATAGATTTTCAAGGTTAATCCATCTTAATCATTAACATAATGAAAAACAATGCATACATCATAATATATCCTAATTCTATTTTTTCGTTCTTTTAATTTCTTTACAACTAAATTCAAATTATTCTTTATCAGTTAATTTTTTCGGTTCTTTTAATAGAGAAAATAACATTGAACTTGAACAAAATTATTAACCTAGGCTATGTTTAATAAAACTAGACTAATAATAAAAAAAGCAATATTTTTGTGTTTTGTTATTATGTTATGTTTTTATTTTCTGATAATTTTTTTTTTGTTAACAATATGAAATAAAAATTCTAAACATAAATGACCACAATTATATGATCTGATATTATATGATCAATTAAAGCTAAGATATTTATTGTAGTTATATACAAGCTTATTTCCTAAATATTTAATTACTTCTAATGGAGGTTGCAAATTTCCAAAGCTGTCAAAATATTGTATGATTTGAGGATTTTTGTAATAAGCTATCCAATGCGTTCCATTTCCAATAGAATTATCTAAATTTATTATACCACATTCGTATTTCAAAGGTTTGCGTGTTTGTAAATTATCTCGCATAAAAACTCCACGGAAATGTTTTAAGAATTTTTTTCCAAATTCTTCTAAATCATAATTAGTAATTGCTCTTTTGGGTAGCTCATTTAATGATTTTTTGAATTTAAATAAAGACCTAATCCTTTCTTATACGGTTTTAAGTGTAATCCCTTTCCTCCTTTTAATGAAATTGCTTCCATCATTTTATTATGACGGTCACTTTCCTGTAACTGTTTGTGTGCATTTTTAGCATCGGTTACAGCCTTAGTTATCCCAGCAGCACCACCTGATAATGCTCCAATAGGTGAAAGACCCGTAAAAATTGGAATTAAAGGTAGAACTCCACCAATTTTTGGTACGAGCTGTTTGCAAAGCTATTCTTATAGTATTTTTTTCATTCATAGGTTTTTTTATAGTTTTAACTGCTGTTCTAGCTTCTTTTATGACATTTTTCAAAGGTTTTTGTTTTTTCTTTTAGTTTTCTTTGTTTTCTTTTTTAAACCCATACCTAGTTTAACTTTCGCTTTCATTGTGTTTGTAACTAGATATGAATTTAACCGTTCACCAAAACTTGGGTCTTTAGTTTTTGTCCTTTGCCAAGCTTTCTCTGCTAGTATTTTATCAGCTATATGACGTTGACTTTGATCAATATTTTGAGAATAAGCTATATAATGCTCGCGACAAGCTTCATCTAAACCAGAATGTTCCAGGCCCACAATAATTATAACCGGGTAAATGTGCTTCAAATAGCAGTTTATTAATTAAAGAATTAACAACACTTTTTCCATTGACAGTTTTTTTATTACTGTTTGAATATTTATTTCGAAGAAGCATAATTTACTGTTTAGTTTAAGAAAGTCACTCAAACACTAATTACCTTTTATGAAATGAAATTTATAAAAGTACATAATGCTACTAATGTTAAATGCTAATGCTAAAGTAGAAAAATTTTATTAATCTACTTCAAGAAGTAGATAGTTTTTATTTATGTCAGTCTTATACAGGGATTCCAAAGCACTTAGTTAGAGATAATGCTAATTTTTTGATTATATTCAAGCAAGATGATTTAAATTTAAAACATATATATAATGATCATGGCAATTCTGATATGTCATACATTGATTTTAAAAAATTGAGTGCATGCTGCTGGAATGATAATTATGGTTTTCTATTAATCAATAAAGATGATAGTTTAAATAATGGACGTTATAGAAAAAAATTTGATGCGTTTGCTAAATTTTAGTTAACAAGAGATCTTCCACAGTAGGCAGTTATTAGCTGAATGAATCCTTCAACATTTACTAACTGAACGGTGTTATTTAGCAGTTAGCAATTTGTAGTTAGCTGTTGGCTATTAGCAGATAGCAGTTACCAGTTTGCGATTATCAGTTAGCAGTTAGCAGGAGAACAGTACAGTCGATAATTTACAGTTAATACTTGAACTAATCCTCATTTAAAAAATGGATGAACAACTCATGAAAGATTTAATTAAAACTCGCAAAAATTTAAAAAGCAAATTTCAATCTTTAAAAGTTCAAAAGTTATCGGAAGACCGTAATCGAGAAGAAGCTTTTACTCTAATTATAAAACCATTGAAATAATTAACAAATGTTGTCAAACAACAACAACAACAATTTTCAGATAATGTTATCAAACCGGAAATTAAATGGGCTGTGGATGATGATAACAGGTTTAAATCAATGCCGTCATTTACATCGGAAGTTGAAACACCTAGCAACAAGGCTAGTACATACAATGCATTTAAAACTTCAACGCCGAATACTTTAAAATTCTATAATGATGAATCATCAATTTCAAAAACTTCAACGCTAAATACTTTAAAATTTTGTAATAGTGATGAATCATCAATTTCACAATTTCCTGCTCTCACCAAATCAGAACTGGATAGAACATATGGACCACGTTTTGATAAATCATTAAATATTCGAAAACTTGGTAATGCTAATTTTGAAATAGATGAAAATACTAAAAATATAGTGATTGATGATGAAGAATTTAAGGGAACTGATGGCCTATATGAATTAATATTTAAAAAAAAAACCTTTAAACTATACTGAAAGTGATTTAAGTATATATTATCAAATACTTAACAAAACGAATGCACATAGAAGAAATTATGATAGTTTAGGATAAATAAAAGGAAACAAAGGTTATAAATACAAGAGTATATTAAGAAAATATTATGAACATGATTACAACACTAGGTATAAAAAATCTGGTTCAGGTTATTCAAAAAAAAATTTTTTTAGAACGTTTTTACATAAATCTCCTATGCCAGAAACATATTTAAATTATACAAATCAATCAAATCAGTTTGTTTATTGGGATGATCCTAATGAATTAGTAGACAGATTAACACTTTTAATTAGTTCACAATCAGCTGGTAACAATAATCAACACAATGAAATTGTATCTATAATGGAAGAATTGAGAGAAGCAAATATAATTCAATAATATTTTAAATTATCAATCAGTAAAAATCATAATGCCACTTGATAAGTTTGGACGTAGTACAGCTTCATCTTCTTCTAGAAAACTACATACTCAAGGTCCTCCAGGTATAGGTTTCAAATTAACTTCTGAAGGAAATTATGATTTAGATAACAAAATTTTATCAAATGTTCAAGATCCAGTTAACGGAAATGATGCAGCCACACAAACATTTGTGAATAACCAAATTTTCTTTCATAAAGAACTAATAAAAAACTACATAAGAGAAATGTTTATCAATTTGACTAGTGAACTTAAATTAACAGAAGAAGATTTAAAAATATTAGAAGAACAAGTAGAAGATAGTTTAGACATAGTACATCATCAATTTTCTACAATGTTAAATGAAAAATTTTCAGAAATGAATGATTTTATTGAATTTTAAATTAAAAAACCAATTAGATTTATTACTGAGAGATTAAAAAAAGCTGAAGCCAAAGCTCAATCAGCGTTAGATTTAATTAATAATTCAAGAGATTAATTGTGATTAGTTTTCATTTAACTTCCAAAATGGATATATAAGGTGTTCAAAATTGAGGTATAATTTTAATTTTAATAAAAAAAGACTTTTTTTTTTAAATATTAAATATATTTTTATTTTAATTTATTACAAATAGGTTCCGGTTAATAATGAAAAATTATGTCGGCCAAGTGACCCCCTCTACTACTTCGGCAGCTTCCAATCTTTTACCAAAATTCTGAATCACGTTGTTCAATAAACTGTTCTCAATGGTTGAAATCTGCTCGATAATGTTGTTTTTAAGCTCTTGAATTGTTATGGGATTATTGCTGTACACTTTCGATTTCACAAAACCCCACAAAAAAAATCCAACGGTGTCAAATCGCACGATCTTGGTGGCCACATCACTCCTCCTCTACAAGAAATAATGCGATCTTCGAACTTTTCCTTCAAAAGATCCATTGTTTCTCTTGCTGTGTGGCAAGTGGCACCGTCCTGTTGAAACCACATATTCTCTACGTCCAAATCATCAATTTCCCACAAAAAGCTTCGGATCATCTCCCTATAGCGATTTAGATTGACCGTAATCGCATTTCCATTTGCGTTTTCAAAAAAATATGGTCCGACGATTCTTCCTGACCACAAACCACACCAAACCGTAACTTTTTGTGGATGTACTGGTTGCTCTAAGATAACCCTTGGATTCTCTTCACCCCAAATGCGGCAATTCTGTTTATTGACGTAGCCATTGAGCTGGAAATGAGCTTCGTCGGTGAAGATTATTTTGTTAAAAAAATTCTCATTTTCTTCTTGTTTTTCGATTGCTCAAGAAACTAATTGCCGACGTAATACATGGTCAGTTGGTTTTAATTCTTGCGTCAGAATTAAATTGGATCTTATAAGCCTTTAAATGGAGATCACGATGCAAAATGTTGAATAATGTGGATGGTTTGATGTTTAATTGCTGCGAACGATGACGAATGGAAGTTTTTGGATCTTCTTCAACACTTCTGCTCACAGCTGCTACATTCTCGGTTGAACGGCCACTACGTTGATAAATGTTGCCTCTGTTATCAAGAACAGATCCAGTTTCTAGAAATTTATCAACCATCAGCTTGATGGCACGATTTGTTGGAGCATTTTTTCTACCAAATTTTGTTCGAAATTTCCTAATTACATCTTGAAAACTTTTACCATTTTCAAAAAATGTTGTAATAACAAAAACACGTTGTTCCTTTGTGTAACGTTCCATATTAACTAACCGGAATGTATTTAGAATATACCTAAAGAAACCTCGTATAAAAATTCAAGGTAGAAAAAAAATGGCGGCAAAATCAAAATGATACCTCAATTTTGAACACCCATTATCCTATCCTATTTGATGATATTCTTTAAATATTTTTTTAAATAAATATGAAGATATTTTATTGCAGGAACATTATGAACAGTTAAAAGATCATTTCAAATTTTTAAAATTATTTAAAAATTCTCTACAAATTGAAACGAAGGAGTATGGATATCATTGGGATATATGCCCCTATACATCAGATAACATTGAAAGTTTTCCAGATACTTGCCCATGCCATTCAGCAGAACAATGTATATAACACTGCAGCAAACTAATGGAATTATATAAAAGAATAGAAAATAGATTATAATAAAAATATACATATTTGTAAACTACTATATATAAAATAAAGAATATAAATTTTAATACATTGAACATTTATTGTTCGTTTTATTTATTTTATTCTATTTATAAATAACTGAAAGAGAGGTACATATATTCTAATTAGTTATTTTCAAGATGAGTAAGGATGAAGTTGTAGATTTATTCGATTGGCTTGAAGCTTCAGATTCGTCTGATGAGAGTGATGAAAAGGAAGATGATATTTCAGTTACTTCTGGTGAAATTTCAGATTTATCTGAGGATAGTCATGAGGAAGAGGATTATGATGATGGAAAAAAAGTAAAAAAGAGAGTCAAATTTATGTTAAAGCCTCAAAAGCATATATTATACAAATGGAATACAGCATATAAGTTAGCTCGGCAAAAATATTGGGAAGTTATAGCACTTGATCGCTACAGATTTAGTCAACGAATTCAAAATACTGATGATATTATTTTTGATTCTAGATAGTAATCACCGCAAATTCATTTTCAATCAAAGATTTTCTAATTAGTTATACATAGTAATTAAATCCATCTATTTTTATTTTGTATAAACATGAGTAAAAGAGAAGTTGTTGAAGAGCTGCATAAGCCTGCACGGAGAAATTTTGAACGACATAGAGTTATAATAAAAGGATTTGATGACCTTTGGCAAGCTGATTTAGTAGAAATGGGTTTATATGCTAAAGAGAACAAAGGTTTTAAATTTTTATTAACTGTCATTGACGGCTTTTCTAAGTATGCATGGGTAATCCCTATAAAAACAAAAACTTCAGAGAACGTTACAGAAGCAATGCAAAATATTTTTGTAAATTCTAAAAGACAACCTCAAAATTTACCAACCCACAATGGAAAAGAATTTTTTAATAAAATATTTCAAAAATAAATGCATAAATATCATATAAATAATTATTCAACATTTAGCATAATAAAGGCCTCTATTGTTGAACGTTTTAATAGAACTTTAAAAGAAAATATGTGGAAAGTATTTAGTTTTAATGGAAATTATAAATGGATTAACCTAACTGAAGAATTAACAAAACAATATAACAACACTAAACATCGAACAATTCAGAAACGACGATCTGATGTCAATAAAGATAATGCTGAAAATTTACTTAAAACTGTATATAATCACATAAAAATAGCTTTACCCGGAAAATATAAAATTAATAATTCAGTTCGAATAAGCAAGTATAAACATGTTTTTGAAAAAGGCTACACCCCAAATTGGACAACTGAATTATTTAAGATAAGAAAAGTTGAAATCACTAACCCTGTCACATATTTACTGGAAGATTATCAAGGTCAACCTATACAAGGAAGCTTCTATGAATATGAATTATTAAAATCTAAACATAATAATATTTACCTAGTTGAAAAAGTTATTAAAAGTAAAGATAATAAAATTTTTGTAAAATGGTTTGGATTCTCATCTGATCACAATTCATGGATAAATAAAACTGATTTAATATAGAGAAAAAAAATTTTTTATTTCATATTATTTTAATTACATTTTTTTTGTTTTTAATGAATTTCCATTTGATATGTCGGATCCTGTTTGATTGTTCGTAAATCAATTACAGTGAAATCAATGCTTCTCCATCACCTGTAATTCTTTCAACTAATATTTCTCGATATTCATGACATTGAATTTTGAGAAACTTTTTAATAAAAATGCTTTCATATTCAAATCTCACAGTGAGTTTTTGATTTTCACCAAAATTCAATACAAAATGCCTATAAAATATATGCTCACTATTTATTATTCCACCAATGTTCTGTTCTTTTAAAACTAATTCATTTCTAAAAGCTTTAATAGCATCATCTATAGATGCATATTGTGGTACTGAATCAGCTTTATCTGATAAAAATTGATCAATTGCTTGCAAAGTAGTTAATGGTTGTATTGTAGTTGTTGTTGTAATTTCAATAGTATTTGTTTCTGATAAATTTACTTTAACAGTCTCATTATTTGGAAGTAATATATTAAAATATGTGCTGCCAAAAGCTGATTCATCCAATCTAATATTAGAAGTTGGAGCTGAATTTGCTTGAATAGTAAACAAGCAAAATATTAAAATTAAAAATGATTTCATTGTCACAAAAAAAAATTTTGATCTATCTTCATTCAAGGTTCACGCAGTAATGTGTGATTGGAAATTGTAAATATATAAGTTATACTTTTTATTTTCTAGAAAGTTTTTTATTATGTACAAACTTTATTTGACTTATAATAGAACATACATATAAAAAGAGTGATAAAAATCTATCTCTTCCATCTGAATAAGCTTCCATATAATCTAAATATTCCTCTTTTAAATTTTCAAGTAATTTTCTAAAATTAGTTAACATGTCACCAATTTTTGATTTTTTATTTTTTTCATTATATTTATTTTCTATTGAATATATAAATATAATTCCTTCATCGATTCGTTTCCTTATCATCGACTTTTTCAATTCATTCTGATTTTCTTTATATTCATTTCTTGCCAGTGATAATACATCAATATTTTCAGTAATTCCTTTATTCTTACCAGCTGGCAGAACATTTGAAATATTCTTTTCAATCATCTCCCAATCATCTTCTTCAGAGGCAATCGGCATTAAAATGATTAGGTGCTTGCTTTTTTTTATTTGTTAAACCTCTTATTTTACCAATAATAGATATATCACCACCATATACTTCTATTTTTAGATGTTGCCAATCCAAAGGAGATAAATCGAATTGGTTAGTAAATGATTCACCATTTCTAATTTTAAATAAACAAATTTTTTCACCACCTTCTGGAGTTATGTATACCTCCAAAAAATCGTGAAATATTCTCCAATTAATTATTTTAATTGAAGTCCATTTCCGTCCACAAATGCAATATTTATATCCATGTAAAATATTATCAGCCCAAAACATTATGGTGTTTCTACTAATAGTTTAATCGAATTATGTCATATTTTATGTTAAGATTCGGCTTTTGTAGAATTTTAGATGTAAAATTATTAGAAAAAAAAAAATAAAAAAAAAATCTTCTCTGGGATCGAACCTTAACATAATAGATTCATAAACTTACCAAGTGTCGTATACCTTACTTAATAGATTTTTATCTACACCTTAACACTCCTACCCACAGAAGATTTAGTTAATTCTCAGCATTTTCATATTTTATTTCTAAATTAACGGCTTAATTAGTTTTCTTTAGTTTTAAACATACAATGGAGTTTGCAAGAACACTTATCGTATTTAATAAATTTTTTCTTAAAAATAAAAAAAAATTTAGAAGAAAATATAGACGTGAAATTCAATATCATATAAATTTTTTGAGAAATTATGCTGAGTCAACATTGATCCAATTCAATACATTGAGAGAAGATAAAGATGACAAATGGACGAATTTACTTACTCAGAGTTCAATCAAATTTCCTAAGATATGCCTATTACGATTAGGTAAAATCGTAAAAAAATTTAAAGAAAATAATTATAAATATCGAAAAACTTTAAAACATAAATAAAAAAACTTTGTAATACTAATATATTTTGTTTTTTTTCTTTTTAAATTAACAATAGGAATCCCCTGACGTCATTTCAGATTTTTATTTTACAACTTTAAAAATTTGTTGAGCATTACGGATTTACTTACTCAGAGTTCAATCAAATTTCCTAAGATATGCCTATTACGATTAGGTAAAATTGTAAAGAAATTTCAAGAAAAAAAATGTAAATATCGAAAAACACTAAAAATAAATGAACAAACTTTGTAGTATCTATACACAAATTTGACTTTTTTTCTTTTTATTTTATTTTAACAATAGTAGTCCCCTGACGTCATTTCAGATTTTTATTTTACAACTTTAAAAATTTGTTGAGCATTTTTAAATATAATATATTAAGAAATTCTTTTTCTAAATTTCAAACAAAAAACCGCAAACATTATTACTGACAACAATATGCAAACAATATTCTATTAGTTTATTGGAATTTTTTACTAAATCATTATTATTGAACATGATTTTTTTATATAGCTTCCAAAGATTTCGACTACAACCTCTGTTCTTCGATATTTTTTTTTACTTGCAAAATTTTTCGACCTCATTTTTGCTTTTGTTATATATTTATACGTGGACGTCGTTATACTATTTTTGTTTAAACTTATGATATAAATCTTTAATTTTCATTTTGTGAAGAATTTCCTCTTTTATCCATTCGTGTTTTTTTCTTTTACAATTTTTATTGGCTGTTGTTGTATTTGTATTTGTATTAATAATTAAATTAGAAAAATCTTTTACAATTGTATTATAATTACTATATGAATCTAACCTATCCGAGATGATATTTTCTTTAACCTTATTATAATTTAATTGTTTTGCAATCTACATAATTCTCAAAGGAAAATTTGAGATTCATACTTATGAAGAATGATTGGTGATCAGATAGCGAAGAGTTTAAAATATGAAAGTCCACCTGTTTTTTGTAAGGTCAGTGATAAAATGATCTATAATAGTTCTAGGCGTTTTACCTACTTTTAGCATATTTTGGTTAAATATTGTTACAAATTACAAAACCTTTACTTAGTATGTTATTTGTATAATTTGTAATATCGCTATCGCTATCAATTTAAAAGATTTATATTAAAATCCCCAAGTATTAAGCAATTATTAACTTTGTAATATATTCTTCTATTTTGATATTGAAATCACAAATGTTAGTTTCCTGAGATTTATAAACACCTATAAAGTTCATATTCTGTTTTAAAAGCTTTACAACCAAAATGTTGGAGTTATTAAATTCTTCTTCTACCATTTGAGGGCTACTTATTTTTTTATCTATATAAATTGAAACCCCATCCTATGAATTTTCTCCATTTGAAAAACATGACGT
Source organism: Poecilobothrus nobilitatus (assembly GCA_947095535.1). NCBI lineage: Eukaryota > Metazoa > Arthropoda > Insecta > Diptera > Dolichopodidae > Poecilobothrus > Poecilobothrus nobilitatus. The sequence goes on from OX352772.1 coordinate 179,725,438, forward strand.
GTAACCTGGCAGGTTAAAGAAAATATTTTCACATTTTCTTAACCAGATTTCATATATGTAATAGGTATAATGCAATGTATTTTGCATTCATAAGACTTAACGAGTAATTCTGAATTACTCAATTTGTTTCGGAAACTTTGCATATTTAAATTTAATATATTAAAGCTGTTTTTGTATTTCATGGGAGCGGGTCATAATCCTGCACGCCACATTTAAATTTTCCGTGGTGTTTAGAGTATCATCTGTGTCATAATTATTATTTTCTATCACATAACATGCGAAAAAGAGAAAATAGTGTGTTTTGTTATTTTGTAGATAAGTGTAAATTTAATGTTAAAAAATGAGACAAATAAACTAGTGTTTATGTATGTTGAATATACTATTGTAAAGAAGAATTGAATAGTATTATTTTTTATTTTTGGAAGTGCATGCTTTAATAATAAAAATATTTTTTTTTACATTATATTTGTATATAAGAATAATTTAATTTTTTTAAATATAATAACCAGTTTGGTTAATTTGTAATAAATTGTGCATTTAAATTGGCTATTTAGCTTGTTTTTATTGTACTTAATTTGATTAATAAAATTGATAATTTGATTGAAAAAATAGTGTTTTTTTTGTTTTGCAAATAAGTGCAGATGAATGTTAGAAAATGTGATAAATAACATATTTTTAATGTTCGTTGAATATATTGTAAAGAAGAGTTGAAGATTATTTTTTGAAATACGTGCTGCAGTTATAAAAATATTGTTTTTTAATTTAGAATTTGCATATAAGAATAATTTAATTTTTAAAATATTAAATTTAGTTTAGTTAATTTGTAATAATTTGTGAAAAATTTTATTTTTTTAAAAATAATATATAGTTTATATAATCTTCCGAATTACATTGCCTATTTTTCTAACCATGAAATATCCTACGGAGGCGCTGCTATATTTGTAGCTAATAACTTATGCAGTAGTTTGCTATTTGAGGAAACTTTTTTTAACTCAAATATTCTGATTGTAAAATTATTAAGACAAAACTTTAATATAATGTGTATAAGTCTCACCAAACAAATATAAATCACTTTGTTTTTTTTTTTTTTTTCTAACTTTTATTTATTATTTACAGATCTTACATTATTACCTTAAAAGTTTACAAAATAGATATTTTAGTATTTATATAATATTAACATGTAAAAATATTTAGTATTTTTGTTTTCAAATTTTCATTTTATATTATTCTTATAATTTTGTTATGATGATTGTATACATATATTATTCCTAATTTACAATTATTGATGAAAAAAATATTGAAAAAAAACATTATAGTATCTTATCGTTATTTTAACTTAAAACTTAATGTAATTAACCCTAAAAAAACTAACCTAACCTAATCTAGTTCCTACCCTAATATGTATATTATTATACTACATTCTACCTAACCACCAAACATTTTTTTTTATCTAAAGTATCCTTGTAATGAATGTGAGTGTCAAATCTCAGGTCTTGGAGGTTTATGTTATTAGGATTATACTCAATTTTTTTGCATGTAGCCCGTATATTATAATGAAATAATAGGGGAACATGGTTTTGATTTTGCAGATAACCTTCTTTATCCAAAAAAATAAAATCTTCGGGTGCAATGAACCCAGTTTTTAATGTATTTTTTATGTACTGCTTGTTATGGTAATATATGTGCGATATTAAGCTGTTCTCTGGAGTTTTCAATGCTCTGTCAAAATGATTTCTGATCAATTTTATAATAAAATTGTCAATTCTTGTCATGTTTGACTCTTTGTAGATGTATTTATTTGAATAAAAATGTTTATAATTGTATCTGGCTTGCGGTATTTGTTAATACATGCTCTTATGCACTTTTTTTCGAATTTTCGAAGTTTTTCCATTGCGCTAACACTAATGTTGTACCAGACCGGAGTTGCGTAGGTGATAATTGGTCGTATGAGTGTTTTGTAACATATAATTTTCACTTTCTCTTTAATGATTTTATTATAAAACAGTTTCTTTCAAGCCATGAATGCTTTGCTCGTTTTCTTTATTGCGTTATTAATGTTTTCATTGTAATTTAGATTTTGGTGTAAGTGCACACCAAGGTATTTTACTGTTTTTTTGTTCTTTGAGCTTACATTATTTGGTTGTTTGATAGCGTAGTTCCTCCAATTTTTTCTCATATTTCCGTTAAGCTTGTCTACAGTATTACGAAAGAGTATGGTTTCACACTTTTCGTAATTTATTTTCAATAACCATAACTTACAGTAGTCTGCTACAATATTGAACATCTTTTGTTGTGAACTTTATATGTTGGTTATGTTATTATTAGCTGAGTATATAACCAGATCGTCTGCGAGAGCAAGTACATAGTTACAGCCTTTTACCGATTTTAGTAAATTCAATAGTTCTATTACATAAATGGAGAACAAAATTGGGAATTTACCGTCCCTTGTTGTAATCCATTTTCTAGCTTGTGAATTTTTGTTGGAGAATTTTTACCGCTGTGTTCACGTAGAACGAGTTTTCATAGATTATATTCATTATTAGTATGATTAAATGTTTTGGAAATTTGTACTTGATGAGCTTATGAATTAATCAATCAATCCAGACGCTGTTGAAGGCTTTCTCAAGATCTATGAGACAAGCTCCTAATCCCCAATTTTTATTTATGCTCCAACAAATATCAGAAGTTATTTTTGTAACTGCATGTACTGTACCATGTCTATGTCGAAAGCCAAATTGATTTTCTGACAAAATGTTGTTGTCTTTAAGAAACGAGTGTATTTTTCTCGTTATTGATCATTTCATAAATTTTGCTTACATTTGGGCTTAAGCTTATAGGTCTATAGTTACAAGGGTTTCCGGGGTCTTTTCCGGGTTTTTTAAATAGTAAAACTTTAGCTTTTTCCACATTTTTGAAATATGACCGATTTAAGCTATTGTTAAATAGAACTACGTATTTAGATATCAATATTCTGCTCAGATTTTTTAAAACTATGTTCGGTATACTATCTTTGGCTAAGGTCATCAAAGTTAGTAAAGTACGAATTTTTAATGCATTGATTCGAGGCTTTATTTTCATCGCTAAACGTATACAGAGTAATATTTTCTATTTCCTTTTCTTGGCTTCAAGTTTTAATTGTTTAATTTTTTCCGTAATTCTGACATGCTGTGTAATGACATGCTGTGCTGTGTAATGCTGTGCTGTGTGTGACATGCTGTGTAATTCAATAATGCTGACAATTCGCAAAAGCATTATTTGTTGGAACTTTTACATTGTGGGGTTTTTGTACCTAGTGTGTTAAATATTTCGGCTGTATTATTTAGGATAAATTTACCTGAGTCTCTTTTATTTAGCTTAGAGATATTTATATTGCTTTGCGTTGGTAAGTGTTGATCGTTGAAATCAATGTTTAATGATTGAATATTCTTGTGAGGCTTACGCTTAAAAAGCTTGTTAATTTCACAAAACATGTTAGGAGTTGTGAGTGATATTTTTTTTATTCTATTTTCCCAGTTATAATTGATTTCTGTATAAATTTGTTGTTTTATTAGTGTGGTAATAATTCTTAAGAGACTTTTTAAAAAACGATTTCTTGCGATGAAAAGTTTAAATTTTGTTTATAAATTTTATGGATATTATTCATTAATTTGCTTTATTCCTTTAGTAATTTTTTAAGTTTAGGCGAATAGTATTTAAGAAGAATATTTCTATCATTCACTGGTACAGTTTCGTTAATGGTTTTTACAATTATTTCATTTAATTTAATCAAGTGCTGATCTCTATTACTTATTGACATATTGCTATTATCTTCGATCATATTAGTTGAATTTCTGTATTCGTTGTTGTAATTTAAGAGAAAATAGGAAAGAAATCGCTCTGTGATCGCTATCATATGCTATAGTGGTAAGCCTGTTTTGATTTTCCGAGTATCTAGCTTTAATTCTAATGTCGGTTAAAACTAAATCCAAAAATGAATTTGTTCTTGGATATGTAGGAGAGTCAGTTATATATAATTTAGTTCTATATATAATTTTAATTTTTTCTAGCCATTTATTAAATTTAATGCCTCTTTGATTATTTACATTATTAAGCCATGAACTATGTTTAGAATTAAGGTTTCCAGTTATCATATAAAAATTATGCGGATTATTTAAATTTAGTGCTTGAAATAATTTTTGAATTTAATAAAAAGTTTATTATTTTGAATCGCAGCATATGCCGAAATTATATAAAGATTATCAGTTTTATTAAATTTTGTTAAGATGACACACACTTTTAAACATTTAAATTTATTAAAAATTTCATTTTCTATTACTTTATATTTAACGCAATTTTTTATGCATATGGCAACTCCGCCACTTCATTGTCATAAGTTCTATCTTTTCTAATAAAATCATAATTGTCAAGTTTTATATAATGTTTATGTTTTAATTTTGTTTCACTCATGCATAAAATATCTGGTTTATTATTCTACAGAAAGTGCAAAAGAGAGTACCGTTTTTCGAAAGATACAAGAGAAGTGACATTTATTGAAATAAGACTTTTTGTTGGTTAGGTAGAACATTGAACATTTCATATATATAATTAATTCTATTTGTGTTATCATTTAATGTTTTTTCAAACTTATTTTGTATTAAATTTATATTGTTTTTAATTTCTAATAAAATCTATATTATTGTTATTTATTGTGAATTTAAGGCCACATGTATGTAAATTACATGTGGTGTAAATTCACGTAAGTTTTTTTCTGTAAAGCATAAAGTGTGTTTCATTAATTTCTTTGAGCAGAAAGTTGTCGATATTTAATTTATTTTTTATCGCTTTTTTTAAATATAGTACATCTGTATTATATACACTAATTGGTGGTATTTATTCTTTAGTTTGTGTTGTTTCTTGATCATTGGTTGCAAGTAAGGTTTGGTTATCTTGATTTTGAGTATGCTGTGTGCTTGCAATTAGAGTTATTAGTTGGTAATTTTTTTCTGCAATTTCATTATTGTTTTGGTTGATAGAATTTTCCTCTCTTTTGTTTGTTTTTTTTGTGAAAAAAATTTCGATGAATTCTTCTTCTTCGACAGCGTGAGATTTTTTTTGACGTTGCTCTGGCTTTGGTAGACTAGTTTTATTATTTTCTTCTACCTCCAGCTCCATAAATGGGCAAAAAATGTTATTACCAACTTGTAGTTCACTTTCATTTTTTTTGCCGGTAATACTTTGAATTAGGGTTTTTAGCTTTTCAATATCAGTTTTTAATTTTTTATTTTCACTTTTTATTTTCTCCACTTCTCTTTGTTGTTGTTTCGACATTTTTGAGCCTTTTACATTGCTTGTGGGAGCTTTTGCTTTTTGCTTATTCATAATTTCACAAATTTTTAGGGTTATATTATCTATTAGAACATTTTGATTTATATTATTTTCAACCTACATTCGATGCGGTTGAATCAATTAAGTTCGTGTTGTTAAATGTAGTTAAATAAATTTTATTATTTAACTTTAAAAAATAAAAGGTAATAAATAATAACTGACTTTAATATCTTAATACTCAGTACGAACAGTCTTGTTCTGACGAGTATTGTGTTAAGAACATCTATTGAAATTTTCTTTTACAAATCGCTTATAACCTTAAGTTATTAAAGTACTCGCTCTAACAACAACGATATAGTGGTTTTCACTCTTTAAAAAAAAAAAAAAAACCAAATTACATATAAGAGATACTTAAAAAAAATAAAATGCTTCCCCCGGGGGGCACAAATAGTTTTGGACTGCTGCAAAATGAGAATGCACCTAAAAAAAGGAAAAAATTAAAAAGCACATCCACAACCTCAATATTTAATAATGCCGGTAATGATGGCAAAAAATTTCTAAACATAAAAACAAAGGATACCAACAAACCATTAAGAATGCACAACAAGTTCGTCATAAATAAGTTGCTTGAAGGTATCTATCCAAATTTCACAGCTACGTGGGACAGATCTGGAAACATAGTACTGGAAGTTCCAAATAAAAAAATCTCAGAAATATTCCTTAGGCAAACCAAACTGGCTGATATTGAAATTTTAGTTAAACTAAATAAAAATCTGAATTACTACAAGGGGATAATTTTTGATAGAGATCTTGTACATATTGAAACCAAAGAAATTCTGGATAACCTAAAAACAAAAAATCCAACTATGGTGGAAGTTTTTAAACTATCTAAAATAAAAAATTCACAAAAAGTTTTTACTGGAGCTGTCATTATAACATTTCATTCAATACATCCACCAGAAAATGTAAAAAGTGGATTTACGATACACCCAGTCAAGAAATAGTATCCAAACCCTATACGTTGTAGAAAATGTCAACTTCTTGGCCACTTGCAAAAAGACTGCCAAACTCCTCCAAGATGCGCTGATTGTGGTACTGAAAGATCAGAAGGCGATGTAATACATCCCAAAATATGTAAATCCTTTAGTTGCGTAAACTGCCATGGGGCTAATCATAGTGCTTCATCCAATATTTGCCCCGCATATACCAAGGAAAAAGAGGTATTAAAAATTAAAACCGATTTTAGAATTTCCAAACGAGAAGCTTACACTTATTATAAAAAGAACTACCAAATGTCAACACAAATTCCTCAAAGCCAGACTTTTGCTCAGCTATTTCAAACACAAAATACTCCGAAAAATACTTAATTAACAATTATCAACAACAATGAATTCAACAATCACTCAAAGATCACTCAAATATCAACCGAATTACCAACAAATATCAACAATCACTCAAAAACCAACTCAAGTATAATCGATAATAAACAATATCAGCAAATACAAGAACCTATAATACAAGAACCTATATAATAATGGATAAAAAACAGTTATATAAAACTGAAGCACCGCAAATTTTATCATCACCATTAGAAGAAGAAAATAATAAAAACACCAATGAGATAAGTAGTAACGAAATTATTTATTGTAACAATTATGAAAACAACACTCAAAATAACTTAATTGAAAATTTAACTAATAATTCAAATACAAATAAAAATAATTTTAAAACTAAGCAAATAAATACTAATATCGAAAATAATTTGTCACTTAATGACAGCAATATGAGTAGTTATGGATAAGCAGAATTTTAATTAACAGATTTAACTCAATTTTCTTTAATTTTTTTTACTTTTTTTTTTACTTTATTCTTTCTCTATTTTACACAACATATAGTTCTATAATTTTCTTATTAGCTTTAAATTTAATAATATTAACTTAAAAACTGCCATAGCATTTTAAAATATGATCCATTCTAAATAATTTAGAAAAGTATGCTAATTAAACTACTATATAGACGCTAACTAATTAAATTTTAAATGACAGAAAATAATCTTAACAATATCAAAAGAAAATGTAGCTTATTACAGTGGAATATGCAAGGGTACTTAGCGAATAAAGGAAACTAAGAATTACTTCTGAAAAAGTACAAACCCCTAATAGCTACGTTGCAAGAGACAAATTTACCAGAATCTTTGCATCCATTAGATTGCTTAAATTATCACTGTTTATTTTCTACTAACTTGTTAAATCAAAGAACTGGTGGCTTGGGTTTTAAAGCCACCCAAAAGACTGGTGGCTAATAAATAAAGGAATAAATTACACAGAATTAAATTTAAACACTAATATTCAAGCAACTGTTATCAAGTAATTATAAAAATTCAATGATCTTTGGAGACTTTAATATTAATTTACTAAATAAAAATAATCAAGAAGTTATGAATTATGTAAATGTATTACTATCTAATGGTTTTATTGTGTATAATAAAGTTGCCAATGATTTTGCAACTAGAATAGGAAACACATCGAAAACAATCATTGACCACTTTATTACTGATATTGTCAAATACAAATATGATTTTCATATTATAAACACATTTTTATCAGACCATAAAATGTTTTTCATAAGTTCTAATTTTAAGCCCATAGAAGAACAAATTGAAAACTTTATTACCGTCCTGAAGTATGAAAAATTAGCTGCAGACAATACTTGGAATAAGTTAGTTTCAATCGGGAACTTCGACGATTTTGTATTTGAGATAAGTTCTTTAGTGAGTAAATATACCAGAATTGTTAGAAAGAAAAGGTCTAAAGAAAAAAATGAATGGATGACAGACGAAATTAGAAACGTGATTAAAATTCGAGACTCTTTCTTCAAATATAGGAAAAAATATCCTAACGATGAGCATGTTAATAGATTATATAAATTATATAAAAATAAAGTAAATCGGCTCATAACACATTCAAAAAAAAATTTTTATTCTGAACAAATTAAAAGAGACCCATGCAATAGTAAAAAATTATGGGATTTATATAAAAGGGTAATATTTAACAAAAAAAAAGACAGCACGAACAATCATATTAAAGGGCTAGAAATTAATGGGAAAGTATTAACTAAAAAAGAAGAAATTTGTGAATTAATGAACGAATTTTTTATCAATGTAACCAGGGAAATAAATGTTGACAATGATCCAATAGACCACGAATACCTAAATAGTTTTAGACGAAACCCTAGCTCCTTATTTGATCTAACACCCACCAGTAGTGAAGAGATATCGAATGCAATTAGCAAGCTGAAAACTGCTGCAGCGACGGGTTTCGATAATATTTCCATGAAATTCATCAAGAAATTCCAGGAGCGACTAATACCGCTTCTTACCAAATTTATAAATAGTTCTTTCCTTTCTGGCACTTTCCCAAACTCATTAAAAACTGCAATTGTTACTCCAATATTCAAAACAGGGAATGCCAAAGGTAGGACAAACTGCAGACCCATATCGGTTCTCAGCCCTTTCTCTAAAATCTTTGAACTTATTATAAAAAGTCGATTAGATAACTTTCTTACAAATAATCAAATATTTCACGACGAACAGTATGGTTTCGAAAAAAAATCGAATACTACTGCTGCATGTCTTAGCTTAACCGACTTTGTATCAAAAAATATGGATGAAAAATTGCACGTTGGCTGTCTATTTCTAGATCTACAAAAGGCATTTGACTGTGTGGACTATGAAATACTACAGTTTAAACTTTCGATGTTAAATTTCGACACTTTTTTGACTCATATTTAACTAATCGAGAGCAGAGAGTTAGGATAGGTGATAGTTTGAGTGAATCAAGAACCATTATAAAAGGAGTGCCACAAGGTTCAATTTTAGGACCACTTTTATTTAAGATATATTTAGATGATATAGCTCGATTGAAACTAAAAGGGCTTATTCAATTGTATGCGGATGATGCAGTGCTAAAATATGCGGAACGCGATGAAGAATCCCTGAGAACTTCCATCATGCATGATCTTCCCATTATTGAAGAATGGCTAAAAAAGCATCGTCTACTACTAAATGTGAAGAAAACTAAAATTTTATTATTCGAAAATAGACAATGTACATACCCCAATTTTACTTACAACGGTAATATTATTGAAGTTGTAAAACATTTTAATTATCTAGGGTTGCTTCTAGATAGCCGGTTGAAATGGCAAGAGCACATAAATCACGTCATTAAAAAGATAACACCGTACATTTTTGTCTTACGTCGCATGAGAAATTTCTTTAATAAATCGGTTCTAAAAATAATATATTCTTCATATATACTATCAAATATTATGTATCTTAACCCAATATGGAGTAACACATGTCAAGTTCTTTTAGGCAGACTTGATATAGTTCATAAAAAAGCCATAAAAGCAATTCATAACTATCCTCTTAGAATTCCTACTAATATTGTATACTCTAGCCAATATTTAAGTCTGACAAACATTTGCAAATTAGAATTATATATAATAGCATTTAAAATAATTCATAATGAAATTAAGCATAATTTTATACTGAATAGGAGGTTTGAGATTCACTACCATAACACAAGAAATAAAAGTAATTTTTATTTAACACTTTTTCGAACAAACAGACAAAAAAATAACTGTCTCTACAATAGTTTAATATTATATAACGAGCTTCCAAACGATATAAAGGAAATAACCCACTTTTGTACTTTTAAAAGAAAAATTAAAGAAATTATATTAAATTAATAATTAAACAGATGTTTTGGCTTTTGGTTCTGCAATTGGATTATTATTTTTTTTTATTTTATTTTTTTTTCTTTCATTTCTTTTTTTTAAGTTTTTAATTACTAGTTATAATTATAGTGCTATATCAAAATAAACTTTTATAATAAAATTGTTGCAAAATATTTCTAACTGAATTTATAAGATCACACAGCTAAAAAGCTAAGGTCACAGAAATTTTTTATTTTTCAATTATTTTTTACATTAAATTAATAAATCAATATATTCTTTTTTTTTCTTTAGAATAGAATTATACCATAAAACACCAATATTTAATTTGAATTATTATTTTGTTTTTTTCTGGTGTTTTTTGTTTTTTTTTTTTTGTTTTTAATATATATTAAGAATGTTACCACGTTAATGTATTATTATGAAAAATAAATTAAATGATGAAAAAAAAAAAAAAAAAAAAAAGTAAACTTTCCTAACAATGCCAATTAAATCACAATTCTAAACCTATATCTCGAGTGCAACTCAAACTACCAAAAAGAGATCTTGTCAGCATTGTTTCACAAATAGGTAAACTTTTTATTATTACAGGGGATTTCAACGCTCGTAATGTTATTTGTGTTGATGTGTTAACTAATAATTGCGGCAAAATAGTGGAGGAATGGTAAGAAGAGAATCATGATTTAATTCTGCTAAATGATGGTTCTCCTACACTCTTTAATACGAGGGGTACACATTCTTGCATTGACCTAACAATATGTAGTCCAGACTTAGCACCTAAATTTCATTGGCATAATCAACCCAACCCAAAAGGTAGTGATCATTTTGCTATATTTCTCTGCTCAGAAATCGGCAAAAGTAATGTGGTCCAAAAAGCAAGATATATAGATAAGAATGCAAACTGGCAAAAGTTCTCAGAGCAACTAGATTTTTTTCTAGATTTTAGACCACAATCTGAAAATTTTAATAAAGAAGTCGCTGTACTAACTAAAAGTATAAGATTCGCGGCTAGTCAGTCAATGTCAACAGCGAAAACTTGCCCGAAGTCACAACCCCCATGGTTCAATAGAAATATTTAAAAACTAATCGAAATTCGTGACATACTTTGGAGAAATTTTAGGAGAGATCCAGTTAGAGAAAGGTTAATACAGGTAAGTAGAGCGAACGCCATATTAAAAAAAGAAATTAGGGTAGTAAGGACAAAATCTTGGCAAAATTTCGCTGACAGTATAAGAGGAGAAAATGGAAATTATTGGGAGAAAGCTATGAGGGTAATTGGAAAGAAAAATGGTGATGGTGGTCACAAATTCTGAACAAAACGCGAACTTTTTTGTTAATAGATGCTCGAAATACTCAGAAGACAACATTTACACTCCTGAATTTCAATTAGAAAAAGTAAACTTTACTCTTCCAAACTGTATTGCTCATTACAACACTCTTGATGAGGCGATCACTTTGCAAGAAATTGAAAGTACTCTAGCTAGGTTTAAAGGAACAACGCCGAGTTTAGATAGAGTTTCTTATAGTATGCTTAAGCATACTACACCTAACTTCAAAAAGCGTTTGCTAAATCTTTATAATAAAATATACATCTCGGGAATTTTTCCACAAGCATGGAAAATAGCGGAGCTAGTATCCATACCAAAAGGACATGGAGATCCAAACAATCCTGAAAATTATAGGTTTATATCATTGCTTGCTACCATGTCAAAGTTATTTGATAAGATTCTTGGGAACAGGCTGAGTTGGTTCCTAAAAAGCAATTTGTCGAGTAAAATACATGGGTTCAGACCAAACAGAAGTACACAAACAATGTTACAAACCTTAGAATTTGAGATGACAATGGCACTGCATAACAAAGAACATGCCACAATTATATCTAGCGATATAGAAAAAGCTTTCGACAAAATCGTCAGACACAAGATATTAGAGCAGCTAGTCAAATGAAAAATAGGTACGAAATTTATAAGAACTATTGAGAGCAATTTAACTAACAGAAAAATTGTAGTCAAAATTAATGGGAAGCTGTCTAAAATCCAAAATCTATATAATGGAATTCCACAAGGATCTCCACTATCTGTACACTTATTCAATACTTTCATCTCCACTCTACCCAATACATTAAAAAAGATTAAAGGACTCAGGTATCTAATATACGCTGACAATATACTCATATATAGTGCAGGGAAAGATAACGAAATTAACAACAAAGTACAGGTTGGTCTAAATGATCTTAACTTGCCCTTGGGTAAAATGGAAGCGATACACATATGTAGAAGAAGAAGTTGCAATACAGGAGTATTGAGATATAACAATTCAGAAATTCAAATAGTTAAAGAAATCACAGTATTAGGTCTCACCTTTACAAAAACTATGAAATATGAACCACATATTAATAAGCCAACCAATAATAGACAACATTAGGAGCATGCTGTTATTGTCAAACAAACAAATAAAATTGGTTTGGACTCCAAGCCACTCTGGCATAACAGGTAACGAACTAGCTGACAAAGAAGCAAAATTAGCAGCAAAGGGCCCTGCTCCGTATGAACGTATCTATTTTCCAAATTTCAAAACTAAAAAAATAGAGAAACACATCCTGCACAATAGACAAGTAAAGCGGAACTGCTCCAATAGCTTCTTGAAATTTCACTGGCCGAATGCAACACCTCTAGCATACGAGATCAAAAACAGAGCAATAGGAGTCAAAATAAGTAGAATTCGCTTAGGTCACACTCTCTACACCAAAAAACATATCTTCGCCCAATCCAATCCACCCATATGCCCACATTGTGTAAATACTCTGACAATCAAACATATTTTAGTTGACTGTCCAGGTTCAAATAATCTTCTACAAAATCATTCAATAAACTTAAATGAAATACTGAGCCCGAAGTCTGAGAATATTGATAGATTGGAAAATTTTTTTAAATAATATGTGGAACTTAATATAATAAACCGTATATAACAGAAAATATAAAGCTAATAAGTTAAACACTATATTTCATAAATTCTTAAGAAAAACAAAATCTGTTGATTATAATATGTTTAACCTTACTAAAATTCTAAAACTTAAATAATTTTGTAAATAAATTTTTGTAAATAACTTGTAATTACCATGTAAATATTGTATATATATTAGATTTAATCTCAATCAAGCCCATAATGGCCATAGCAGCCGAGGGCTGTACTAATGTTATAATAATTTATTATACAATATTAGATTAAAATAAATAAATGTAACAGTAAGTCGATGCAACCGACTTATTAATACCCTACATCTGAATAATTCGAAATAAATTAAAAATCCATAAGTTTTTTTGGCAGCTGCTTGAACTTCTTCCCTTTTCTGTCTTATTCAACTCGAATTTCAGGAACGTAAAAGAGGCATCCTCTTGGGATATGCTTGACAACTTTGTACAAAATTTTAAGTTTCTATTTTTATTAATTTCGAATATAGTCCTTGGGAGGTGTGTGTCAGGTACCTGAATTGCCGCTCCAATTCATCGAATCCATCTCAGGAATATAAAGAAAACATGCCAGAACACTATTGTACTAAATTTAAAGGTTCTACTTTTGTTGGTTTTGGAGATATGCTCGTTGCTCTTGTGCTCGTCCGGAGGTATCCAAAATACGAACCCATGGTTCAAATTCTTTCAAATGTCAGTTTCCAATTTTACAGAAAAGGAAACATAACAGAACACCTTTGCACTAAAACTAAAAGTTCTATCTTTGTTGGTTGTGGAGATATACTTGTTTGCTCTGGGGCTCGTCCGGAAGCTTCCAAGATTTAAACCAATGGACCAAATATTCACAAATTTCAGAAACATAAATCAAACATGAAGGAACACCATTCTGCCTAATTTATAGGTTATATCTTTGTTGCTTTTGGAGATAATATCATTTGCTCTGAGGCTCGTTCCGAAGCTTCCAAAATCCGAACCCAAGGACCAAATCTTCTCAAATTCAAATCAATCAAAGACCTAAATCAAACATGAAAGAACACCATTCTGCCTAATTTAAAGGTTATATCTTAGTTGGTTTTGGAGATAATCTCATTTGCTCTGGTGCTCGTTTGGAAGCTTCCAAAATCCAAACCCATGGACCAAATCCACTTAAATTTCAGAGACATAAATCGAACGGGAAGGACCATCATTGTACAAAAATTGAAGGTTCTATCTTCGTTGATTTTGGAGATAATCTCGTTTGCTCCGGGGCTCGTTCGGAAGCTTCCAAAATCCAAACCCATGTACCAAATCCTCTCAAATTTAAGAGACCTACATCAAACATGAAAGAACACCATTCTGCCAAATTTAAAGGTTATATCTTTATTGTTTTTGGAGATAATCTCATATGATCTTGGGCTCGTTCGGAAGCTTCCAAAATCCAAACCCGGGAATTAACATCATTGTACAAAATTTAAAGGTTCTATCTTTTTTGATTTTGGAGATAATCTCGTTTGCTCTGGGGCTCGTTCGGAAGCTTCCAAAATCCAAACCCATGGACCAAATCCTCTTAAATTTCAGAGACATAAATCGAACGGGAAGGAGCATCATTGACAAAATTTAAAGGTTCCATCTTTGTTGATTTTGGAGATAATCTCGTTTGCTCTGGAGCTCGTTCGGAAGCTTCTAAAATCCGAACCAATAGACCAAATCCTCTCAAATTTTAGAAGCTTAAATAAAACATGAAAGAACACCACTCTGTCAAATTTGAAGGTTATATCTTTATTGGTTTTTGAAATAATTTCATTTGCTCTGGTGCTCGTTCGGAAGCTTCCAAAATCCAAACCCATGGACCAAATCCTCTTAAATTTCAGAGACATATATTCTGAATTAAATTTTTGTACAATGATGTTAATTCCCATTCGATTTGTGTCTCTTTAATTTAAGAGGATTTGGTCCATGGGTTTGGATTTTGGAAACTTCCGAACGAGCACCAGAGCAAATGAGATTATCTCCAAAACCAAAAAAGATATAACCTTCAAACTTGACAGAGTGATGAAAAAAAAAATATGTAAAGATTCAAACATTCATATGTATAACACAAAATTAGTTTTATTATACCCTACACCTAAAGTATAGGGAATATTAACTTTGGTATGGTGTTTGTAAGCACCAAAAGGAAGCGAGTTAGATATGGATATGTATATATATTCTGAATCAGGATCACCTCCTGAGTCGATTTAACGACCTCCGTTCGTCCGTCCGTCCGTCCGTTCGCACGATAACTCAAAAACTAATAAAGCTATATTGATGAAATTTACATAGTAGGTTACCCATTACGAAAGGAAGGTTACTTTCGAATCTGGACCAAATCGGTCCATGGGTTCGGATTCTGGAAGCTTTTGAATGATTAAGGAGCAAACGAGATTATCTCCAATACCAACAAA
This sequence comes from Poecilobothrus nobilitatus, assembly GCA_947095535.1. Taxonomy (NCBI): domain Eukaryota; kingdom Metazoa; phylum Arthropoda; class Insecta; order Diptera; family Dolichopodidae; genus Poecilobothrus; species Poecilobothrus nobilitatus. The sequence goes on from OX352772.1 coordinate 179,740,868, forward strand.
GATAAAATCTTTAAATTTTGTACAATGATGTTCCTTCCCATTTGATTTTTGTCTCTGAAATTTAAGAGGATTTGGTCCATGGGTTTGGATTTTCGAAACTTCCGAACGAGCACCAGAGCAAACGAGATTATCTCCAAAACCAATAAAGATATTACCTTCAAATTTGACATAGTGGTGTGCTTTCATATTTAATTTAAGTCTCTAAAATTCGAGAGGATTTGGTTCATGAGTTTGGATTTTGGAAACTTCCGGACGAGCACCAGACCAAATGAGATTATCTCCAAAACCAATAAAGATATAACCTTCAAATTTAACAGAATGGTGTTCTTTCATGTTTAATTTAAGTCTCTAAAATTTGAGAGGATTTGATCCATGGGTTTGGATTTTGGAAACTTCCGAACTAGCACCAGAGCAAATGAAATTACCTACAAAACCAATAAAGACATAACCTTCGAATTTGACAGAGTGGTGTTCTTTCATGTTTTATTTATGTCTCTAAAAGTTAAGAGGATTTGGTTTATGGGTTTGGATTTTGGAAACTTCCGAACGAGCACCAGAGCAAATGAGATTATCTCCAAAACCAATAAAGATATAACCTTCAAATTTGGCATAGTGGTGTTCTTTCATGTTTCATTTAAGTCTCTAAAATTTGAGAGGATTTGGTTCATGAGTTTGGATTTTGGAAATTTCCGGACGAGCACCAGACCAAATGAGATTATCTCCAAAACCAATAAAGATATAACCTTCAAATTTAACAGAGTGGTGTTCTTTCATGTTTAATTTAAGTATCTAAAATTTGAGAGGTTCGGATTTTGGAAGTTTCCGAACGAGCCCCAGAGCAAACGAGTATATCTCCACATCCAACAAAGATAAAACTTTTAGTTTTAGTGCAAAGGTGTTCTGTTATGTTTCCTCTTCTGTAAAATTGGAAACTGACATTTGAAAGAATTTGAACCATTGGTTCGTCTTTTGGAAACTTCCGGACGAGCACAAGAGAAACGAGCATATCTCCAAAACCAACAAAAGTAGAACCTTTAAATTTAGTACAATAGTGTTCTGGCATGTTTTCTTTATGTTCCTGAGATGGATTCGATGAATTGGAGTGGCAATTTATTTGTAAACGGTTTTAGAAACACATTACTCTGTGTTACAGATTTAATTGATTATATTTACAACTTTATTGTTTCTGATACTTCGTTATATAATCATCAGCTGCTTTTTGTAAGTGCAAATAAAAGAGTTATTAAAGGAAAGAATTACTTAAAGAAAAATATTTTGAATTATGATAAACTTTTAAATGATGCTCTTTGGAAAAATTTAATGTATTATATATAATAATGTAGATGATTTTACTCTAGCATTATCTGAAAAAGTACATAAATATACAGAAGTAATTTCGCAAAAAAAGTAAGGAAAAACATGAGTGGATAAATAGTGACATAATTCGTAATATAAAAATTCGCGAATCTTTTTTTAAGTATAAAAAAAACATATCCAAATGATAGTACGGTTAAAGAGCTATATGAGAAGTACAGGGACTTAGTAAAACGAGAAATTAAACAGGCTAAGAATAATTTCTATAATAACATCATAGGTAGTCATCCCAACCATTCTAGAAAACTATGGAATCTTTACAAAAGAATAATGAACAATAATAGTAGTAATGATAATAGATGCGTTTTAAGCGAAACTGACTACAATAACACTAAAATCACTAACTTTTTGGAAATCGCAAATACAATGAATACATATTTCATAGATGTCACAAAAACTTTAAATATCTCAACAGACCCTATTGATGAAAATTATTTAGCGTCTTTTTCAAAAAATATTTACTATGATTAAGTTTGAACACCCACCAATATAGAAGAAGTTAGAAATACTATAGATGCAATAAAGTTAGGTAGCGCAACCGTTATTTTCTGATCAAATTAGCCCAGTGCTAGTACAATTTATTAATAATGCTTTAGAGTCTGGTAGTTTTCCTGAATCTAAAACTTGCTACGGTTACACCTACACATAAAGCTGGCGGAAAAATAAATCTCTCAAACTACCGGCCAATATCAGTTTAAGTTCTACGTCTAAAGTCTTTGAAAAAATAATTAAAAGCAGGCTAACAGGCCAGGCCACTTCATAAATGCAAATAGCATCTTGTATAAAGACCAATATGGCTTTGAGGTAAACTCTAATAACTACTGCCGTTTGTTTAGCTCTAACCGATTTTATATCAAGGAGTATAGATGACGGAAAATATAACAGCTTGTTTATTTTCAGACTTGCAAAAAGCTTTTGATTGCGTATATCATGAAATACTTCTCTTCAAATTAAATCAATTAAAGTTCAAACCTAATCAATTAAAGCTGTTCAGATCATACCTATCCAATAGGAAGCAGCTCACGCATTACATCGTGGCAGCTACACATACAGGGATATAAAACATATAAAAAAAGGTGTCCCGCAAGGGTCAATTTTGGGGCCGACATTATTTAAAATTTATATAGATAATATAGCCAGGCTAGAATTAAATCGTTACAGCTTTTTGCTGATGATGCAGTAATAAAATATTCTTCAGGTAGCGAACAAGAAATAAGGGATTTAATTATACATGACTTGCGTTATATTGAGGAGTAGCTGCTAAAAAACAGAATGTCATTAAATATTTACAAGTCAAAAATTTTAATATTTGAAAACAAAATTATTAGTTTCACTAGCATTATCTATAAAAATATTCAAATTGACTTAGTAAAGAATTTTAACTATTTAGAACTCATTATCGATAGCAACGATAGATGGCAAGAACATATAAATCACATTATTAAGAAGGTTGTTCCATATGTATGTTTTTATCTTAAAAAGATTAAGAAAATACTTTAATAAAAAAACATTATGATTATATAAATACGCCACCATTGTTTTTTAGATCAAAATATGTTTAGAACAAAATATGTTTTTACCTTTTCGATCGGGGTGGTAGTTTACGAAATACAGCTTATCAAAATTTCTTGACACATATGCATTTTTTTACACGACTTTCTATATATTTACATATTGATCCTTTTTTTTTTTTCTTTCTTTTTAGTACTTGCTTTTTATTAGTTCATAAATCGTAGTAATATTTTTGAGGTAGGTACTTTATTTATACTTCAGAATGTAAATATGTACTTGTGTTTGCCTCTCGCATATCTATAATTAGTATTATCTATTTACACTGAGTTATATAGAATATGCATGTGGTTATATGAATATGATATGAGGGTGTACAAATTTTTAAATTGGATTGGATAGGTGGATTTTATTAATATATATTAATTTTTTAAAAATTTTGTTTGGAAGTTTTGTATGAAATGGGTAGAGTTTTTTTTAGTACACTGATAAAAAAAATTTTAAGTTAGAAATTATATTGTTATTATAATAATTTAAATTAATAATAGTTAAAATAAAATTATTATAGATAATAGTTAAATTTAGTTTAATTGTCAGACATAATATATGTATGTACATATATGTATAAGTAGTATATAAATTATTAGGTACTTAGATTAAATTTGCAATAAATTTCAATTTTTGATTTTTTGTTATTGGAATTTTATGTTTTGTTTTTGATAATTACGTAAATGAAAAGTTTCAGAAGCTCTTTATATAATATTTTTTTTATGTTAGTATATTTTATATTTTGTAAATTTGACAGCATAAATTTTTTGGAGTGCTTTAAATCAAAATTACGATTTACGAATTTAATTTTTTGTACCTATAGATACAGTGTCTATTTTTTTAACCACCAAATGCATATATGTGCATACATTACATAAGTATGGATGTGATTTTATTTAAAATAAAACGTTTACTCAGAGGCATCTGCGTACCCATTCATAAATTTGACAATATAATTAAAAAAAAAAAAAATAATCAGAAAATAAAATTTAAAAAAAAAATGGATTCTATTTTGATTTACAATATGTAAAGACGTATGTATGCATATATAATAAGAATAAAAAAAAACTTTTTTTCTACTTCTTAATACCTCGAATCATCGAATGTAAGTATTTAACCACACATGGTTACAACATGGTTACATAACGTCATCTCATAACAGTCATACATACATATTATGAAGTATGCACTTTCCGATTTAACTTAAATTTCATGCTTAAACCAACAACAATAAATTTGAAACGTTTTTATTAAATGTGAATGTATATGTTTGTTTATATATGCATACATATTATATTTACGTTCAAAACTAATACTATTATATATTATTATTTCTATTAATAAATAGAAATTTTTAAGTTTTTAAAAAATTATTGTGTTAGCTGTAGTAGGATAATACATATGTATTTTGTAAAAACATAAAAATATAGTACATATGTATTTTGTAAAAACAACAATAAAAATTTTAGCGTACAGGAATAATATCAATAACATGAGAGTAGAATTTAGAACTTACAATTTTGGTACTAAAGTAATTAATATTTTATGTTAAGAAATATTTAAGAGAATGAAATGTATATTAATATATTATTATGTATGTACATTTATTTAAAAAAATTTAAATATTATGTAATTTTCTATTTTAAAAAGTTCAAATTTTAATGTATGTAGTATTTTATGCAGTTATGCACTTATGGCCAAAGACCATTAGTATGATTTGTGGTACGTATTATCTATATTATTTTGTCATTGAAAGAGTACTAACCAAGTACTAACCAAGTACTAATTTACAGAGTACAACCACATAACAGACATGACGTGACACATAGCAATATTAACAATAACAATATGAAAATTTAAGAGACAGTAAAAAATGTTTGTTCCTTAAATTAAATGTAAATGATTACTTTTTTTTGGTTTATAAGATTTTGCTTATGTATGTTGTATATTGTATTGTGGTCAGTGACAGTCCAGTGGCGAATTTTTTTTAAATTGTTCAACAGCTTCTCTCATTTGAAAGATTTGGAATTTAAAATATTTAAAGATGTTGAAAAAGGTTACTATTATAATTTAGTAAGTATCATAAAATCGATTTCTTTTTGACTGGATCGAGTGTGAATTTTAAAAATGTTAAAGAATAAGTACCTACATATACATACATACCGTATTTACTGAATAATAGATAAATTTTTGCGATGCATGGGGTGCACATTTGAAAGTTTTAGAATTGAAACATTTTTAAAATAATAGGTCTTACATAAAATGCAAAATTTATGAGTTTCAGTTAAGAACTAATATGTAAATGCCTATATATTATAATAATTTAAAATAATAATAAATTTTTGAGTTGATTTTATAATAAATTTATTTGTGAGAATGAATAATATATAAATATGAATTTATGATTTCAAAAAATTTTAATACGTTTTTTTTAATGCTAAAAAAATAATTATATTTTCCGTGCTGGAACTCTCTGTCTTTTTACTGCGCCATCTTACTGTGCATATAAAAGCGTGCGCCGTAAGTTGTCTACATGAAAATTTTAAAATAATATGTAATTAAAAAAAGTAATTGTAATTATAAAATGTTTTACATGTGGCTCTCTTATTAATATATGTATACTTGGCATAATATGTAGTCCAATTTTAAGGATTTGTTTTTAATAATTTAAAAGTTCTTTACATTACTGTACATAGTTCTTGACATAATTTTCTTTAAAGTACTTATTTAGTTCCCTCCCGATAGGGATTCCACCTGGACGTGGGCTGAGTAGAATCGGAGGGCTGAGTAGAATCAATGATCCTGTGGGCGATGTCGGAGATACTGTGTCATCCTTGGGGATTTCACAGTATCAGTAGGTTCAACCATACCGATAAGGCTGCAGGGGAGATCCGAAACCAAGAAAATCCCTCCACTTGTAAGCTAAGGTGTCCAGGTACCGTGCCGAGAGCTGAATGGTCAGTAAGTGGTAAAAGATAACTGATCGCGAACGGTCTCCTCCGATGCTCAGGCAAGGTCGGTTGTATTAAGTGCCTTATCCCGGTAAGGCGGCAATGCCGGGATGGACCGATTTTTCCGGCCACACTCGTGGGATCAAGAATTGATGTTAACTTTAAAAAAAAACAAATGGAGAAGGAAGAAGTTGAGATGGGGAGCTCATCTGAAGATGAGATTTTAGCGTCTAGCTAAGAGACGCTAATTAGTGGCATTGCGAGTACCAGGCATAGTACACCAATTCCATGTCAACCTAAAACTCTTGTCGTCAACAATGGCGAGGGCGGCAAGAAGAAAAATCATAAGAAACGTAAGTCCGCTGGCGTACTCATGAAGGAAAAGTACAACAGGGCTCTCTTCATTTTCAACAAGATAGCCGAGAATGAAAAAGCACGTACTTTTCATGAGAAGGACGCTGCGGATAAAGTTAAGTACCAGCTTGTCGTAGATGAATATCAAGATGAGATCAATAACGCAGCTAAGAGGGCCAATAGAAAACGGGGGTCAGCGCATTGGTACTAGGAGGTGTTAAGTGTGCGAGGGAACCCAAGGAGAAAAAGGCTACTTTTGAAGTCAGTGCCAAGAATAGGCAATCCCACAAAGCAGTAGCTATAAATCACCTGAACGTGGCACTGATTGATGGGATATCCAATCACAGATAAATGGAGCGAAGCCAATCACAGATAAATGGAGCGAGATAGAAGCCCATCTATCCGGGATGGTATTAGAACACGTTTTGGAGCACCCGGAGGGACCTCTCATATCGTTCGACTGCGCGTACGTGTTGAGAGGATGCAGGATTGTCAAATGCGAGGATCAGGTGTCTTTGGATTTCCTCAGCAAATTCGTCGCTAAGGCTAGTGATAAATGGGTTGGCTTGAAGCTCAAGCTTATCGCGGCTGGGGAAATTCCAAGGAGACCCAGGGCGCGCATTTGGTTATCAAATATCAGCACAGACAATGGAAAGGTTCTTCAATGTCTTAAGCTCCAGAATCCGAAGATCCAGATGGAAAACTGGAGGATAATAAAGGCTTAGGAGCCTCAAAAAAACAGTAAGTCCATCCTGCTTTTGATAAATGAGGAGTGCCTAGTGGAACTTGAGAAGGCTGATTATAGAATGAGGTTCGGCATAAGGTATGCCAAACTGAAAATTTTGACAGCTCCAGCGGACGAAGAAGATCCAGAGGAGGATCTAACTTCTAAGCTGTTAGAGGATCTCACGATCGAAAGAGATCCTCTTGGACAGAATCCGGCACCAGGTGAGGGTGCGGTTAGGGGTAATGATGCCAAAGGTAGTGCAGATTAATCTCAGGCACTCGAGAAGTGCCTCGGATAATCTGCTGGTTTTCCTTAGCGAGGAAAACATAGACATCAGCCTCATTCAAGAACCTTGGGTCAGAGGTACTGAGATCAAGGAACTACATCATAAAGATTACAATCTTTTTTACAAAAAAGATACAGGTAAACCCAGAGCTTGTATTTTAGTAAATAAATAATTTAATGCTTTTCTCCACCCCGATTTTAGCTCATCCAATTTGACTGTCGTCAGGTTAGAAGGGCGTGGTGGAGATAGTCTCTACATCTCCTCTGCATATATAGCTCATGACGATCCGTCACCACCAGAGGAAGTTCGTAAACTTGTGGGAGCGACAAGGCAAGACAACCTAATCATCGGATGTAATGCCAATGCTAGGCATTCCCTATGGAGTAGTTCGGAGCACAACGAACGTGGTGAGTCCTTATTTGATTTTCTTATTAACACTAACCTTAAAATATGTAATAGTGGTAACACACCCACTTTTATTTTCCCAAGTTCGGGCAGATATAGTGGGTGGGAAGAGGTAATAGACATTACCTTAGCTACTAACAACAATATCATTGAAGTTGTAAACTGGTCTGTGTCTAGCCAGAACTCCTACTCAGATCACAAATATATAGTCTTTGAGGTGAATTTTCAGATGAATATTCACAAATTCTATAGAAATCCTAAAAGAACTGACTGGGTAAAATTCAGCCGAATTATACAGTCAAAACTAATTAATGTACCGAACATCAAAATTGAAACGATAAAAGAACTGGATGCAAAGATTGAGATTTTGAAAAGGCAAGGCAACTCCTTTAAAGTCCCGTGTCCAATTAGTCGCGGAAAGAAAACCTAGCCCCCTTGGTGGAATGAAGACTTAGCCTGCCTCAAAAGATTGACTAGGTCTATTTCCAACATTTGCTATAAACATAAATACTGGCAACCTTACAAAAATTGCCTAAAAGTATATAAGAAAGCCATCAAAGAAGCCAAGCGGCATACTTGGATGGAATTTTGTCAATCTATTGAAACTACAAAGGATTCAGCTAGAATCTGTAAAATTCTGTCCAATGATAGATCCTGTCCTTTCTTAATCAAAAGAACGGATGGGAGCTGAGCTAATTCTTCAGCTGAATCTCTTGAACTGTTAGTTAACACCCATTTTCTTGTAGGCAGCAATGTTAACAGTAACGTAACTCCACCCAATGGAGATCCTGTAGCCCAAGGAACCTCATGGGATGAAGTAAGTAAAATTATATCTTAGGAAAAGGTTTCTTGGGCTATAAAAAATTTCTCTCCATATAAATCGCCTGGTTTGGATGGCATAATTCCGATTATGTTGCAAAAGTCGTTAATGCTGTCGACATCGTGGCTTGTCGCCATTTTCAGTGGCTGTTTAAAACATAATCATTTTCCCTGCAGTTGGAAGAGAGTCCGAGTAGTATTTATTCCAAAGGCAGGTAGAAGGGTCAGGCCACTCAGCCTGTCTTCCTTTCTTTTAAAAATCTTGGAGCGCATTTTGGATTACCAGATTAGGTAACGCTTTGAGGGAACTCTACTATCGAAATCCCAACATGCGTACTTAAAAGGTAGGTCCACAGAAACAGCTCTTCATGAAGTGGTCAGCACGGTTGAACACTCCATTAAGTACAAACAATTTACCTTAGCCACCTTCTTAGATATCGAAGGTGCTTTTAACAATGTCAGCATCCAATCTATTGAAGAAGCTCTAACCCAGGTGGGAACAGAGCAGTTTCTGAAGCATTGGACTATATCCATGCTGAATTCCAGCATAATTCACGCGAAATTGGGAAACAGCAGTGTTAATAAATTAGCCAACAGGAGTACACCTCAGGGAGGTGTAATATCACCTTTGCTATGGCTAATGGTTATAATGATACTTGCTGATACTTGCTGAGGAAGGAATAAAGATTCTAATGATACTTGGAAAGAACAAAATTCTAATGATACTTGCTGAGGAAGGAATAAAGGTAGTGGCGTACGCGGATAATGTGGTGATACTAGAATCAGGCCAGTTTATATCCGTGATTAGTGAGATCATGAATAGAACTCTAAGCAAGGTTCACAACTGGGCCACAAGTTGTGGCCTAGGTGTCAACTCAGAGAAGACTGAAATGGTACTCTTCACGACAAGATCCGAAATACCTACTTTTGTCCTACTGAAACTCAACAATTATACTTTAAATCTGACTACCAGCGCTAAGTATCTAGGCGTTATTCTAGACTCGAAGCTTTCCTGGAAATCTAACATCGAGCATAGAGTTAAGAAGGCTTGTGTTGCTCTCTATGCTTGCAATAAAACCATGGGGAAGAAATGGGGTATGCAGCCAAAGATGGCGCTTTGGACGTACACAGCCGTGGTTCGCTCAATCCTTACCTATGGATCGCTGGTGTGGTGGTCCTCGATGAATCGGAAATACAATATAACAAAACTAAATAGAATACAGAGATCAGCATCTGTGGGCATCACAGGAGCACTGCGATCGTGTCCGTCTGATGCTCTGAATACTATTTTATTTCTTTTATCCCCGAATTTATACATTAAGTATGTCGCAACGTGTAGTGCAGTTCGACTCAGAGAAACTTGGTGGTTTGCTACTAAACCATATGGCCACGGTAATATTCTGGAGATATTTCCAAGGGACTTTATACCAACCCTGGCCGACTACACTATTCCCAAAATAAACTTCGGGAGTAATTTAGTCGTAAAATTTCCGTCTAGAGCGGAATGGAAGGGCGGTAATGTGACAAAGAATTTCGATGTCATTATCTTCACCGACGGATCCAAGATGAAGGAAGGAGTCGGTGCTGGCATTTTCTCGGAGAAACTCAACAGTTCAAAATTTTACAGATTCCCCGACACAGCTAGCATCTTTCAGGCGGAGATACTAGCAGTTAGAGAGGCTGCTCGAATTCTGAACGGAAACAACACACAAATGAGAACGGTCGCCATTTGTGTGGACAGTCAATCCGCGATTAAGGCCATTAACGCGAACATCACAACCTCTAAGCTTGTTAGACAGTGCCAAGAGGAAATTGCCCTAACAAGCGAAAGGTTAAACATAACCTTCTTATGGGTGCCTGGGCATAGCAATATTGAAGGAAATGAAAAAGCTGACGAACTAGCAAAGAAAGGAGCTACTCAGAACACTAACTCCCCGGAAAGTCACCGGAGAGTTAGTTGCCCAATCAGTACCATCAAGGAACGGATCCTTTCTTTGTATATAGCGAAATCACAAAATAGGTGGAGTAATCTGAGTAATTGCACCATACCTAGAACATTGTGGCCCACATGCAACAAAAGGAGATCAATCGAGTTGATATCCAAATCCCGCATAGATATAGCCAGACTAGTGGCAATCATCACAGGCCACTGACCAGTGGGCACGCATGCGGCCAAATTAGGAATCCCACACAACACCTCATGCAGGAGCTGCAAAGAAGCAAACGAAAGTGAGAATCTGGAAATCTTTCTTTGCAGATGTCCTGCCCTAGCTGGAGCCAGATGTCTCTCACTCGGCAAGCCGTTCTTCCACAACCTCAACGAGCTTTCTGAACACAAAATCAAAGAACTGATCTTGTATCTGAACCGCTCGGGTTGGATATAAAACCGCAAACAATCTAAAAACACGGGTCACATGAGTGCAGTCGTAACAAAATGGCGCAATCTAGTGCTAATTGAGGCCTTCACGCAGCATCGTGAAGGTCACCACCATACCTACCTCCCTACTTATTTAGTTTAACGTTTTGTTAATAATAATTTGCGGTTTGCTAAATTGGTAGTACGGTTGTAACACCCAATCCATCCCTGAAACAGAACGAATCCTCGCTTACACATCACGAACTCATACAACAACTTTCGGCTTTCGAAAACGGACAAGATGTACACTATTTAGCTGTATTTTAATCTAGATTTGCTCGATTTTCTAGCAGCGGGAAAATACTAGTATGTTATATATTCGTCCTATATTTGTTCTAATTTAATCTACTTAAATCCCATATGGAGTAACACTTCACAAATCTATATAAAAAAATTAGATAAAATACATAAAAGAGCAGTTAAAAATATTAATAATTTCCCAATCAGATATCCAACAAGTTTAATTTATTCGACTAAATATTTAAGCTTTGAAAATATTTGCAAAATATTTGTATTTTCTAGCTTTTAAAATAGTTAACAATATAATTAAACACAACTGTTTAATAAATCGTAATTTTGACATACATAATTATAATACTAGAAACCGAAGTAACTTTTATCTTTCTTTGTTTCGAACAGATAAGCAAAAAAAAAATAATTGTGTATATAATAGTTTAAGTTAAGGGCTTATAATAATTTAACAGATGAATTAAAAAATTTAACTTCCTACAGCTTATTTAAAAAGAAAATTAGAGATTTTGTTATAATTGTAAATGTAAATGTAGTAAATTAATTAATAACATAAAAAATAACAAAAAATATAAAAAAATAAAAAAAAATCTATAATAGCTAATTCTGGAATATATTAAATGTAGCTTTAGAATGTAATTTGATAATTAAAGAGGAAAATGAAATTATTGTTATTTAAGAAAATGAAATTTGGGAATTCCAGAATTGTTCTGATTAATGATATATATATATATTTTTTTTTTTGATAATTATTAAACTATCTATACGACCATACAGCCACTTAATGGCTAGGGTCTAAAAATAAAATGACTATAATACAAAAAAAAATATGTAAAAATCACTAAGCATGTAATTAAAAAAATTTAATAAAGTTTTCTTTCCTGTAAAAAAAAAAAAATTACTTAGGCAAAAAGGAAAAGTACATTCGCATCGTTTGTGTTAAAATATTAATAGTTTCATAGTTTCATATTATAATTAATTTACGAAAAGAAAAACGAAAAACATATTTATATCCACTGTTTTAGTAATAATAAAGATAATAAAGTAAAAGACAAACCGAATGAAACACTCAATTTTTTAATTTTTTTTTTTTTTGCTTATTTTTGTTTTAACTTTTAATTATAAAATTAAATTAAATTAAAAATTAATGAATGTAAATTCAGAACATAATTGAAGTTAAGCTAAAGAAACTAAATATTTTAAGTTTTGCATAGAAAGGAAAAAAATTGTATATTATTTGTTTATTATTGATCAAATAATGTGTTAATTTTATCAGAAAATAAAAAAAGCACCAAGAGAATTAATTCACTTTGTTTTAGTTTATATAATTAAAAATAATATATTTAGTTTATATAGATAAGCAAAAACTATTAATGAAAAGTTCTTTTTTTTTTTTTTTAAATATGTGCATAGCATATAAAGAAATTAATTATTTTTTATTCATACCGTTTTACAGTTAAATCAAAATGAAAAGAGAAAAAAACAAGTGCATGTAATTATAATTAATTTACGAAAAGAAAAACAAAAAACATATTTATATCCACTGTTTTAGTAATGATAAAGCTAATAAAGTAAATGATAAACCGAATGAAACACTCTATTATTTTAATTAGTTTATTTGTAACTAATCATCTGTTTTAGTTTGTGTAGGAGAATTTCATGATCCACACAATTGAAAGCTTTTTGGAGATCCAGGAATACACATGCAACAATTTTTTTCGTCAATATTTTTTGAAATGAAATCTGTTAGACTCAGACAAGTTGCAGTTGTATTTCAGTTCTTTTCAAATCCATACTGTTCGTTGTATAAAAAATTATTATTTAATATAAATACATTCAGATGCTGCTTCACAGTAATTTCAAAAATTTTCGAAAAAGCACTAAGAATTGATATGGTTCTATAATTTGATTTATTTGTGCTATTACCACTTTTGAAAACTGGTGGTAACGCAGCTGATTTTAAAGAGTCAGGAAAAGAAAATATTCCAAAGGACGAATTTATGAATTTCACTAGAATGGGTGATAGTTCGCTGCAGGTGCAGGTTTTAAGGAATTAATGATTCATTTTACTTCTTCCAGATTTGTCTGGTAAAATTATCTAGATACAGATAATCAATGGGATCAGTTGAGCAATCAAGTTCATCTGTAACATTGTACTCAGAAATATCGGAATCTTTGGAATAGTTTTAATTACAATCTTCTATTAGTTTATTGGAATATTTTACTAAATCATTATTATTGAACATGATTTTTTTATATAGCTTCCAAAGATTTCGACTTCAACCTATGTTCTTCGATATTTTTTTTTACTTGCAAAATGAATTTTTCGACCTCATTTTTGCTTTTGTTATATATTTATATGTGGACGTCGTTATACTATTTTTGTTTAACTTATGATATGAATCTTTAATTTTCATTTTGTGAAGAATTTCTTCTGTTATTCATTCGAGTTTTTTCTTTTACAATTTTTATTGGCTGTTGTTGTATTTGTATTTGTATTAATAATTAAATTAGAAAAATCTTTTACAATTGTATTATAATTACTATATGAATCTAACCTATCCGAGATGATATTTTCTTTAACCTTATTATAATTTAATTGTTTTGCAATCTACATAATTCTCAAAGGCAAATTTGTGATTCATACTTATGAAGAATGATTGGTGATCAGATAGCGAAGAGTTTAAAATATGAAAGTCCACCTGTTTTTTGTAAGGTCAGTGATAAAATGATCTATAATAGTTCTAGGCGTTTTACCTACTTGTAGCATATTTTGGTTAAATATTGTTACAAATTACAAAACCTTTACTTAGTATGTTATTTGTATAATTTGTAATATCGCTATCGCTATCAATTTAAAAGATTTATATTAAAATCCCCAAGTATTAAGCAATTATTAACTTTGTAATATATTCTTCTATTTTGATATTGAAATTACAAATGTTAGTTTCCTGAGATTTATAAACACCTATAAAGTTCATATTCTGTTTTAAAAGCTTTACAACCAAAATGTTGGAGTTATTAAATTCTTCTTCTACCATTTGAGGGCTACTTATTTTATTATCTATATAAATTGGAACCCCATCCTATGAATTTTCTCCATTTGAAAAACATGACGTGTAACCTGGCAGGTTAAAGAAAATATTTTCACATTTTCTTAACCAGATTTCATATAATAGGTATAATGCAATGTATTTTGCATTCATAAGACTTAACGAGTAATTCTAAATTACTCAATTTGTTTCGTAAACTTTGCATATTTAAATTTAATATTATATTAAAGCTGTTTTTGTATTTCATGGGAGCGGGTCATAATCCTGCACGCCAAAATCAACATGCGACAAAATCTTATTTTTTTTTATCTTTCATTACAAAATCTATCTTTCTAAAATCTTGCATTGCAAAATCTTTCACGGACAAAATCTTGCGAAATATATTTAAAGGATTGTGGCTTTGTTTTTAAAGTATGTAGAAACAAATAGTTAAGCAGGATTTTAGAGTTTAATTCTAAAGCAGGTTTGCCGCTTTTTCCAGAATATTTATATATAAGAATATGTGACATTCAGAATTACATACAAGATTTTGTCCTAGTAGATTTTGGAAGAAAATCTATTTATATTTATTTTAAAAGAATATTTTATTTTAAGAGTATTTTTTTTTTTTTGTTTATTGCATTTCTCTGTCACATAAATGTGGACAGAAAATTACACAACCTTTCCTGTTCAGACGTGGCTGTAAATGTCGTAAGGGGGAATAACTCTTACGACGTGTGCGGGGTTTGAACCCACACTCCCTCTGTGTGTTTACAGCGTATTGTATACCACTAGACTACCGAGGTCCTCATTTAAGAGATTTTCGAAAGCAAGATTTTGTATGGAAGATCTTTTCGCATTAGATTTTGGCGTAAAAGATAATGTAGCAAATCCGTATTTCATACCAAGATCAAGATTGTCTATCCCTGTCAAGTAATTCACATTTAAATTTTCCGCGGTGTTTAGAGTATCATCTGTGTCATAATTATTATTTTCTATCACATAACATGCGAAAAAGAGAAAATAGTGTGTTTTGTTATTTTGTAGATAAGTGTAAATTTAATGTTAAAAAATGAGACAAATAAACTAGTGTTTATGTATGTTGAATATACTATTGTAAAGAAGAATTGAATAGTATTATTTTTTATTTTTGGAAGTGCATGCTTTAATAATAAAAATATTTTTTTTTACATTATATTTGTATATAAGAATAATTTAATTTTTTTAAAAATAATAATTAGTTTGGTTAATTTGTAATAAATTGTGCATTTAAATTGGCTATTTAGCTTGTTTTTATTGTAATTAATTTGATTATTAAAATTGATAATTTGATTGAAAAAATAGTGTTTTTGTTGTTTTGTAAATAAGTGGAGATGAATGTTAGAAAACGTGATAAATAATATATTTTTAATGTTCGTTGAATATATTGTAAAGAAGAGTTGAAGATTATTTTTTGAAATACGTGCTGCAGTTATAAAAATATTGTTTTTTAATTTAGAATTTGCATATAAGAATAATTTAATTTTTAAAATATTATATTCAGTTTAGTTAATTAATTTGTAATAATTTGTGAAAATTTTTATTTTTTTAAAAATAATATATAGTTTAAATTAATTTGTAATAATTTGTGTTTACAAATGTCCTGTTTAGTAGTACTTGTTTTAAACAATAATTAAATTATTAAAATATGTTAGTAAAAATAATAGAAATTTTAGGAATACCAGTTTTATGTTGACTGAATTGTGACAAATTGAATCCTTAAAACAAGTAAATGTAACAGTAAGTCGATGCAACCGACTTATTAATACCCTACACCTGAATAATTTCCAATTAAATTAAAAATCCATAAGTTTTTTGGCAGCTGCTTGAACTTCTTCCCTTTTCTGTCTTATTTAACTCGAATTTCAGGAACGTAAAAGAGGCATCCTCTTGGGATATGCTTGACACCTTTGTAAAAAATTTTAAGTTTCTATCTTTATTAATTTCGAAGATTGTTAGTCCTTGGGAGGTGTGTGTCAGGTACCCGAATTGCCACTCCAATTCATCGAATCCATCTCAGGAACGTAAAGAAAACATGCCAGAACACCATTGTACTAAATTTAAAGGTTCTACTTTTGTTGGTTTTGGAAATATGCTCGTTGTTCTTGTGCTCGTCCGGAAGTATCCAAAATACGAACCCATGGTGCAAATTCTTTCAAATATCAGTTTCCAATTTTACAGAAAAGGAAACATAACAGAATACTTTTTTACTAAAAATAAAAGTTCTATCTTTGTTGGTTGTGGAGATATACTCGTTTGCTCTGGGGCTCGTCCGGAAGTTCCAAGATTTGAATCCATGAACCAAATCCTCACAAATTTCAGAAACATAAATCAAACATGAAGGAACACCATTCTGCCTAATTTAAAGGTTATATCTTTGTTGCTTTTGGAGATAATATCATTTGCTCTGGTGCTCGTTTGGAAGCTTCCAAAATCCAAACCCATGAACCAAATCCTCTTAAATTTCAGAGACATAAATCGAACGGGAAGGACCATCATTGTACAAAATTTTAAGGTTCTATCTTTGTTGATTTTAGAGATAATCTTGTTTGCTCTGGGGCTCGTTCGGAAGCTTCCAAAGTCCGAATCCAAGGACCAAATCCTCTCAAATTTCAGAGACCTAAATCAAACATGAAAGAACATCATTCTGCCAAATTTTAAGGTTATATCTTAGTTGGTTTTGGAGATAATCTCATTTACTCTGGTGCTCGTTTGGAAGCTTCCAAAATCCAAACCCATGAACCAAATCCTCTTAAATTTCAGAGACATAAATCGAACGACCATACAGCCACTTAATGGCTAGGCTCTAAAAATAAAATGATTATAATACAATAAAAAAATATGTAAAAATCACTAAGCATGTAAATAAAAAAATTTTAATAAAGTTTTATTTCCTGTAAAAAAAAAAAATTACTTAGGCAAAAAGGAAAAGTACATTCGCATCGTTTGTCTTAAAATATTAATAGTTTCATAGTTTCATATTGTAATTAATTTACGAAAAGAAAAACAAAAAACATATTTATATCCACTGTTTTAGTAATGATAAAGATAATAAAGTAAAAGACAAACCGAATGAAACACTCAATTTTTTAATTTTTTTTTTTTTTGTTTATTTTTATTTTAACTTTTAATTATAAAATTAAATTAAATTAAAAATTAATGAACGTAAATTCAGAACATAATTGAAGTTAAGCTAAAGAAACTAAATATTTTAAGTTTTGCATAGAAAGGAAAAAAATTGTATATTATTTGTTTATTATTGATCAAATAATGTGTTAATGATCAGAAAATAAAAAAAAGCACCAAGAGAATTAATTCACTTTGTTTTAGTTTATAAATTAAAAATAATATATTTAGTTTATATAGATAAGCAAAAACTATTAATGATAAGTTCTTTTTGTTTTTTTTTTTAAATATGTGCATAGCATATAAAGAAATTAATTATTTTTTATTCATACCGTTTTACAGTTAAATCAAAATGAAAAGAGAAAAAAACAAGTGCATGTAATTATAATTAATTTACGAAAAGAAAAACAAAAAACATATTTATATCCACTGTTTTAGTAATGATAAAGCTAATAAAGTAAATGATAAACCGAATGAAACACTCTATTATTTTAATTAGTTTATTTGTAACTAATCATCTGTTTTAGTTTGTGTAGGAGAATTTCATGATCCACACAATTGAAAGCTTTTTGGAGATCCAGGAATACACATGCAACAATTTTTTTCGTCAATATTTTTTGAAATGAAATCTGTTAGACTCAGACAAGTTGCAGTTGTATTTCAGTTCTTTTCAAATCCATACTGTTCGTTGTATAAAAAATTATTATTTAATATAAATACATTCAGATGCTGCTTCACAGTAATTTCAAAAATTTTCGAAAAAGCACTAAGAATTGATATGGTTCTATAATTTGATTTATTTGTGCTATTACCACTTTTGAAAACTGGTGGTAACGCAGCTGATTTTAAAGAGTCAGGAAAAGAAAATATTCCAAAGGACGAATTTATGAATTTCACTAGAATGGGTGATAGTTCGCTGCAGGTGCAAGTTTTAAGGAATTAATGATTCATTTTACTTCTTCCAGATTTGTCTGGTAAAATTATCTAGATACAGATAATCAATGGGATCAGTTGAGCAATCAAGTTCATCTGTAACATTGTACTCAGAAATATCGGAATCTTTGGAATAGTTTTAATTACAATCTTCTATTAGTTTATTGGAATTTTTTACTAAATCATTATTATTGAACATGATTTTTTTATATAGCTTCCAAAGATTTCGACTTCAACCTATGTTCTTCGATATTTTTTTTTACTTGCAAAATGAATTTTTCGACCTCATTTTTGCTTTTGTTATATATTTATATGTGGACGTCGTTATACTATTTTTGTTTAACTTATGATATGAATCTTTAATTTTCATTTTGTGAAGAATTTCTTCTGTTATTCATTCGAGTTTTTTCTTTTACAATTTTTATTGGCTGTTGTTGTATTTGTATTTGTATTAATAATTAAATTAGAAAAATCTTTTACAATTGTATTATAATTACTATATGAATCTAACCTATCCGAGATGATATTTTCTTTAACCTTATTATAATTTAATTGTTTTGCAATCTACATGATTCTCAAAGGCAAATTTGTGATTCATACTTATGAAGAATGATTGGTGATCAGATAGCGAAGAGTTTAAAATATGAAAGTCCACCTGTTTTTTGTAAGGTCAGTGATAAAATGATCTATAATAGTTCTAGGCGTTTTACCTACTTGTAGCATATTTTGGTTAAATATTGTTACAAATTACAAAACCTTTACTTAGTATGTTTTTTGTATAATTTGTAATATCGCTATCGCTATCAATTTAAAAGATTTATATTAAAATCCCCAAGTATTAAGCAATTATTAACTTTGTAATATATTCTTCTATTTTGATATTGAAATTACAAATGTTAGTTTCCTGAGATTTATAAACACCTATAAAGTTCATATTCTGTTTTAAAAGCTTTACAACCAAAATGTTGGAGTTATTAAATTCTTCTTCTACCATTTGAGGGCTATTTTATTATCTATATAAATTGGAACCCCATCCTATGAATTTTCTCCATTTGAAAAACATGACGTGTAACCTGGCAGGTTAAAGAAAATATTTTCACATTTTCTTAACCAGATTTCATATAATAGGTATAATGCAATGTATTTTGCATTCATAAGACTTAACGAGTAATTCTAAATTACTCAATTTGTTTCGTAAACTTTGCATATTTAAATTTAATATTATATTAAAGCTGTTTTTGTATTTCATGGGAGCGGGTCATAATCCTGCACGCCAAAATCAACATGCGACAAAATCTTATTTTTTTTTATCTTTCATTACAAAATCTATCTTTCTAAAATCTTGCATTGCAAAATCTTTCACGGACAAAATCTTGCGAAATATATTTAAAGGATTGTGGCTTTGTTTTTAAAGTATGTATAAACAAATAGTTAAGCAGGATTTTAGAGTTTAATTCTAAAGCAGGTTTGCCGCTTTTTCCAGAATATTTATATATAAGAATATGTGACATTCAGAATTACATACAAGATTTTGTCCTAGTAGATTTTGGAAGAAAATCTATTTATATTTATTTTAAAAGAATATTTTATTTTAAGAGTATTTTTTTTTTTTTGTTTATTGCATTTCTCTGTCACATAAATGTGGACAGAAAATTACACAACCTTTCCTGTTCAGACGTGGCTGTAAATGTCGTAAGGGGGAATAACTCTTACGACGTGTGCGGGGTTTGAACCCACACTCCCTCTGTGTGTTTACAGCGTATTGTATACCACTAGACTACCGAGGTCCTCATTTAAGAGATTTTCGAAAGCAAAATTTTGTATTGAAGATTTTTTCGCATTAGATTTTGGCGTAAAAGATAATGTAGCAAATCCGTATTTCATACCAAGATCAAGATTGTCTATCCCTGTCAAGTAATTCACATTTAAATTTTCCGCGGTGTTTAGAGTATCATCTGTGTCATAATTATTATTTTCTATCACATAACATGCGAAAAAGAGAAAATAGTGTGTTTTGTTATTTTGTAGATAAGTGTAAATTTAATGTTAAAAAATGAGACAAATAAACTAGTGTTTATGTATGTTGAATATACTATTGTAAAGAAGAATTGAATAGTATTATTTTTTATTTTTGGAAGTGCATGCTTTAATAATAAAAATATTTTTTTTTACATTATATTTGTATATAAGAATAATTTAATTTTTTTAAAAATAATAATTAGTTTGGTTAATTTGTAATAAATTGTGCATTTAAATTGGCTATTTAGCTTGTTTTTATTGTAATTAATTTGATTAATAAAATTGATAATTTGATTGAAAAAATAGTGTTTTTGTTGTTTTGTAAATAAGTGGAGATGAATGTTAGAAAACGTGATAAATAACATATTTTTAATGTTCGTTGAATATATTGTAAAGAAGAGTTGAAGATTATTTTTTGAAATCCGTGCTGCAGTTATAAAAATATTGTTTTTTAATTTAGAATTTGCATATAAGAATAATTTAATTTTTAAAATATTATATTCAGTTTAGTTAATTAATTTGTAATAATTTGTGAAAAATTTTATTCTTTTAAAAATAATATATAGTTTAAATTAATTTGTAATAATTTGTGTTTACAAATGTCCTGTTTAGTAGTACTTGTTTTAAACAATAATTAAATTATTAAAATATGTTAGTAAAAATAATAGAAATTTTAGGAATACCAGTTTTATGTTGACTGAATTGTGACAAATTGAATCCTTAAAACAAGTAAATGTAACAGTAAGTCGATGCAACCGACTTATTAATACCCTACACCTGAATAATTTCCAATTAAATTAAAAATCCATAAGTTTTTTGGCAGCTGCTTGAACTTCTTCCCTTTTCTGTCTTATTTAACTCGAATTTCAGGAACGTAAAAGAGGCATCCTCTTGGGATATGCTTGACACCTTTGTAAAAAATTTTAAGTTTCTATCTTTATTAATTTCGAAGATTGTTAGTCCTTGGGAGGTGTATGTCAGGTACCCGAATTGCCACTCCAATTCATCGAATCCATCTCAGGAACATAAAGAAAACATGCCAGAACACCATTGTACTAAATTTAAAGGTTCTACTTTTGTTGGTTTTGGAAATATGCTCGTTGCTCTTGTGCTCGTCCGGAAGTATCCAAAATACGAACCCATGGTGCAAATTCTTTCAAATATCAGTTTCCAATTTTACAGAAAAGGAAACATAACAGAATACTTTTTTACTAAAAATAAAAGTTCTATCTTTGTTGGTTGTGGAGATATACTCGTTTGCTCTGGGGCTCGTCCGGAAGTTCCAAGATTTGAATCCATGAACCAAATCCTCACAAATTTCAGAAACATAAATCAAACATGAAGGAACACCATTCTGCCTAATTTAAAGGTTATATCTTTGTTGCTTTTGGAGATAATATCATTTGCTCTGGTGCTCGTTTGGAAGCTTCCAAAATCCAAACCCATGAACCAAATCCTCTTAAATTTCAGAGACATAAATCGAACGGGAAGGACCATCATTGTACAAAATTTTAAGGTTCTATCTTTGTTGATTTTAGAGATAATCTTGTTTGCTCTGGGGTTCGTTCGGAAGCTTCCAAAGTCCGAATCCAAGGACCAAATCCTCTCAAATTTCAGAGACCTAAATCAAACATGAAAGAACATCATTCTGCCAAATTTTAAGGTTATATCTTAGTTGGTTTTGGAGATAATCTCATTTACTCTGGTGCTCGTTTGGAAGCTTCCAAAATCCAAACCCATGAACCAAATCCTCTTATATTTCAGAGACATAAATCGAACGACCATACAGCCACTTAATGGCTAGACTCTAAAAATAAAATGATTATAATACAATAAAAAAATATGTAAAAATCACTAAGCATGTAAATAAAAAAATTTTAATAAAGTTTTATTTCCTGTAAAAAAAAAAAATTACTTAGGCAAAAAGGAAAAGTACATTCGCATCGTTTGTCTTAAAATATTAATAGTTTCATAGTTTCATATTGTAATTAATTTACGAAAAGAAAAACAAAAAACATATTTATATCCACTGTTTTAGTAATGATAAAGATAATAAAGTAAAAGACAAACCGAATGAAACACTCAATTTTTTAATTTTTTTTTTTTTTGTTTATTTTTATTTTAACTTTTAATTATAAAATTAAATTAAATTAAAAATTAATGAACGTAAATTCAGAACATAATTGAAGTTAAGCTAAAGAAACTAAATATTTTAAGTTTTGCATAGAAAGGAAAAAAATTGTATATTATTTGTTTATTATTGATCAAATAATGTGTTAATGATCAGAAAATAAAAAAAAGCACCAAGAGAATTAATTCACTTTGTTTTAGTTTATAAATTAAAAATAATATATTTAGTTTATATAAATAAGCAAAAACTATTAATGATAAGTTCTTTTTGTTTTTTTTTTTAAATATGTGCATAGCATATAAAGAAATTAATTATTTTTTATTCATACCGTTTTACAGTTAAATCAAAATGAAAAGAGAAAAAAACAAGTGCATGTAATTATAATTAATTTACGAAAAGAAAAACAAAAAACATATTTATATCCACTGTTTTAGTAATGATAAAGCTAATAAAGTAAATGATAAACCGAATGAAACACTCTATTATTTTAATTAGTTTATTTGTAACTAATCATCTGTTTTAGTTTGATTAGGAGAATTTCATGATCCACACAATTGAAAGCTTTTTGGAGATCCAGGAATACACATGCAACAATTTTTTTCGTCAATATTTTTTGAAATGAAATCTGTTAGACTCAGACAAGTTGCAGTTGTATTTCAGTTCTTTTCAAATCCATACTGTTCGTTGTATAAAAAATTATTATTTAATATAAATACATTCAGATGCTGCTTCACAGTAATTTCAAAAATTTTCGAAAAGCACTAAGAATTGATGTGGTTCTATGATTTGATTTATTTGTGCTATTACCACTTTTGAAAACTGGTGGTAACGCAGCTGATTTTAAAGAGTCAGGAAAAGAAAATGTTCCAAAGGACGAATTTATGAATTTCACTAGAATGGGTGATAGTTCGCTGCAGGTGCATGTTTTAAGGA
Source organism: Poecilobothrus nobilitatus (assembly GCA_947095535.1). Taxonomy (NCBI): domain Eukaryota; kingdom Metazoa; phylum Arthropoda; class Insecta; order Diptera; family Dolichopodidae; genus Poecilobothrus; species Poecilobothrus nobilitatus. The sequence goes on from OX352772.1 coordinate 179,764,219, forward strand.
ATTAATGATTAATTTTACTTCTTCCAGATTTGTCTGGTAAAGTTATCTAGATATATATAATCAATGGGATCAGTTGAGCAATCAAGTTCATCTGTAACATTGCACTCAGAAATATCGGAATCTTTGGAATAGTTTTGATTACAATATTCTATTAGTTTATTGGAATTTTTTACTAAATCATTATTATTGAACATGATTTTTTTATATAGCTTCCAAAGATTTCGACTTCAACCTATGTTCTTCGATATTTTTTTTTACTTGCAAAATGAATTTTTCGACCTCATTTTTGCTTTTGTTATATATTTATACGTGGACGTCGTTATACTATTTTTGTTTAAACTTATGATATGAATCTTTAATTTTCATTTTGTGAAGAATTTCTTCTGTTATTCATTCGAGTTTTTTCTTTTACAATTTTTATTGGCTGTTGTTATATTTGTATTTGTATTAATAATTAAATTAGAAAAATCTTTTACAATTGTATTATAATTACTATATGAATCTAACCTATCCGAGATGATATTTTCTTTAACCTTATTATAATTTAATTGTTTTGCAATCTACATAATTCTCAAAGGCAAATTTGTGATTCATACTTATGAAGAATGATTGGTGATCAGATAGCGAAGAGTTTAAAATATGAAAGTCCACCTGTTTTTTGTAAGGTCAGTGATAAAATGATCTATAATAGTTCTAGGCGTTTTACCTACTTGTAGCATATTTTGGTTAAATATTGTTACTAATTACAAAACCTTTACTTAGTATGTTATTTGTATAATTTGTAATATCGGTATCGCTATAAATTTAAAAGATTTATATTAAAATCCCCAAGTATTAAGCAATTATTAACTTTGTAATATATTCTTCTATTTTGATATTGAAATCACAAATGTTAGTTTCCTGAGATTTATAAACACCTATAAAGTTCATATTCTGTTTTAAAAGCTTTACAACCAAAATGTTGGAGTTATTAAATTCTTCTTCTACCATTTGAGGGCTACTTATTTTTTAATCTATATAAATTGGAACCCCATCCTATGAATTTTCTCCATTTGAAAAACATGACGTGTAACCTGGCAGGTTAAAGAAAATATTTTCACATTTTCTTAACTAGATTTAATATATGTAATAGGTATAATGCAATGTATTTTGCATTCATAAGACTTAACGAGTAATTCTAAATTACTCAATTTGTTTCGTAAACTTTGCATATTTAAATTTAATATATTAAAGCTGTTTTTGAATTTCATGGGAGCGGGTCATAATTCTGCACGCCAAAATCAACATGCGACAAAATCACATTCAAAATTTAAATGTGAAGTAATTCACATTTAAATTTTCCGCGGTGTTTAGAGTATCATCTGTGTCATAATTATTATTTTCTATCACATAACATGCGAAAAAGAGAAAATAGTGTGTTTTGTTATTTTGTAGATAAGTGTAAATCTAATGTTAAAAAATGAGACGAATAAACTAGTGTTTATGTAATATGTTGAATATACTATTGTAAAGAAGAATTGAATAGTATTATTTTTTATTTTTGGAAGTGCATGCTTTAATAATAAAAATATTTTTTTTACATTATATTTGTATATAAGAATAATAATAACTAGTTTGGTTAATTTGTAATAAATTGTGCATTTAAATTGGCTATTTAGCTTGTTTTTATTGTACTTAATTTGATTAATAAAATTGATAATTTGATTGAAAAAATAGTGTTTTTGTTGTTTTGCAAATAAGTGCAGATGAATGTTAGAAAATGTGATAAATAACATATTTTTAATGTTCGTTGAATATATTGTAAAGAAGAGTTGAAGATTATTTTTTGAAATCCGTGCTGTAGTTATAAAAATATTTTTTTTTAATTTAGAATTTGCATATAAGAATAATTTAATTTTTAAAATACATATTATATTTAGTTTAGTTAATTTGTAATAATTTGTGAAAAATTTTATTTTTTTAAAAATAATATATAGTTTATATTATCTTCCGAGTTACATTGCCTAGTTTTCTAACCATAAAAAATCCTACGGAGGCGCTGCTATATTTGTAGCTAATAACTTAAGCAGTAGTTTGCTATTTGAAGAAAATTTTTTTTAACTCAAATATTCTGATTGTAAAATTATTAAGACAAAACTTTAATATAATGTGTGTTTATAAGTCTCACCAAACAAATATAAATCACTTTGTTTTTTTTTTTTCTAACTTTTATTTATTATTTACAGATCTTACATTATTACCCTAAAAAGTTTACAAAATAGATATTTTAGTATTTATATAATATTAACATGTAAAAATATTTAGTATTTTTGTTTTCAAATTTTCATTTTATATTATTCTTATAATTTTGTTATGATAATTGTTAACATATATTATTCCTAATTTACAATTATTGATGAAAAAAATATTGAAAAAAAACATTATAGTATCTTATCGTTATTTTAACTTAAAACTTAATGTAATTAACCCTAAAAAACCAACCTAACCTAATCTAGTTCCTACTCTAATATGTATATTATTATACTACATTCTACCTAACCACCAAACATTTTTTTTTATCTAAAGTATCCTTGTAATGAATGTGAGTGTGAAACCTCAGGTCTTGGAGGTTTATGTTATTAGGATTATACTCAATTTTTTTGCATGTAGCCCGTATATTATAATGAAATAATAGGGGAACATGGTTTTGATTTTGCAGATAACCTTCTTTATCCAAAAAAATAAAATCTTCGGGTGCAATGAACCCAGTTTTTAATGTATTTTTTATGTACTCCTTGTTATGGTAATATATGTGCGATATTAAGCTGTTCTCTGGAGTTTTCAATGCTCTGTCAAAATGAATTCTGATCAAATTTATAATAAAATTGTCAATTCTTGTCATGTTTGATTCTTTGTAGATGTATTTATTTGAATAAAAATGTTTATAATTGTATCTGGCTTGCGGTATTTGTTAATACATGTTCTTATGCACTTTCTTGCGAATTTTCGAAGTTTTTCCATTGCGCTAACACTAATGTTGTACCAGACCGGAGTTGCGTAGGTGATAATTGGTCGTATGAGTGTTTTGTAACATATAATTTTCACTTTCTCTTTAATGATTTTATTATAAAACAGTTTCTTACAAGCCATGAATGCTTTGTTCGTTTTGTTTATTGCGTTATTAATGTGTTCATTGTAATTTAGATTTTGGTGTAAGTGCACACCAAGGTATTTTACTGTTTTTTTGTTCTTTAACCTTACATTATTCTCTGTTCTTCGATATTTTTTTTTACTTGCAAAATGAATTTTTCGACCTCATTTTTACTTTTGTTATATATGTGGACGTCGTTATACTATTTTTGTTTAAACTTATGATATGAATCTTTAATTTTCATTTTGTGAAGAATTTCCTCTGTTATTCATTCGTGTTTTTTCTTTTACAATTTTTATTGGCTGTTGTTGAATTTGTATTTGTATTAATAATTAAATTAAAAAAATCTTTTACAATTGTATTATAATTACTATATGAATCTAATCTATCCGAGATGATATTTTCTTTAACCTTATTATAATTTAATTGTTTTGCAATCTACATAATTCTCAAAGGCAAATTTGTGATTCATACTTATGAAGAATGATTGGTAATCAGATAGCGAAGAGTTTAAAATATGAAAGTCCACCTGTTTTTTGTAAGGTCAGTGATAAAATGATCTATAATAGTTCTAGGCGTTTTACCTACTTTTAGCATATTTTGGTTAAATATTGTTACAAATTACAAAACCTTTACTTAGTATGTTATTTGTATAATTTGTAATATCGCTATCGCTATCAATTTAAAAGATTTATATTAAAATCCCCAAGTATTAAGCAATTATTAACTTTGTAATATATTCTTCCATTTTGATATTGAAATCACAAATGTTAGTTTCCTGAGATTTATAAACACCTATAAAGTTCATATTCTGTTTTAAAAGCTTTACAACCAAAATGTTGGAGTTATTAAATTCTTCTTCTACCATTTGAGGGCTACTTATTTTTTAATCTATATAAATTGGAACCCCATCCTATGAATTTTCTCCATTTGAAAAACATGACGTGTAACCTGGCAGGTTAAAGAAAATATTTTCACATTTTCTTAACCAGATTTCATATAATAGGTATAATGCAATGTATTTTGCATTCATAAGACTTAACGAGTAATTCTAAATTTCTCAATTTGTTTCGTAAACTTTGCATATTTAAATTTAATATTATAGTAAAGCTGTTTTTGTATTTCATGGGAGCGGGTCATAATCCTGCACGCCAAAATCAACATGCTACAAAATCACATTCAAAATTTAAATGTGAAGTAATTCACATTTAAATTTTCCGCGGTGTTTAGAGTATCATCTGTGTCATAATTATTATTTTCTATCACATAACATGCGAAAAAGAGAAAATAGTGTGTTTTGTTATTTTGTAGATAAGTGTAAATTTAATGTTAAAAAATGAGACAAATAAACTAGTGTTTATGTATGTTGAATATACTATTGTAAAGAATAATTGAATAGTATTATTTTTTATTTTTGGAAGTGTGTTTTACTTTTGGAACTTTAATAATAAAAATATTTTTTTTTACATTATATTTGTGTATAAGAATAATTTAATTGTTTTAAATATAATAACTAGTTTGGTTAATTTGTAATAAATTGTGCATTTAAATTGGCTATTTAGCTTGTTTTTATTGTACTTAATTTGATTAATAAAATTGATAATTTGATTGAAAAAATAGTGTTTTTGTTGTTTTGCAAATAAGTGCAGATGAATGTTAGAAAATGTGATAAATAACATATTTTTAATGTTCGTTGAATATATTGTAAAGAAGAGTTGAAGATTATTTTTTGAAATCCGTGCTGTAATTATAAAAATATTTTTTTTTAATTTAGAATTTGCATATAAGAATAATTTAATTTTTAAAATACATATTATATTTAGTTTAGTTAATTTGTAATAATTTGTGAAAAATTTTATTTTTTTAAAAATAATATATAGTTTATATAATCTTCCGAGTTACATTGCCTATTTTTCTAACCATGAAAAATCCTACGGAGGCGCTGCTATATTTGTAGCTAATAACTTAAGCAGTAGTTTGCTATTTGAAGAAAATTTTTTTAACTCAAATATTCTGATTCTAAAATTATTAAGACAAAACTTTAATATAATGTGTGTTTATAAGTCTCACCAAACAAATATAAATCACTTTTTTTTTTTTTTTTCTAACTTTTATTTATTATTTACAGATCTTACATTATTACCCTAAAAAGTTTACAAAATAGATATTTTAGTATTTATATAATACTAACATGTAAAAATATTTAGTATTTTTGTTTTCAAATTTTCATTTTATATTATTCTTATAATTTTGTTATAATGATTATTAACATATATTATTCCCAATTTACAATTATTTATGAAAAAAATATTGAAAAAAAACATTATAGTATCTTATCGTTATTTTAACTTAAAACTTAATGTAATTAACCCTAAAAAAACTAACCTAACCTAATCTAGTTCCTACCCTAATATGTATATTATTATACTACACTCTACTTAACCACCAAACATTTTTTTTTATCTAAAGTATCCTTGTAATGAATGTGAGTGTCAAATCTCAGGTCTTGGAGGTTTATGTTATTAGGATTATACTCAATTTTTTGCATGTAGCCCGTATATTATAATGAAATAATAGTGGAACATGGTTTTGATTTTGCAGATAACCTTCTTTATCCAAAAAAAACAAGTAAATATAACAGTAAGTCGATGCAACCGACTTATTAATACCCTACACCTGAATAATTCGAATTAAATTAAAAATCCATAAGTGTTTTTGGCAGCTGCTTGAACTTCTTCCCTTTTCTGCCTTATTCAACTCGAATTTCAAGAACGTAAAAGAGGCATCCGCTTAGGATATGCTTGACACCCTTGTATAAAATTTTAAGTTTCTATCTTAATTATTTTCGAAGATTGGTAGTCCTTGGGAGGTTTGTGTCAGCTACCCGAATTGCCACTCCAATTCATCGAATCCATCTCAGGAACATAAAGAAAAGTTGCCAGAACACCATTCTATTAAATTTAAAGGTTCTACTTTTGTTGGTTTTGGAGATATGCTCGTTGCTCTTGTGCTCATCCGGAAGTTTGCAAAATACGAACCCATGGTTCAAATTCTTTCAAATGTCAGTTTCCAATTTTACAGAAAAGGAAACATAACAGAACACCTTTGTACTAAAAATAAAAGTTCTATCTTTGTTGGTTGTGGAAATATACTCGTTTGCTCTGGGGCTCGTCCGGAAGCTTCCAAGATTTGAACCCATGGAGCAAATTCTCACAAATTTCAGAAACATAAATCAAACATGAAGGAACACCATTCTGCCAAATTTAAAGGTTATATCTATGTTGCATTTGGAGATAATATCATTTGCTCTGAGGCTCGTTCTGAAGCTTTCAAAATCCGAATCCAAGGATCAAATCCTTTCAAATTTCAGAGGCCTAAATCATACATGAAAGAACACCATTCTGCTAAAAGTAAAGGTTATATCTTTATTGGTTTTGGAGATAATCTCATTTGCTCTGGAGCTCGTTCGGAAGCTTCCAAAACCAAACCCATGGACCAAATCCTCTTAAATTTCAGAGACATAAATCAAACACGAAAGAACACCATTGTACCAAATTAAAAGGTTCTACCTTTGTTCGTATTGGATATAATCTCATTTGCTCTGCGGCTCGTTCGGAAGCTTCCAAAACCCAAACCCATGGACCAAATTCTCTTAAATTTTAGAGACATAAATCGAACGGGAAGAAACATCATTGTACAAAATTTGTAGGTTCTATCTTTGTTGCTTTTGGAGATAATCACGTTTGCTCCGGAATCATTCGGAAGCTTCCAGAATCCGAAACCATGGCCGAATTTATACAGATTCGAGCTTAGCCTTTCTTTCGTAATTAGTAACCTACTATATAAAGTTCATCAAGATAGCATCATTATTTTTTGAGTTATCGTGCGTACGGACGGTCGGACGGACGGACGGACATCGCTAAATCGACTCCGGCGGTGATCCTGATTCAGAATATATATACATGTCTATACCTAACTCGCTTCCTTTTGGTGGTTACAAACACCATACCAAAGTTAATATACCCTATACTTTAGGTGTAGGGTATAATAAAATCTTCGGGTGCAATGAACCCAGTTTTTAATGTATTTTTGATGTACTCCTTGTTATGGTAATATATGTGCGATATTAAGCTGTTCTCTGGAGTTTTCAATGCTCTGTCAAAATGATTTCTGATCAATTTTATAATAAAATTGTCAATTCTTGTCATGTTTGACTCTTTGTAGATGTATTTATTTGAATAAAAATGTTTATAATTGTATCTGGCTTGCGGTATTTGTTAATACATGCTCTTATGCACTTTCTTTCGAATTTTCGAAGTTTTTCCATTGCCCTAACACTAATGGTGTACCAGACCGGAGTTGCGTAGGTGATAATTGGTCGTATGAGTGTTTTGTAACATATAATTTTCACTTTCTCTTTAATGATTTTATTATAAAACAGTTTCTTACAGGCCATGAATGCTTTGCTCGTTTTATTTATTGCGTTATTAATGTGTTCATTGTAATTTAGATTTTGGTGTAAGTGCACACCAAGGTATTTTACTGTTTTTTTGTTCTTTAACCTTACATTATTTGGTTGTTTGATAGCGTAGTTCCTCCAATTTTTGCTCATATATCCGTTAAGCTTGTCTACAGTATTACGAAAGAGTATGGTTTCACACTTTTCGTAATTTATTTTCAATAACCATAACTTACAGTAGTCTGCTACAATATTGAACATCTTTTGTTGTGAACTTTATATGTTGGTTATGTTATTATTAGCTGAGTATATAACCAGATCGTCTGCGAAAACAAGTACATAGTTACAGCCTTTTACCGATTTTAGTAAATTCAATAGTTCTATTACATAAATGGAGAACAAAATTGGGAATTTATCGTCCCTTGTTGTAATTCATTTTCTAGCTTGTGAATTTTTGTTGGAGAATTTTTATCGCTGTATTCACGTAGAACGAGTTTTCATATAATCTAATCTTCATTATTAGTATGATTAAATGTTTTGGAAATTTGTACTTGATGAGCTTATGAATTAACCCGTCAATCCAGAAGCTGTTGAAGGCTCGCCAATTATTATTTATGCTCCAACAAATATCAGAAGTTATTTTTGTAACTGCATGTACTGTACCATGTCTATGTCGAAAGCCAAATTGATTTTCTGGCAAAATGTTGTTGTCTTTAAGAAACGAGTTTAAATTTCTCGTTAATGATCATTTCATAAATTTTGCTTACATTTGGGCTTAAGCTTATAGGTCTATAGCTACAAGAGTTTCCGGGGTCTTTTCCGGGTTTTTTAAATAGTAAAACTTTAGCTTTTTCCATATTTTTGGAAAATATGACCGATTTAAGCTATTGTTAAATAGAACTACGTATTTAGATATCAATATTCTGCTCAGATTTTTTAAAACTATGTTCGGTATACTATCTTTGGCTAAGGTCATCAAAGTTAGTAAAGTACGAATTTTCAATGCATTGATTCGAGGCTTTATTTTCATCGCTAAACGTATACAGAGTAATGTTTTCTATTTCCTTTTCTTGGCTTCAAGTTTTAATTGTTTAATTTTTTCCGTAATTCTGACATGAAAAGCATTATTAGTTGGAACTTTTACATTGTGGGTTTTTTGTACCTAGTGTGTTAAATATTTCGGCTGTATTATTTAGGATAAATTTACCTGAGTCTCTTTTATTTAGCTTAGAGATATTTATATTGCTTTGCGTTAGTAAGTGTTGATCGTTGAAATCAATGTTTAATGATTGAATATTCTCGTGAGGCTTACGCTTAAAAAGCTTGTTAATTTCACAAAATATGTTAGGAGTTGTGAGTGATATTTTTTTTATTCTATTTTCCCAGTTATAATTGATTTCTGTATAAATTTGTTGTTTTATTAGTGTGGTAATATTTCTTAAGAGACTTTTTAAGAAACGATTTCTTGCGATGAAAAGTTTAAATTTTGTTTATAAATTTTATGGATATTATTCATTAATTTGCTTTATTCCTTTAGTAATTTTTTAAGTTTAGGCGAATAGTATTTAAGAAGAATATTTCTATCATTCACTGGTACAGTTTCGTTAATGGTTTTTACAATTATTTCATTTAATTTAATCAAGTGCTGATCTCTATTACTTATTGACATATTGCTATTATCTTCGATCATATTAGTTGAATTTCTATATTCGTTGTTGTAATTTAAGAGAAAATAGGAAAGAAATCGCTCTGTGATCGCTATCATATGCTATAGTGGTAAGCCTGTTTTGATTTTCCGAGTATCTAGCTTTAATTCTAATGTCGGTTAAAACTAAATCCAAAAATGAATTTGTTCTTGGATATGTAGGAGAGTCAGTTATATATAATTTAGTTCTATATATAATTTTAATTTTTTCTAGCCATTTATTAAATTTAATGCCTCTTTGATTATTTACATTATTAAGCCATGAACTATGTTTAGAATTAAGGTTTCCAGTTATCATATAAAAATTATGCGGATTATTTAAATTTAGTGCTTGAAATAATTTTTAAATTTCGCTAATAAAAAGTTTATTATTTTGAATCGCAGCATATGCCGAAATTATATAAAGATTATCAGTTTTATTAAATTTTGTTAAGATGACACACACTTCTAAACATTTAAATTTATTAAAAATTTCATTTTCTATTACTTTATATTTAACGCAATTTTTTATGCATGTGGCAACTCCGCCACTTCATTGTCATAAGTTCTATCTTTTCTAATAAAATCATAACTGTCAAGTTTTATATAATGTTTATGTTTTAATTTTGTTTCACTCATGCATAAAATATCTGGTTTATTATTCTCCAGAAAGTGTAAAAGAGAGTACCGTTTTTCGAAAGATACAAGAGAAGTGACATTTATTGAAATAAGACTTATTGTGTTTATCATATTTGTTGGTTAGGTAGAACATTGAACATTTCATATATATAATTAATTCTATTTGTGTTATCATTTAATGTTTTTTCAAATATATCAAACTTATATTGTATTAAATTTATATTGTTTTTAATTTCTAATAAAATCTATATTATTGTTATTTATTGTGAATTTAAGGCCACATGTATGTAAATTACATGTGGTGTAAATTCACGTAAGTTTTTTGTGTAAAGCATAAAGTGTGTTTCATTAATTTCTTTGAGCAGAAAGTTGTCGATATTTAATTTATTTTTTATCGCTTTTTTTAAATATAGTACATCTGTATTATATACACTAATTGGTGGTATTTATTCTTTAGTTTGTGTTGTTTCTTGATCATTGGTTGCGAGTAAGGTTTGGTTATCTTGATTTTGAGTATGCTGTGTGCTTGCAATTGGAGTTATTAGTTGGTAATTTTTTTCTGCAATTTCATTATTGTTTTGGTTGATAGAATTTTCCTCTCTTTTGTTTTTTTTTTTGTGATAAAATTTCGATGAATTCTTCTTCTTCGACAGCCTGAGTTTTTTTTTTGACGTTGCTCTGGCTTTGGTAGACTTGTTTTATTATTTTCTTCTACCTCCAGCTCCATAAATGGGCAAAAAATGTTATTACCAACTTGTAGTTCACTTTCATTTTTTTTGTCGGTAATACTTTGTATTAGGGTTTTTAGCTTTTCAATATCAGTTTTTAATTTTTTATTTTCACTTTTTATTTTCTCCACTTCTCTTTGTTGTTGTTTCGATATTGTTGAGCCTTTTACATTGCTTGTGGGAGCTTTTGCTTTTTGCTTATTCATAATTTCACAAATTTTTAGGGTTATATTATCTCTTAGAACATTTTGATTTATATTATTTGCAACCTGCATTCGATGCGGTTGAATGAATTAAGTTCGTGTTGTTAAATGTAGTTAAATAAATTTTATTATTTAACTTTAAAAAATAAAAGGTAATAAATAATAACTGACTTTAGTATCTTAATACTCAGTACGAACAGTCTTGTTCTGACGAGTATTGTGTTAAGAACATCTATTGAAATTTTCTTTTACAAATCGCTTATAACCTTAAGTTATTAAAGTACTCGCTCTAACAACAACGATATAGTGGTTTTCACTCTTTAAAAAACAAAAAAAACCAACTTACATATAAGAGATACTTAAAAAAAATAAAATGCTTCCCCCGGGGGGCACAAATAGTTTTGGACTGCTGCAAAATGAGAATGCACCTAAAAAAAGGAAAAAATTAAAAAGCACATCCATAACCTCAATATTTAATAATGCCGGTAATGATGGCAAAAAATTTCTATACATTTCTAAAAACAAAGGATACCAACAAACCATTAAGAATGCACAACAAGTTCGTCATAAATAAGTTGCTTGAAGGTATCTATCCAAATTTCACAGCTACGTGGGACAGATCTGGAAACATAGTACTGGAAGTTCCAAATAAAAAAATCTCAGAAATATTCCTTAGGCAAACCAAACTGGGTGATATTGAAATTTTAGTTAAACTAAATAAAAATCTGAATTACTCCAAGGGGATAATATTTGATAGAGATCTTGTACATATTGAAACCAAAGAAATTCTGGATAACCTAAAAACAAAAAATCCAACTATGGTGGAAGTTTTAAAACTATCTGAAATAAAACATTCACAAAAAGTTTTTACTGGAGCTGTAATTATAACATTTCATTCAATACATCCACCAGAAAATGTAAAAAGTGGCTTTACGATACACCCAGTCAAGAAATAGTATCCAAACCCTATACGTTGTAGAAAATGTCAACTTCTTGGCCACTTGCAAAAAGACTGCCAAACTCCTCCAAGATGCGCTGATTGTGGTACTGAAAGACCAGAAGGCGATGTAATACATCCCAAAATATGTAAATCCTTTAGTTGTGTAAACTGCCATGGGGCTAATCATAGTGCTGCATCCAATACTTGCCCCGCATATACCAAGGAAAAAGAGGTATTAAAAATTAAAACCGATTTAAGAATTTCCAAACAAGAAGCTTACACTTATTATAAAAAGAACTACCAAATGTCAACACAAATTCCTCAAAGCCAGACTTTTGCTCAGCTGTTTCGAACACAAAATACTCCGAAAAATACTTAATTAACAATTATCAACAACAATGAATTCAACAATCACTCAAAGATCACTCAAATATCAACCGAATTACCAACAAATATCAACAATCACTCAAAAACCAACTCAAGTATAATCGATAATAAACAATATCAGCAAATACAAGAACCTATGGATAAAAAACAGTTATATAAAACTCAAGCACCGCAAATTTTATCATCACCATTAGAAGAAGAAAATAATAAAAACACCAATGAGATAAGTAGTAACGAAATTATGTATTCTAACAATTATGAAAAAAACACTCAAAATAACTTAATTGAAAATTTAACTAATAATTCAAATACAAATAAAAATAATTTTAAAACTAAGCAAATAAATACTAATATCGAAAATAATTTGTCACTTAATGACAGCAATATGAGTAGTTATGGATAAGCAGAATTTTAATTAACAGATTTAACTCAATTTTCTTTAATTTTTTTTACTTTTTTTTTTACTTCATTCTTTCTCTATTTTACACAACATATAGTTCTATAATTTTCTTATTAGCTTTAAATTTAATAATATTAACTTAAAAACTGCCATAGCATTTTAAAATATGATCCATTCTAAATAATTTAGAAAAGAATGCTAACTAAACTACTATATAGACGCTAACTAAATAAATTTTAAATGACAGAAAATAATCTTAACAATATCAAAAGAAAATGTAGCTTATTACAGTGGAATATGCAAGGGTACTTAGCGAATAAAGGAAACTAAAAATTACTTCTGAAAAAGTACAAACCCCTAATAGCTACGTTGCAAGAGACAAATTTACCAGAATATTTGCATTCATTAGATTGCTTAAATTATCACTGTTTATTTTCTACTAACTTGTTAAATCAAAGAACTGGTGGCTTGGGTTTTCTAATAAATAAAGGAATAAATTACACAGAATTAAATTTAAACACTAATATTCAAGCAACTACTATAAAAGTAAACTTTCCTAACAATGCCAATTAAATCACAATTCTGAACCTATATCTCGAGTGCAACTCAAACTACCAAAAAGAAAATCTTGCCAGCATTGTTTCACAAATAGGTAAACCTTTTATTATTACAGGGGATTTCAACGCTCGTAATGTTATTTGTGTTGATGTGTTAACTAATAATTGAGGCAAAATAGTGGAGGAATGGTTAGAAGAGAATGATGATTTAATTCTGCTAAATGATGGTTCTCCTACACTCTTTAATACGAGGGGTACACATTCTTGCATTGACCTAACAATATGTAGTCCAGACTTAGCACCTAAATTTCATTGGCATAATCAACCCAACCCAAAAGGTAGTGATCATTTTGCTATATTTCTCTGCTCAGAAATCGGCAAAAGTCATGTGGTCCAAAAAGCAAGATATATAGATAAGAATGCAAACTGGCAAAAGTTCTCAGAGCAACTAGATTTTTTTCTAGATTTTAGACCACAATCTGAAAATATTAATAAAGAAGTCGCTGTACTAACTAAAAGTATAAGATTCGCGGCTAGTCAGTCAATGTCAACAGCGAAAACTTGCCCGAAGTCACAACCCCCATGGTTCAATAGAAATATTTAAAAACTAATCGAAATTCGTGACATACTTTGGAGAAATTTTAGGAGAGATCCAGTTAGAGAAAGGTTAATACAGGTAAGTAGAGCGAACGCCATATTAAAAAAAGAAATTAGGGTAGTAAGGACAAAATCTTGGCAAAATTTCGCTGACAGTATAAGAGGAGAAAATGGAAATTATTGGGAGAAAGCTATGAGGGTAATTGGAAAGAAAAATGGTGATGGTGGTCACAAATTCTGAACAAAACGCGAACTTTTTTGTTAATAGATGCTCGAAATACTCAGAAGACAACATTTACACTCCTGAATTTCAATTAGAAAAAGTAAACTTTACTCTTCCAAACTGTATTGCTCATTACAACACTCTTGATGAGGCGATCACTTTGCAAGAAATTGAAAGTACTCTAGCTAGGTTTAAAGGAACAACGCCGGGTTTAGATGGAGTTTCTTATAGTATGCTTAAGCATACTACACCTAACTTCAAAAAGCGTTTGCTAAATCTTTATAATAAAATATACATCTCGGGAATTTTTCCACAAGCATGGAAAATAGCGGAGATAGTACCCATACCAAAAGGGTATGGAGATCCAAACAATCCTGAAAATTATAGGTTTATATCATTGCTTGCTACCATGTCAAAGTTATTTGATAAGATTCTTGGGAACAGACTGAGTTGGTTCCTAGAAAGCAATTTGTCGAGTAAAATACATGGGTTCAGACCAAACAGAAGTACACAAACAATGTTACAAACCTTAGAATTTGAGATGACAATGGCACTGCATAACAAAGAACATGCCACAATTATATCCTGCGATATAGAAAAAGCTTTCGACAAAATCGTCAGACACAAGATACTAGAGTAGCTAGTCAAATGGAAAATAGGTACGAAATTTATAAGAACTATTGAGAGCAATTTAACTAACAGAAAAATTGTAGTCAAAATTAATGGGAAGCTGTCTAAAATCCAAAATCTATATAATGGAATTCCACAAGGATCTCCACTATCTGTACACTTATTCAATACTTTCATCTCCACTCTACCCAATACATTAAAAAAGATTAAAGGACTCAGGTATCTAATATACGCTGACAATATACTCATATATAGTGCAGGGAAAGATAACGAAATTAACAACAAAGTACAGGTTGGTCTAAATGATCTTAACTTGCCCTTGGATAAAATGGAAGCGATACACATATGTAGAAGAAGAAGTTGCAATACAGGAGTATTGAGATATAACAATTCAGAAAATCAAATAGTTAAAGAAATCACAGTATTAGGTCTCACCTTTACAAAAACTATGAAATATGAACCACATATTAATAAGCCAACCAATAATAGACAACATTAGGAGCATGCTGTTATTGTCAAACAAACAAATAAAATTGGTTTGGACTCCAAGCCACTCTGGCATAACAGGTAACGAACTAGCTGACAAAGAAGCAAAATTAGCAGCAAAGGGCCCTGCTCCGTATGAACGTATCTATTTTCCAAATTTCAAAACTAAAAAAATAGAGAAACACATCCTGCACAATAGACAAGTAAAGCGGAACTGCTCCAATAGCTTCTTGAAATTTCACTGGCCGAATGCAACACCTCTAGCATACGAGATCAAAAACAGAGCAATAGGAGTCAAAATAAGTAGAATTCGCTTAGGTCACACTCTCTACACCAAAAAACATATCTGCGCCCAATCCAATCCACCCATATGCCCACATTGTGTAAATATTCTGACAATCAAACATATTTTAGTTGACTGTCCAGGTTCAAATAATCTTCTACAAAATCATTCAATAAACTTAAATGAAATACTGAGCCCGAAGTCTGAGAATATTGATAGATTGGAAAAAATTTTTAAACATTATAATATGTGGAACTTAATATAATAAACCGTATATAACAGAAAATATAAAGCTAATAAGTTAAACACTATATTTCATAAATTCTTAAAAAAAACAAAATCTGTTGATTATAATATGTTTAACCTTATTAAAATTCTAAAACTTAAATAATTTTGTAAATAAATTTTTGTAAATAACTTGTAATTACCATGTAAATATTGTATATATATTAGATTTAATCTCAATCAAGCCCATAATGGCCATAGCAGCCGAGGGCTATACTAATGTTATAATAATTTATTATACAATATTAGATTAAAATAAATAATGTAACAGTAAGTCGATGCAACCGACTTATTAATACCCTACATCTGAATAATTCGAATTAAATTAAAAATCCATAAGTTTTTTTGGCAGCTGCTTGAACTTCTTCCCTTTGCTGTCTTATTCAACTCGAATTTCAGGAACGTAAAAGAGGCATCCTCTTGGGATATGCTTGACACCTTTGTACAAAATTTTAAGTTTCTATTTTTATTAATTTCGAATATAGTCCTTGGGAGGTGTGTGTCAGGTACCCGAATTGCCGCTCCAATTCATCGAATCCATCTCAGGAATATAAAGAAAACATGCCAGAACACCATTGTACTAAATTTAAATGATGTGTAGGGTATAAAAAAAATCCTCGATTTTATATCAATTTTTTTCTTCCACACAGTACGTATTATGACATTCGCTAAGTTTTGAATACAAATATGTACATATATTTTTTGATACGACATGTGTATATATTCTGAATAAGGATCACCTCCTGAGTCGATTTAACGATGTCCGTTCGTCCGTCCGTCCGTTGGCACGATAACTCAAAAACTAATAAAGCTATCTTGATGAAATTTACATAGTAGGTTACCAATTACGAAAGGAAGGTTAAGTTCGAATCTGGACAAAATGTGTCCATGGGTTCGGATTCTGGAAGCTTCCGAATGATTACGGAACAAACGAGATTATCTCCAATACCAACAAAGATAAAATCTTTAAATTTTGTACAATGACTTTCCTTCCCATTCGATTTTTGTCTCTGAAATTTAAGAGGATTCGGTCCATGGATTTGGATTTTCGAAACTTCCGAACGAGCACCAGAGCAAATGATATTATCTCCAAAACCAATAAAGATATAACCTTCAAATTTGACAGAGTGGTGTTCTTTCATGTTTAATTTAAGTCTCTAAAATTTGAGAGGATTTGGTTTATGAGTTTGGATTTTGGAAACTTCCGAACGAGCACCAGACCAAATGAGATTAACGAGATTATCTCCAGAGCAAATGAGATTATCTCCAAAACCAATAAAGATATAACCTTCAAATTTGACAGAGTGGTGTTCTTTCATGTTTAATTTAGGTCTCTAAAATTTGAGAGGATTTGGTCCATGGGTTTGGATTTTGGAAACTTCCGAACTAGCACCAGAGCAAATGAAATTACCTACAAAACCAATAAAGACATAACCTTCAAATTTGACAGAGTGGTGTTCTTTCATGTTTTATTTATGTCTCTAAAAATTAAGAGAATTTGGTTTATGGGTTTGGATTTTGGAAATTTCCGAACGAGCACCAGAGCAAATGAGATTATCTCCAAAACCAATAAAGATATAACCTTTATTTTTAGTACAAGAGTGTGCTGTTATGTTTCCTTTTCTATAAAATTGGAAACTGACATTAGAACGAATTTGAACCATGGATTCGTATATTGGAAGCTTCCGAACGAGCCTCAGAGCAAACGAGATTATCTCCAAAACCAACAAAGATAGAACCTTTAACTTTTTTACAATGATGCTCCTTCTCGTTTGATTTATGTTTCTGAAATTTAAGAGGATATGGTCCTTGGGTTTGGATTTTGGAAGCTTCCTAACGAGCCCCAGAGTACATGAGATTATCTCCAAAAACAACAAAGATATAACCTTTAAATTTGGCAGAATGCTGTTCTCTCATGTTTGATTTACGTCTCTAAAATTGGAGAGGATTTGGTTCATGGGTTCGGATTTTGGAAGCTTCCGAACGAGCACTATACCAAATGAGATTATCTCCAAAACCAATAAAGATATAGCCTTCAAATTTGATAGAGTGGTGTTCTTTCATGTTTTATTTAAGTATCTAAAATTTGAGAGGTTCGGATTTTGGAAGTTTCCGAACGAGCCCCAGAGCAAATGAGATTATCTCCAAAATCAACAAAGATAGAACCTTTAAATTTTGTACAATGATGTTCCTTGCCGTTCGATTTATGTCTCTGAAATTTAAGAGGATTTGGTCCATGGGTTTGGATTTTTGAAACTTCCGAACGAGCCCCAGAGCAAATGAGATTATCTCCAAAATCAACAAAGATAGAACCTTTAAATTTTTTACAATGATGTTTTTCCCGTTTGATTTATGTCTCTGAAATTTAAGAGGATATGGTCCATGGGTTCGGATTTTGGAAGCTTCCGAACCAGCCCCAGAGCAAATAAGATTATCTACAAAAACAGAAAAGATATAACCTTTAAATTAGGCAGAATGGTGTTCCTTCATGTTTTATTTATGTTTCTGAAATTTGTGAGGATTTGGTCCATTGGTTCAAATCATGGAAGCTTCCGGACGAGCCCCAGAGCAAACGAGTATATGTCCACAACCAACAAAGATAGAACTTTTAGTTTTAGTGCAAAGGTGTTCTGTTATGTTTCCTTTTCTGTAAAATTGGAAACTGACATTTGTAAGAATTTGAACCATGGGTTCGTATTTTGGATACTTCCGGACGAGCACAAGAGCAACGAGCATATCTCCAAAACCAACAAAAGTAGAACCTTTAAATTTAGTACAATAGTGTTCTGGCATGTTTTCTTTATGTTCCTGACATGGATTCGATGAATTGGAGTGGCAATTCGGGTACCTGACACACACCTCCCAAGGACTAACAATCTTCGAAATTAATAAAGATAAAAACTTAAAGTTTTTTACAAAGGTGTCAAGCATATCCCAAGTGGATGCCTCTTTTACGTTCCTGAAATTCGAGTTGAATAAGACACAAAAGAGAAAAATTAAAGCAGCTGCCAAAAAAACTTATGGATTTTTATAATAATTCGAATTATTCAGGTGTAGGGTATTAATAAGTCGGTTTCATCGACTTACTGTTACATTTACTTGTTTTTCAAAATTTTAGTACACAACGACCTTCTTGTAAAAGGATTCAAATCGAACTCCTTTTTTGAAAAATTAGATGATCTAACTTCTTTATATAAAAATATAAAAATAATATTTCTTATTTTAAATAAGAGCTAACTTCTTTATATAAAAATAACATAATTTTAGGCGAGTTTAAAATTAATTTATTTGTAAACGGTTTTAGAAACACATTACTCTGTGTTACAGATTTAATCGATTATATTTACAACTTTCTTGTTTCTTATACTTCGTTATATAATCCTCAGCTGCTTTTTGCAAGTGCAAATCTAAGAGTTATTAAAGGAAAGAATTACTTAAAGAAAAATATTTTGAATTATGATAAACTTTTAAATGATGCTCTTTGGAAAAATTTAATGTATTATATATAATAATGTAGATGATTTTACTCTAGCATTATCTGAAAAAGTACATAAATATACAGAAGTAATTTCGCAAAAGAAGTAAGGAAAAACATGAGTGGATAAATAGTGACATAATTCGTAATATAAAAATTCGCGATTCTTTTTTAAGTATAAGAAAAACATATCCAAATGATAGTACAGTTAAAGAGCTATATGAGAAGTACAGGGACTAAGTAAAACGAGAAATTAAACAGGCTAAGAATAATTTCTATAATAACATCATAGGTAGTCATCGCAACCATTCTAGAAAACTATGGAATCTTTACAAAAGAATAATGAACAATAATAGTAGTTATGATAATAGATGCGTTTTAAGCGAAACTGACTACAATAACACTAAAATCACTAACTTTTTGGAAATCGCAAATACAATGAATACATATTTCATAGATGTCACAAAAACTTTAAATATCTCAACAGACCCTATTGATGAAAATTATTTAGCGTCTTTTTCAAAAAATATTTACTATGATTCAGTTTTAACATCCACCAATATAGAAAAAGTTAGAAATACTATAGATGCAACAAAGTTAGGTAGCGCAACCGTTATAATAGTATATCTTCTAAAATATTAAAGAAATTTTCTGATCAAATTAGCTCAGTGCTAGTACAATTTATTAATAATGCTTTAGAGTCTGGTAGTTTTCCTGAATTTAAAACTTGCTACGGTTACACCTACACATAAAGCTGGCGGAAAAATAAATCTCTCAAACTACCTGCCAATATCAGTTTAAGTTCTACGTCTAAAGTCTTTGAAAAAATAATTAAAAGCAGGCTAACAGGCCAGGCCACTTCATAAATGCAAATAGCATCTTGTATAAAGACCAATATGGCTTTTAGGTAAACTCTAATAACTACTGCCGCTTGTTTAGCTCTAACCGATTTTATATCAAGGAGTATAGATGATGGAAAATATAACAGCTTGTTTATTTTTGGACTTGCAAAAAGCTTTTGATTGCGTATATCATGATATACTTCTCTTCAAATTAAATCAATTAAAGTTCAAACCTAATCAATTAAATCTGTTCAGATCATACCTATCCAATAGGAAGCAGCTCACGCGATGTAATGACACATATAAATGGGATGTAATGGGATATAAAACATATAAAAAAAGGTGTCCCCCAAGGGTCAATTTTGGGGCCGACATTATTTAAAATTTATATAGATGATATATAGCCAGGCTAGAATTAAATCGTTACAGCTTTTTGCTGATGATGCAGTAATAAAATATTCTTCAGGTAGCGAACAAGAAATAAGGGATTTAAATATACATGACTTGCGTTATATTGAGGAGTAGCTGCTAAAAAACAGAATGTCATTAAATATTTACAAGTCAAAAATTTTAATATTTGAAAATAAAATTATTAGTTTCACTAGCATTATCTATAAAAATATTCAAATTGACTTAGTAAAGAATTTTAACTATTTAGAACTCATTATCGATAGCAAAGATAGATGGCAAGAACATATAAATCACATTATTAAGAAGGTTGTTCCATATGTATGTTTTTATCTTAAAAAGATTAAGAAAATACTTTAATAAAAAAACATTATGATTATATAAATACGCCACCATTGTTTTTTAGATCAAAATATGTTTAGAACAAAATATGTTTTTACCTTTTCGGTCGGGGTGGTAGTTTACGAAATACAGGTTATCAAAATTTCTTGATCCATATGCATTTTTTTACACGACTTTCTATATATTTACATATTGATTCTTTTTTTTTTTTTCTTTCTTTTTAGTACTTGCTTTTTATTAGTTCATAAATCGTAGTAATATTTTTGAGGTTGGTACTTTATTTATACTTCGGAATGTAAATATGTATTTGTGTTTGCCTCTCGCATATCTATGATTAGTATTATCTATTTACACTGAGTTATATAGAATATGAATGTGGTTATATGAATATGATATGAGGGTGTACAAATTTTTAAATTGGATTGGATTGGTGGATTTTATTAATAAATATATTTTAATTTTTTAAAAATTTTGTTTGGAAGTTTTGTATGAAATGGGTAGAGTTTTTTTTAGTACACTGATAAAAAAAATTTTAAGTTAGAAATTATATTGTTATTATAATAATTTAAATTAATAATAGTTAAAATAAAATTATTATAGATAATAGTTAAATTTAGTTTAATTGTCAGACATAATATATGTATGTACATATATGTATAAGTAGTATATAAATTATTATGTACTTAGATTAAATTTGCAATAAATTTCAATTTTTGTTTTTTTGTTATTGGAATTTTATGTTTTGTTTTTGATAATTACGTAAATGAAAAGTTTCAGAAGCTCTTTATATAATATTTTTTTTATGTTAGTATGTTTTATATTTTGTAAATTTGACAACATAAATTTTTTGGAATGTTTTAAATCAAAATTACGATTTACGAATTTAATTTTTTGTACCTATAGATACAGTGTCTATTTTTTTAACCAACAAATGCATATGTGTGCCTACATTACATAAGTATGGATGTGATTTTATTTAAAATAAAACGTTTACTCAGAGGCATCTGCGTACCCATTCATAAATTTGACAATATAATTTAAAAAAAAAAAAATAATCAGAAAATAAAATTTAAAAAAAAAATGGATTCTATTTTGATTTACAATATGTAAAGACGTATGTATGCATATATAATAAGAATAAAAAAAAACTTTTTTTCTACTTCTTAATACCTCGAATCATCGAATGTATGTATTTAACCACACATGGTTACAACATGGTTACATAACGTCATCTCATAATATTCATACATACATATTATGTAAGTATGCGCTTTCGGCTTAAACTTAAATTTCATGCTTAAACCAACAACAATAAATTTGAAACGTTTTTATTTTATGTGAATGTATATGTTTGTTTATATATGCATGCATATTATATTTACGTTCAAAACTAATACGGTTCTATTAATAAATAGAAATTCTTAAGTTAAAAAAAAATAATTGTGTTTGCTGTAGTAGGTTAATACATATACGTACATATGTATTTTGTAAAAACAACAATAAAAATTTTAGCGTACAGGAATAATATCAATAACATGAGAGTAGAATTTAGAACTTACAATTTTGGTACTAAACTAATTAATATTTTATGTTAAGAAATATTTAAGAGAATGAAATGTATATTAATATATTATTATGTATGTACATATATTTAAAAAAATTTAAATATTATGTAATTTTCTATTTTAAAAAGTTCAAATTTTAATGTATGTAGTATTTTATGCAGTTATGCACTTATGACCAAAGACCATTAGTATGATTTGTGGTACGTATTATCTATATTATTTTGTCATTGAAAGAGTACTAACCAAGTACTAACCAAGTACTAATTTACAGAGTACAACCACATAACAGACATGACGTGAGACATAGCAATATTAACAATAACAATATGAAAATTTAAGAGATAGTAAAAAATGTTTGTTCCTTAAATTAAATGTAAATGATTACTTTTTTTTGGTTTATAGGATTTTGCTTATGTATGTTGTATATTGTATTGTGGTCAGTGCCAGTCCAGTGGCGAATTTTTTTTAAATTGTTCAACAGCTTCTCTCATTTGAAAGATTTGGAATTTAAAATATTTAAAGATGTTGAAAAAGGTTACTATTACAATTTAGTAAGTATCATAAAATCGATTTCTTTTTGACTGGATCGAGTGTGAATTTTAAAAATGTTAAAGAATAAGTACCTACATATACATACATACCGTATTTACTGAATAATGGATAAATTTTTGCGATGTATGGGGTGCACATTTGAAAGTTTTAGAATTGAAACATTTTTAAAATAATAGGTCTTACATAAAATGCAAAATTTATGAGTTTCAGTTAAGAACTAATATGTAAATGCCTATATATTATAATAATTTAAAATAATAATAAATTTTTGAGTTGATTTTATAATAAATTTATTTATGAGAATGAATAATATATAAATATGAATTATTGATTTCAAAAAATTTTAATACGTTTTTTTAATGCTAAAAAAATAATTATATTTTCCGTGCTGGAACTCTCTGTCTTTTTACTGCGCCATCTTACTGTGCATATAAAAGCGTGCGCCGTAAGTTGTCTACATGAAAATTTTAAAATAATATGTAATTAAAAAAAGTAATTGTAATTATAAAATGTTTTACATGTGGCTCTCTTATTAATATATGTATACTTGGCATAATATGTAGTCCAATTTTAAGGATTTGTTTTTAATAATTTAAAAGTTCTTTACATTACTGTACATAGTTCTTGACATAATTTTCTTTAAAGTACTTATTTAGTTCCCTCCCGATAGGGATTCCACCTGGACGTGGTCGAAAGGCTGAGTAGAATCAATGATCCTGTGGGCGATGTCGGAGATACTGTGTCATCCTTGGGGATTTCACAGTATCAGTAGGTTCAACCCTACCGATAAGGCTGCAGGGGAGATCCGAAACCAAGAAAATCTCTCCACTTGTAAGCTAAGGTGTCCAGGTACCGTGCCGAGAGCTGAATGGTCAGTAAGTGGTAAAAGATAACTGGTCGCGAACGGTCTCCTCCGATGCTCAGGCAAGGTCGGTTGTATTAAGTGCCTTATCCCGGTAAGGCGGCAATGCCGGGATGGACCGATTTTTCCGGCCACACTCGTGGGATCAAGAATTGATGTTAACTTGAAAAAAAAACAAATGGAGAAGGAAGAAGTTGAGATGGAGAGCTCATCTGAAGATGAGATTTTAGCGTCTAGCCAAGAGACGCTAATTAGTGGCATTGCGAGTACCAGGCATAGTACACCAATGCCATGTCAACCTAAAACTCTTGTCGTCAACAATGGCGAGGGCGGCAAGAAGAAAAATCATAAGAAACGTAAGTCCGCTGGCGTACTCATGAAGGAAAAGTACAACAGGGCTCTCTTCATTTTCAACAAGATAGCCGAGAATGAAAAAGCACGTACTTTTCATGAGTACTAGGAGGTGTTAAGTGTGCGAGGGAACCCAAGGAGAAAATGGCTACTTTTGAGGTCGGTGCCAAGAATAGGCAATCCCACAAAGAAGTAGCTATAAATCACCTGAACGTGGCACTGATTGATGGGATATTGAACAGTGGGAAGCCAATCACAGATAAATGGAGCGAGATAGAAGCCCATCTATCCGGGATGGTATTAGAACACGTTTTGGAGCACCCGGAGGGACCTCTCATATCGTTCGACTGCGCGTACGTGTTGAGAGGATGCAGGATTGTCAAATGCGAGGATCAGGTGTCTTTGGATTTCCTCAGCAAATTCGTCGCTAAGGCTAGTGATAAATGGGTTGGCTTGAAGCTCAAGCTCATCCCGGCTGGGGAAATTCCAAGGAGACCTAGGGCGCGCATTTGGTTACCAAATATCAGCACAGACAATGGAAAGGTTCTTCAATGTCTTAAGCTCCAGAATCCGAAGATCCGGATGGAACTAGTGGAACTTGAGAAGGCTGATTATAGAATGAGGTTCGGCATAAGGTATGCCAAACTGAAAATTTTCAGAGCTCCAGCGGATGAAGAAGATCCAGAGGAGGATCTACCTCCTAAGCTGTTAGAGGATCTCACGATCGAAAGAGATCTTCTTGGACAGAATTCGGCACCAGGTGAGGGTGCGGTTAGGAGTAATGATGCCAAAGGTAGTGCAGATTAATCTCAGGCACTCGAGATAATCTGCTGGTTTTCCTTAGCGAGGAAAGCATAGACATCAGCCTCATTCAAGAACCTTGGGTCAGAGGTACTGAGATCAAGGAACTACATCATAAAGATTACAATCTTTTTTACAAAAAAGATACAGGTAAACCCAGAGCTTGTATTTTAGTAAATAAACAATTTAATGCTTTTCTCCACCCCGATTTTAGCTCATCCGATTTGACTGCCGTCAGGTTAGAAGGGCTTGATGGAGATAGTCTCTACATCTCCTCTGCATATATGGCTCATGACGATCCGTCACCACCAGAGGAAGTTCGTAAACTTGTGCGTGCGACAAGGCAAGACAACCTACTCATCGGATGTAATGCCAATGCTAGGCATTCCCTATGGGGTAGTTCGGAGCACAACGAACGAGGTGAGTCACTATTTGATTTTCTTATTAACACTAACCTTAAAATATGTAATAGTGGTAACACACCCACTTTTATTTTCCCAAGTTCGGGCAGATATAGTGGGTGGGAAGAGGTAATAGACATTACCTTAACTACTAACAACAATATCATTGAAGTTGTAAACTGGTCTGTGTCTAGCCAGAACTCCTACTCAGATCACAAATATATAGTCTTTGAGGTGAATTTTCAGATGAATATTCACAAATTCTATAGAAATCCTAAAAGAACTGACTGGGTAAAATTCAGCCGAATTATACAGTCAAAACTAATTAATGTACCGAACATCAAAATTGAAACGATAAAAGAACTGGATGCAAAGATTGAAGCTTTTGAAAAGGCAATGGGAGTAGCCTTTAAAGTCTCGTGTCCAATTAGTCGCGGAAAGAAAACCTAGCCCCCTTGGTGGAATGAAGACTTAGCCTGCCTCAAAAGATTGACTAGGTCTATTTTCAACATTTGCTATAAACATAAATACTGGCAACCTTACAAAAATTGCCTAAAAGTATATAAGAAAGCCATCAAAGAAGCCAAGCGGCATACTTGGATGGAATTTTGTCAATCTATTGAAACTACAAAGGATTCAGCTAGAATCTGTAAAATTCTGTCCAATGATAGATCCTGTCCTTCCTTAATCAAAAGAACGGATGGGAGCTAAGCTAATTCTTCAGTTGAATCTCTTGAACTGTTAGTTAACACCCATTTTCTTGTAGGCAGCAATGTTAACGGTAACGTAACTCCACCCAATGGAGATCCTGTAGCCCAAGGAACCTCATGGGATGAAGTAAGTAAAATTATATCTTAGGAAAAGGTTTCTTGGGCTATAAAAAATTTCTCTCCATATAAATCGCCTGGCTTGGATGGCATAATTCCGATTATGTTGCAAAAGTCGTTAATGCTGTCAACATCGTGGCTTGTCGCCATTTTCAGTGGCTGTTTAAAACATAATCATTTTCCCTGCAGTTGGAAGAGAGTCCGAGTAGTATTTATTCCAAAGGCAGGTAGAAGGGGCCACGAGTCTGCGAAAGACTTCAGACCACTCAGCCTGTCCTACTTTCTTTTAAAAATCTTGGAGCGCATTTTGGATTACCAGATTAGGCAACGCTTTGAAGGAACTCTAGTATCGAAATCCCAACATGCGTGCTTAAAAGGTAGGTCCATAGAAACGGCTCTTCATGAAGTGGTCAGCACGGTTGAACACTCCATTAAGTACAAACAATTTACCTTAGCCACCTTCTTAGATATCGAAGGTGCTTTTAACAATGTCAACATCCAATCTATTGAAGAAGCTCTAACCCAGGTGGGAACAGAGCAGTTTCTGAAGCATTGGACTATATCCATGCTGAATTTCAGCATAATTCACGCGAAATTGGGAAACAGCAGTGTTACTAAATTAGTCAACAGGGGTACACCTCAGGGAGATGTAATATCACCTTTACTATGGCTAATGGTTATAAACAAAATTCTAATGATACTTGCTGAGGAAGGAATAAAGGTAGTGGCGTACGCGGATGATGTGGTGATACTAGTATCAGGCCAGTTTATATCCGTGATTAGTGAGATCATGAATAGAACTCTAAGCAAGGTTCACAACTGGGCCACAAGTTGTGGCCTAGGTGTCAACTCAGAGAAGACTGAAATAGTACTCTTCACGACAAGATCCAAAATACCTACTTTTGTCCTACCGAAACTCAACAATTATACTTTAAATCTGCTATCTACTACCAGCGCTAAGTATCTAGGCGTTATTCTAGACTCGAAGCTTTCCTGGAAATCTAACATCGAGCATAGAGTTAAGAAGGCTTGTGTTGCTCTCTATGCTTGCAATAAAACCATGGGGAAGAAATGGGGTATGCAGCCAAAGATGGCGCTTTGGACGTACACAGCCGTGGTTCGCCCAATCCTTACCTATGGATCGCTGGTGTGGAGCTCAGCGATGCATCGGAAATACAATATAACAAAACTAAATAAAATACAGAGATCGGCATCTGTGAGCATCCCAGGAGCACTGCGATCGTGTTCGTCTGATGCTCTGAATACTATTTTATTTCTTTTACCCCCGGATCTATACATTAAGTATGTCGCAACGTGTAGTGCAGTTCGACTCAGAGAAACTTGGTGGTTTGCTACTAAACCATATGGCCACGGTAATATTCTGGAGATATTTCCAAGGGACTTTATACCAACCCTGACCGACTACACTATTCCCAAAATAAACTTCGGGAGTAATTTAGTCGTAGTATTTCCGTCTAGAGCGGAATGGAAGGGCGGTAATGTGACAAAGAATTTCGATGTCACTATCATCACCGACGGATCCAAAATGAAGGAAGGAGTCGGTGCTGGCATTTTCTCGGAGAAACTCAACATTTCAAAATTCTACAGATTCCCCGACACAGCTAGCATCTTTCAGGCGGAGATACTAGCAGTTAGAGAGGCTGCTCGAATTTTGAACGGAAACAACACACAAATGAGAACGGTCGCCATTTGTGTGGACAGTCAATCCGCGATTAAGGCCATTAACGCGAACATCACAACCTCTAAGCTTGTTAGACAGTGCCAAGAGGAAATTGCCCTAACAAGCGAAAGGTTAAACATAACCTTCTTATGGGTGCCTGGGCATAGCAATATTGAAGGAAATGAAAAAGCTGACGAACTAGCGAAGAAAGGAGCTACTCAGAAGACTAACTCCCCGGAAAGTTACCGGAGAGTTAGTTGCCCAATCAGTACCATCAAGGAACGGATCCTTTCTTTGTATATAGCGAAATCACAAAATAGGTGGAGTAATCTGAGCAATTGCACCATACCTAGAACATTGTGGACCACATACAACAAAAGGAGATCAATCGAGTTGATATCCAAATCCCGCATAGACATAGCCAGACTAGTGGCAATCATCACAGGCCACTGGCCAGTAGGCATGCATGCGGCCAAATTAGGAATCCCACACAACACCTCATGCAGGAGCTGCAAAGAAGCAAACGAAAGTGAGAATCTGGAACACTTTCTTTGCAGATGTCCTGCCCTAGCCGGAGCCAGACGTCTCTCACTCGGCAAGCCGTATTTCCACAACCTCAGCGAGCTTTCTGAACACAAAATCAAAGAACTGATCTTGTATCTGAACCGCTCGGGTTGGATATAAAACCGCAAACAATCTAAAAACACTGGTCACATGAGTGCAGTGGTATCAAAATGGCGCAATCTAGTGCTAATTGAGGCCTTCACGCAGAATCGTGAAGGTCATCACCATACCTACCTACCAACTTATTTAGTTTAACGTTTTGTTAATAATAATTTGCGGTTTGCTAAATTGGTAGTACGGTTGTAACACCCAATCCATCCCTGAAACAGAACGAATCCTCGCTTACACATCACGAACTCATACAACAACTTTCGGCTTTCGAAAACGGACAAGATGTACACTATTTAGCTGTATTTTAATCTAGATTTGCTCGATTTTCTAGCAAGGGGAAAATACTAGTATGTTATATATTCGTCCTATATTTGTTCTAATTTAATCTACTTAAATCCCATATGGAGTAACACTTCACAAATCTATATAAAAAAATTAGATAAAATACATAAAAGAGCAGTTGAAAATATTAATAATTTCCCAATCAGATATCCAACAAGTTTAATTTATTCGACTAAATATTTAAGCTTTGAAAATATTTGTAAAATATTTGTATTTTCTAGCTTTTAAAATAGTTAACAATTTAATTAAACACAACTGTTTAATAAATCGTAATTTTGACATACATAATTATAATACTAGAAACCGAAGTAACTTTTATCTTTCTTTGTTTCGAACAGATAAGCAAAAAAAAATAATTGTGTATATAATAGTTAAAGGGCTTATAATAATTTAACAGATGAATCAAAAAATTTTACTTCCTACAGCTTATTTAAAAAGAAAATTAGAGATTTTGTTGTAATTGTAAATGTAAATGTAGTAAATTAATTAATAACATAAAAAACGAGGAAGAATACAGTTGACTTTGTCAACTCTTAGATACCCGTACGAACCGTTAGTATGTTCACAGCCTGTCACTTTGCTTACAATATTATTTTTTTAATATTTTCGTATTTTAAAATAATTTGGGTGAATTTTATAATTTCTAGAATTATGGGTTGTACATATATTCAAACTATATGTTTATACATTCTTCAAAAGCAGATTTTAACATAACGATTATCAATCCAAAACTTTTTCAAATATTCTATAGTACCATTTAATACTAAGCGGTAAATGTATATTAAATTTACTTAGTACAAAATAGTAAATATAATTTTAAATATTATATTATATTATATTATATTTAAATATTCCATTGACAGAATAATTTCTTATAAGTACAATAAAATACATATATGTATGTAAATACGGCGGTATATAATATACATCTATACTCTTATCATTCATTTACTAGTGACATATACGATATGTAAATAAACATGATATTATATAAGTATGTATATATATCAATATCATATAAATAAAAATTCTTCAAGCAACCGTTATGTTGTTTATTTATTTACATTTTTTTATACTACGCATTTTATCCTCAACAATTTCAAATTATCGGGTAAAACAAAATGGAAAAAATTCGTTTTAAAGAAATTTGTTAGAAAATTTGAAAAAATCAAGTAACACTTTCGTCAATTATAAAGTAACCCTATATTATTGAAAAAAGTTGTTAACAAAAATAAGAGTATTATTTCAAAAAAATTTTAACAGGTGTTCAAGTTACAGGTGTTTAAAAATAGGAAATTTTCAGTTTTTGACCCCTTACAGCTCCTACACGGGGGTGATACAAAAAAAATTTCTGAAATGACTAATACTAATTTTCAAAGATCTAACTTCTGTCAAAATATCAAGTTTCCAACTTTAACCGTTTAGAAGATAGAAGGGTTAAAGGATTTTGCAAAATTTGAGTTTCGCTTAACGGTAAATTAAGACACCGTATGGCACAAATATATATTTATTGTATATATACTTTTAAAGCTAATAAAAGTAGTAATCGTTTAACGTTTTCAAAATGAATATATACCTTATACAACTTGTGCTATAACAATTTAAATATAGAGCTTTTTTGAACCTTTGGGGAGCTGTAGCTCCGCAACGGGTGGGGCTACAAAAAAAAGTTATTAAAAATAAAATTAATATTTTTGTGAGATCTATCAGTAGTTAAAATTTCATAGCTCTATTGCAAAAAAAAAGTGGGGATCTAAAAGTTAGGTGTTTGAGAGCTACCCTAAGGCTTGGTCCAAACTCAACCAAAAATAATAGGGAACCTACAAATTACTCCCAAAATATTTTGTGTAAATTTCAAGATTCTAGCTTTCTTAGTTTTTGAGTTAGCGTGCTGACGGACGGACGGACGGACATGGCTCAAAAGTCTTAGAATTTTTTTCTGATCCGATCCATATCTTTGAAGGTATATCTAGCTCGCTTATTTCGAGGTGTTACAAACGGAGGAGTAATTTTATTATACCCGATCCTATCGTACGGGTATAATAACAAAAAATATAAAAAACGAGGAAGAATACAGTTGACTTTGTCAACTCTTAGATACCCGTACGAACCGTTAGCATGTTCACAGCCACTCTGCTTACAATATTATTTTTTTAATATTTTAGTATTTTAAAATAATTAGGGTGAATTTTATAATTTCTAGAACTATGGGTTGTACATATATTCAAACTATATGTTTATATGACCATTCTTCAAAAGCAGATTCTAACCTTCCACATAACGATTATCAATCCAAAACTTTTTCAAATATTCTATAGTACCATTTAATACTAAGCGGTAAATGTATATTAAATTTACTAAGTACAAAACAGTAAATATAATTTTAAATATTATATTATATTATATTTAAATATTCCATTGACAGAATAATTTCTTATAAGTACAATAAAATACATATGTGTATGTAAATACGGCGCTATATAATATACATCTATACTCTTATCATTCATTCACTAGTGACATATACGATATGTAAATAAACATGATTTTATATAAGTATGTATATATATCAATATCATATAAATCAAAATTCTTCAAGCAACCGTTATGTTGTTTATTTAATTACATTTTTTTGTACTACGCATTATATCCTCAACAATTTCAAATTATCGAGTAAAACAAAATGGAAAAAATTCGTTAATGAAATTTGTTAGAAAATTTGAAAAAATCAAGTAACACTTTCGTCAATTATAAAGTAACCCTACATTATTAAAAAAAGTTGTTAACAGAAATAAAAATATAATGTTGGAGCTTTAATTTTTGTGTATTACTTCAAAAAAATTTTAACAGGTGTTCAAGTTACAGGTGTTTAAAAATAGGAAATTTTCAGTTTTTGACCCCTTACAGCTCCTAAACGGGGGGTGATACAAAAAAAATTTCTGAAATGACTCATACTTATTTTCAAAGATCTAACTTTTGTCAAAATTTCAAGTTTCCAACTTTAACCGTTTAGAGGATGGAAGGGTTAAAGAATTTTGCAAAATTTGAATTTCGCATAACGGTAAATTAAGACACCGTATGCCAAAAATATATATTTACTGTATATATACTTTTAAAGCTAATGAAAGTAGTAATCGTTTGGCGTTTTCAAAATGAAGATATACATTATACAACTTGTGCTATAACAATTTAAATATAGACCTTTTTTGAACCTTTGGGGAGCTGTAGCTCCGTAACGGGTGGGGCTACAAAAAAAAGTTATTAAAAATAAAATTAATATTTTTGTGAGATCTATCAGTAGTTAAAATTTCATAGCTCTATTCCAAAAAAAATGTGGAGATCTAAAAGTTAGGTGTTCGAGAGCTACCCTAAGGCTTGGTCCAAACTCAACCAAAAAAAATAGGGAACCTACAAATTACTCCCAAAATATTTTGTGTAAATTTCAAGATTCTAGCTTTCTTAGTTTTTGAGTTAGCGTGCTGACGGACGGACGGACGGACGGACATGGCTCAAAAGTCTTAGAATTTTTTTCTGATCCGATCCATACCTTTGAAGGTATATCTAGCTCGCTTATTTCGAGGTGTTACAAACGGAGGAGTAATTTTATTATACCCGATCCTATCGTACGGGTATAATAATATATTTAGTTTATATAGATAAGCAAAAACTCTTAATGAAAAGTTCTTTTTGTTTTTTTTTTAAATATGTGCATAGCATATAAAGAAATTAATTATTTGTTATTCATACCGTTTTAGAGTTAAATCAAAATGAAAAGAGAAAAAAACAAGTGCATGTAATTATAATTAATTTACGAAAAGAAAAACAAAAAACATATTTATATCCACTGTTTTAGTAATGATAAAGCTAATAAAGTAAATGATAAACCGAATGAAACACTCTATTATTTTAATTAGTTTATTTGTAACTAATCATCTGTTTTAGTTTGATTAGGAGAATTTCATGATCCACACAATTGAAAGCTTTTTGGAGATCCAGGAATACACATGCAACAATTTTTTTCGTCAATATTTTTTGAAATGAAATCTGTTAGACTCAGACAAATTGCAGTTGTATTTCAGTTCTTTTCAAATCCATACTGTTCGTTGTGTAAAAAATTATTATTTAATATAAATACATTCAGACGCTGCTTCACAGTAATTTCAAAAATTTTCGAAAAAGCACTAAGAATTGATATGGTTCTATAATTTGATTTATTTGTGCTATTACCACTTTTGAAATCTGGTGGTAACGCAGATGATTTTAAAGAGTCAGGAAAAGAAAATATTCCAAAGGACGAATTTATGAATTTCACTAGAATGGGTGATAGTTCGCTGCAGGTGCAGGTTTTAAGGAATTAATGATTCATTTTACTTCTTCCAGATTTGTCTGGTGAAATTATCTAGATACAGATAATCAATGGGATCAGTTGAGCAATCGAGTTCATCTGTAACATTGTACTCAGAAATATCGGAATCTTTGGAATAGTTTTAATTACAATCTTCTATTAGTTTATTGGAATTTTTTACTAAATCATTATTATTGAACATGATTTTTTTATATAGCTTCCAAAGATTT
The DNA here is from genome assembly GCA_947095535.1 of Poecilobothrus nobilitatus. Classification (NCBI taxonomy): domain Eukaryota; kingdom Metazoa; phylum Arthropoda; class Insecta; order Diptera; family Dolichopodidae; genus Poecilobothrus; species Poecilobothrus nobilitatus. The sequence goes on from OX352772.1 coordinate 179,797,549, forward strand.
CGACTTCAACCTATGTTCTTCGATATTTTTTTTTACTTGCAAAATGAATTTTTCGACCTCATTTTTGCTTTTGTTATATATTTATATGTGGACGTCGTTATACTATTTTAGTTTAAACTTATGATATGAATCTTTAATTTTCATTTTGTGAAGAATTTGCTCTGTTATCCATTCGTGTTTTTTTCTTTTACAATTTTTATTGGCTGTTGTTGTATTTGTATTTGTATTAATAATTAAATTAGAAAAATCTTTTACAATTGTATTAAAATTACTATATGAATCTAACCTATCCGAGACGATATTTTCTTTAACCTTATTATAATTTAATTGTTTTAGAATCTACATAATTATCAAAGGCAAATTTGTGATTTATACTTATAAAGAATGATTGGTGATCAGATAGCGAAGAGTTTAAAATATGTAAGTCCAACTGTTTTTTGTAAGGTCAGTTATAAAATGATCTATAATAGTTCTAGGCGTTTTACCTATTCTTGTAGCATATTTTGGTTAAATATTGTTACAAATTACAAAACCTTTACTTAGTATGTTATTTGTATAATTTGTAATATCGCTATCGCTATCAATTTAAAAGATTTATATTAAAATCCCCAAGTATTAAGCAATTATTAACTTTGTAATATATTCTTCTATTTTGATATTGAAATTACAAATGTTAGTTTCCTGAGATTTATAAACACCTATAAAGTTCATATTCTGTTTTAAAAGCTTTACAACCAAAATGTTGGAGTTATTAAATTCTTCTTCTACCATTTGAGGGCTACTTATTTTATTATCTATATAAATTGGAACCCCATCCTATGAATTTTCTCCATTTGAAAAACATGACGTGTAACCTGGCAGGTTAAAGAAAATATTTTCACATTTTCTTAACCAGATTTCATATAATAGGTATAATGCAATTTATTTTGCATTCATAAGACTTAACGAGTAATTCTAAATTACTCAATTTGTTTCGTAAACTTTGCATATTTAAATTTAATATATTAAAGCTGTTTTTGTATTTCATGGGAGCGGGTCATAATCCTGCACGCCAAAATCAACATGCGACAAAATCTTATTTTTTTTTATCTTTCATTACAAAATCTATCTTTCTAAAATCTTGCATTGCAAAATCTTTCACGGACAAAATCTTGCGAAATATATTTAAAGGATTGTGGCTTTGTTTTTAAAGTATGTATAAACAAATAGTTAAGCAGGATTTTAGAGTTTAATTCTAAAGCAGGTTTGCCGCTTTTTCCAGAACATTTATATATAAGAATATGTGACATTCAGAATTACATGCAAGATTTTGTCCTAGTAGATTTTGGAAGAAAATCTATTTATATTTATTTTAAAAGAATATTTTATTTTAAGAGTATTTTTTTTTTTTTTGTTTATTGCATTTCTCTGTCACATAAATGTGGACAGAAAATTACACAACCTTTCCTGTTCAGACGTGGCTGTAAATGTCGTAAGGGGGAATAACTCTTACGACGTGTGCGGGGTTTGAACCCACACTCCCTCTGTGTGTTTACAGCGTATTGTATACCACTAGACTACCGAGGTCCTCATTTAAGAGATTTTCGAAAGCAAGATTTTGTATGGAAGATTTTTTCGCATTAGATTTTGGCGTAAAAGATAATGTAGCAAATCCGTATTTCATACCAAGATCAAGATTGTCTATCCCTGTGAAGTAATTCACATTTAAATTATCCGCGGTGTTTAAAGTATCATCTGTGTCATAATTATTATTTTCTATCACATAACATGCGAAAAAGAGAAAATAGTGTGTTTTGTTATTTTGTAGATAAGTGTAAATTTAATGTTAAAAAATGAGGCAAATAAACTAGTGTTTATGTATGTTGAATATACTATTGTAAAGAAGAATTGAATAGTATTATTTTTTATTTTTGGAAGTGCATGCTTTAATAATAAAAATATTTTTTTTTACATTGTATTTGTATATAAGAATAATTTAATTTTTTTAAATATAATAATTAGTTTGGTTAATTTGTAATAAATTGTGCATTTAAATTGGCTATTTAGCTTGTTTTTATTGTAATTAATTTGATTATTAAAATTGATAATTTGATTGAAAAAATAGTGTTTTTGTTGTTTTGTAAATAAGTGGAGATGAATGTTAGAAAACGTGATAAATAATATATTTTTAATGTTCGTTGAATATATTGTAAAGAAGAGTTGAAGATTATTTTTTGAAATACGTGCTGCAGTTATAAAAATATTGTTTTTTAATTTAGAATTTGCATATAAGAATAATTTAATTTTTAAAATATTATATTTAGTTTAGTTAATTAATTTGTAATAATTTGTGAAAAATTTTATTTTTTTAAAAATAATATATAGTTTAAATTAATTTGTAATAATTTGTGTTTACAAATGTGCTGTTTAGTAGTACTTGTTTTAAACAATAATTAAATTATTAAAATATGTTAGTAAAAATAATAGAAATTTTAGGAATACCAGTTTTATGTTGACTGAATTGTGACAAATTGAATCCTTAAAACAAGTAAATGTAACAGTAAGTCGATGCAACCGACTTATTAACACCCTTCACCTGAATAATTTCCAATTAAATTAAAAATCCATAAGTTTTTTGGCAGTTGCTTGAACTTCTTCCCTTTTCTGTCTTATTTAACTCGAATTTCAGGAACGTAAAAGAGGCATCCTCTTGGGATATGCTTGACACCTTTGTAAAAAATTTTAAGTTTCTATCTTTATTAATTTCGAAGATTGTTAGTCCTTGGGAGGTGTGTGTCAGGTACCCGAATTGCCACTCCAATTCATCGAATCCATCTCAGGAACATAAAGAAAACATGCCAGAATTCCTTTGTACTAAATTTAAAGGTTCTACTTTTGTTGGTTTTGGAGATATGCTCGTTGCTCTTGTGCTCGTCCGGAAGTATCCAAAATACGAACCCATGGTTCACATTCTTTCAAATATCAGTTTCCAATTTTACAGAAAAGGAAACATAACAGAACACTTTTGTACTAAAAATAGAAGTTCTATCTTTGTTGGTTGTGGAGATATACTCGTTTGCTCTGGGGCTTGTCTGGAAGTTCCAAAATTTGAATCCATGAACCAAATCCTCACAAATTCCAGAAACATAAATCAAACATGAAGGAACACCATTCTGCCTAATTTAAAGGTTATATCTTTGTTGCATTTGGAGATAATATCATTTGTTCTGAGGCTCGTTCGGAAGCTTTCAAAATCCGAACCCAAGGACCAAATCCTCTCAAATTTCAGAGACATAAATCGAACGGGAAGGACCATCATTGTACAAAATTTTAAGGTTCTATCTTTGTTGATTTTGGAGATAATCTTGTTTGCTCTGGGGTTCGTTCGGAAGCTTCCAAAGTCCGAATCCAAGGACCAAATCCTCTCAAATTTCAGAGACCTAAATCAAACATGAAAGAACATCATTCTGCCAAATTTAAAGGTTATATCTTAGTTAGTTTTGGTGATAATCTCATTTACTCTGGTGTTCGTTTGGAAGCTTCCAAAATCGAAACCCATGAACCAAATCCTCTTAAATTTCAGAGACATAAATCGAACGGGAAGGACCATCATTGTACAAAATTTTAAAGTTCTATCTTTGTTGATTTTGGAGATAATCTCGTTTACTCTGGGGCTCGTTCGGAAGCTTCCAAAGTCCGAATCCAAGGACCAAATCCTCTCAAATTTCAGAGACCTAAATCAAACATGAAAGAACATCATTCTGCCAAATTTTAAGGTTATATCTTAGTTGGTTTTGGAGATAATCTTATTTACTCTGGTGCTCGTTTGGAAGCTTCCAAAATCCAAACCCATGAACCAAATCCTCTTAAATTTCAGAGACATAAATCGAACGGGAAGGACCATCATTGTACAAAATTTTAAGTTTCTATCTTTTTTGATTTTGGAGATAATCTCATTTGCTCTGGTGCTCGTTCGGAAGCTTCCAAAATCCAACCCCATGGAGCAAATCCTCTCAAATTTCAGAGACATAAATCAAACGAGAAGGAACATCATTGTAAAAAGTTTAAAGGTTCTATCTTTGTTGGTTTTGGAGATAATCTCGTTTGCTCTGGGGCTCGTTCGGAAGCTTCCAATATATGAATCCATGATACAAATTCTTTCAAATGTCAGTTTCCAATTTTATAGAAAAGGAAACATAACAGCACACTCTTGTACTAAACATAAAGGTTCTATCTTTATTGGTTGTGGAGATATATTCGTTTGCTGTGGGGCTCGTTCGGAAGCTTCCAAAATCCAACCCCATGGACCAAATCCTCTCAAATTTCAGAGACCTAAACCAAACATGAAAGAACACCATTCTCTCAAATTTAAAGGTTATATTTTTGTTGGTTTTGGAGATAATCTCATTTGCTCTGGTGTTCGTTCGGAAGCTTCTAAAATCCAAACCCATGGACCAAATCCTCTTAAATTTCAGAGACATAAATCGAACGGGAAGGAACATTATTGTACAAAATTTAAAGGTTCTATGTTTTTTGATTTTGGAGATAATCTCGTTTGCTCTGGGCCTCGTTCGGAAGCTTCCAAAATCCGAACCCATGGACCGATTTTGTCCAATTTCGAACTTAGGCTTCCTTTCGTGATTAGTAACCTACTATATAAATTTCATCAAGATAGCTTCATTAGTTTTTGAGTTATCGTGCGAATGGACGGACGGACGGACGGACATCGTTAAATCGACTCAGGAGGTTATCCTGATTCAGAATATATATACATGTCCATATCTAACTCGCTTCCTTTTGGTGGTTACAAACACCATACCAAAGTTAATATACCCTATACTTTAGGTGGAGGGTATAATAAGGTTGTAATAAGGAATAAATGTTTGGTTTTGTTAATTAGTAAATAAAAAATTTAAAAAAAACAACAACACAATACAAACCTAAATATTAAAACTAAATAAGAACTTAAAATAGAAACAACAAAAATACAAATGAAGTAATAACAAATCAAAACTGAACATATGAAGCAAGTACCGATAAGAAAGTATAAAATCTTGTAAAAATACGTAGGTTTGTACTTTGTACATAATACATAAATTGTACCTTTTTTACCTATAAGTTTATTTTGACCACAACGAAAAATTTAAAAATGGTAAACAAAAACAAACAATAAATAGAAATAAAACTAATATTGTGTTATTTGAATGACTATATGCGAATCTTTGCATATTTTTTTTTTATATTATATCGTCCAGATATAAATACCTGCCCATATTTTTAGGGCCTTAAAGCATATTGACCATCTCGGTACAAGTATTAAATTATAATTATATTTTATGTATTATTTTTGCCTTACCCGGGCTTGAACCCGAGACCTTTCATCTGAAAGATCCGTGACTTATGCACTGCTCCAATGTTAAGATCTTTAAATATTTAATTTGAATAAATTATTATTAATCATTTATTTATTTGATAATAAACTGAGAGTAATTCAACCACATCTAAAGGTACATTTTAATGTTTACTTTTTGGGATTTTTCATAATATTGATATTATTTTTTATTAATTAAGGCTTTTATTTTTATCTGTGTATAGAGTAGAACAATGCCTTTTGTCGTACAACAAAAACAGGAATCAAGTGTTAAAATCATATTTTATACCATTGAAAATACTGCTGATTTAACATCTGAGGGACTTTAAATAAAAAAAGATGATAGAATAAGAATATATTATATGTATGTATCTATATATGAGTGAATAATGTAATATTTATGTGAAATATCAGTCATCAGTTAACCTTTGAAGTGACAACACTTCTTTTTTTTTTTTTTAATTAGTTTAAAATTTTTTTATGTAAACTTTTTTTTTTTTTTTGAACTTTTATCTTTTTTCTAATATTATTAACATAAAATTAAATTAGTGAACTTTTTAATTAATTTTTTTTTTATCTTTTTCCTTCACTAATAAAAATATTTAAAAGTGTGGTGTTTTAATTTTAGATTTTGAATTATATGGCTGCACTCCAATGGCGGAAAGATAAGTATTCTTGGTTCAATTTACAAGTTTTATTTTATTTTTAATTTTTTTACACTTATTGGTTTGTCTACACACTAAACAATTTTTTTTGTTTATTCTATTTTTGATTTGTTTTTTATTTTTTTCGAACTAAGTATATTAAATTTAAATAACTTTTAATTTTTTTTTATTTATATTTTAATTTATAATTAAACGCGCTCGGTTGGTTTTGTTTACATTAATTTACTTTTCTTTTTTTATTTATTTCATCTTAATACCAATTTGTCGTAAACAAAACAATTATATATCCATCACCCTCATACACGTATGATGGATGCTGGTGTTCTTCTTTGACTCTCAATTCGCTCATTTTTTTTTAATACCACCATAGTTAACTGGTGGTATTAATATTGGTATAATTAACTTAATTAATTAATTTCTGGTGGTAAGTTTTGCTTTTGGTGAGTCTGTGGTTGTACCTGCGTTCAATAAGGTCACTTAAAAGTGTATGTTAAAAACTGTTGAACGTTGTTATAAACCATTTGCTCACTCAAGGCAAAATATTGAAAAGTATTGAAAAGTAATGTATAATTTTGATATAAAGTATTGTTACTGACATTGATAGAAATTTATTTTAAAATGTTGTCAAGTTCGGGTTATTTAATTCGTGCACTTTTACTTTTGATTTTACTTTTGAATAAATTTTATTTTGTTTTAAATTTAATTTTTGCTTTAAATTCTATTATACATACTTAATTACATAATTTACATACTTTAATTTATCTTAAGTCAGATTTTGATCTTGGTTAATTTCGAAATTGATTTTTAGTATAATTTTGATTTTAATTACAATTTCAACTCTGATTTCATCTTAATTTTGCTTTTGATTTTAATTTTAAACTAGATTTCAATTTTAATTTTAATATTAATATTTATTATTTTAACTTTCTTTTATAACTATTAATTTTTTTCCATCAAAATTACCACTTTTAATGTTAATTTCTGTAACATACGCGGGTTCCAAACGAATTTTCATGCCGTCGTTTACCATCGTAGTTCAATTAAACCAGCAGTTTTAGCCCTTTGTGAAACACAAGTCAGTAACCACAATGATAACTTTAATGTTACCGGCTACTCACTTATTTCACACTTCGTACCCAAAAGAGGTATCGCCGTCTATATAAAAAATGACATCGCTTTCAACCCACTTCCAAAATATAAATGTTCTAGCCCAACCTTTCATTACATTTGGGTCAAAATTCTCGTTGAAAAGCTTGTCATACATTTCTGTTTCCTATACAGATCACCCAACTCAAATGAACAAGAAACTGCTATGGAAATTGAAAATCTATCGAACCAGATCAATGAAATTTTGGACGCATCTCCAGAAACTGAAATTGTTCTGGCGGGAGATTTCAACATTCATAACAGGGACTGGCTTGATTTTTCTAGCAACATCTTCCCGAGTCAAAACATCTTTTTTTTTTTTTTTTTGGTGGGAATCTTCCAAAGACACCAAGAATTTCCCCTTGGCAGTGTCAGATTCTTACTGACTAAACCCACCTCCCCCTTTAGCCAATATAGTGGGATGAAACCTTTACCTGCGAACGCAGTATATTGGCTAGGAAGTAGGGATAGGAAAGGATAGGAAAATGGACACGGAAACATTGAATTGGGAGTGGGACTGTAAGGAAAACAATAAATCCGCCTATTATTATTTTGCTAACAGTGACTAAAGCCGTCACAAAAGTTACAACATGTAGTAGTAGTATATATATTACTACATGAGGTAATTATTGAAGGCAACCCCCACTGTCACTGTAGCGGCCGTTATTATTGCTATTAATATTCTAATTAATATTATTATTTTACTACAAAGTCAGCTCCATCAGTGGATTACAACGTGCAGCAGTATATAACACCTTACTTGCATGATATAACCAAAGATAGCCCCACTGTAGTAGTTATTATTATTATTATAATTATTGTTATTATTACTATTACAATTATTATTATTATTATTATAATTATTAATATATAATTTGTACGATTTATTATACTATTTAATTATTGTACTATTATTATTGTTATTATTATTATTATTATTATTTTACCACAGAGTTAGCACCATCAGTAGATTACAACGTGCAGCAGTATATTACACCTTACTTGCATGATATAACCAAAGATGGCTCCACTATAGTGGCTATTCTTATTATTACTATTATTATTATTATTATAATTTTGTTATTATTATTATTATTATTAATTATTAATATTAGTAATAATAACAATAATATTAATTATTGTTATTATTACTAATATTAATTATACGACATACATTATTACGATATAAAAGTACTACATATTTTTTATTTATGACCTGACCGGGGTGTGAACCCAAGACCCTTCGATTGAAAGGTTGGCGACTTAACTACTGCGCCATGAGTCAAAACTATTCTCCACACTGTTCCACCTTTCTCAACTTGTCCAAAATCTCACTAGGATCCCGGACCGTACTGATCATGAAGGTCACCTCTTGGATCTATTTCTCACCACACACCTTGAAAAATATGTGGTTTCAGTTGGTTGCCCCCTGGGTAATTCCGACCATTGATTGGTTAACACTAGTTTCCGGGTAAGTCCAATCTCCAACCAAAGGTCCCCTCCCAAAACATTAGTTTGACGTTACAGCCATGCTGACTGGGAGGGCCTTAACAATTTTTTTAGAGCCTTTGATTGGTCATTGTGCTTCCGCAACAGAAATGTTAACCTTGCTGCAAATGCGATTAGTGAAACTATTTTGCTTGGAATGAGGTTATTCATCGCTCATTTTATGAAATCTGTTACGAGGAGTCCCAAATCTTGGTTTAATCGTATTTGCAAAGAAGCCATTTCTAAAAAAGGGAAGCTTTTAAACTGTACCAAAACAATAGGTCGGAGGCTCACAGGGCCAACTATGTAGCGGTGAGAAACAGATGCAAGAGAGTTATCAATAAGCAAAAATTCTTGTTCAACCAAAAGTTGAAACGCAAAATAATCCACATGCCTAAGAATAGCAAATCTTTTTGGTCATTTGCCAAAAGTCTAAAGGAAGACGTTACAGGGTCTTCCTTTCCACCACTTATTGATAAAAATAACAGAACTGTATCAGATTCTAAAGAGAAGGCGAACTTATTTTGCAAGCAGTTCGCTTTCAATTCGACACTGTCACAGTCAGCTTAGATGCCACCTTCTGTTCCAGGAGCTGGCTGCTCCTTCGGTAAAATTTACTTTAGGACGCGGGCAGTGATGAAAATCTTAAAGAATCTTGATACAAATAAGTCAGCCGGTCCAGATGGTATAACCACCATGGTGCTTAAAAACACCTACTCCACTATTTCAAAACCTCTGCACAACCTTTTCTACCTCTCCTTCACTTCGGGTATTCATCCTACCCAATGGAAGGTTTCACATGTTTTCCCAATTCCCAAAAAAAGTAATAAAAGCGATCCCTCCAACTACCGCCTTATTGCTATAACTTCGGTCCTCTCCAAGGTAATGGAGAAAATAGTGAACCAAAAGCTTCTGAAATACCTGGATCACAAAGGTTTGCTTCATGATCGTCAATACGGGTTCAGAGCCCGTCGTTCAACCGGTGATCTCATGACTTACTTTTGTGAGAAGCTAAACATCAACCTTCACCATTCTGGTGAGTCTGATGTTGTGGCTCTTGATATTTCTATGGCTTTCGATCGAGTTTGGCACAATGCTCTATTGGCAAAGTGCAAAGCATTAGGTCTAGGTAGGGTCTTTCTAAAATGGATTGGAGATTTCCTTTCGAATCGCACGATTCGTGTACTGGTTGATGGATATTCATCTGACATATTCAAAATAAATGCTGGTGTCGCCCAGGGATCAGTTTTATCCCCAACTCTCTTCTTAATATTTATCAATGACCTATTCTCATTAACCTCCAATCCGATCCATAGTTTCGCAGACGACAGCACCCTTGTAGCTTCCTATGAATTTCATAGCCGCTGTAACATTAATCACCAGATTAATACAACAGCAAAAAATTTCACTATTAGTGAGCGAAATAACGATTTAGCAAAAATTCAAAAATGGGGTGAAGTCAATAGAGTTGATTCAACACCAAAAAAACACAATGCTGTTTGATCTCGCGGAAAATAGCCACTGCCGTTCCTGATCTACTATTTCAGGGAGAAGTCTTGCAGCATTCAACGGATTTAAACATGCTGGGCGTCGGGTTAAACCAGAAATTGACTTGGTCAAATCATATTTTTGGTATAGCTAAGGATGCAGCTAAATGTTTGGGTTTTTTGTATCGCTGCAAAACTTACTTTTCCGCATCTGATCTTCTCAATATCTATAAAACGTACATTAGGCCAAAAATGCAGTATAATGCACACATTTGGGCCAATGCACTGCAGGGCCTCAAACAGGAGCAAAACAATGGTGCTGAGGCTGCAACGGACTTTTTAAGCGGTAAAGTATGAGTAAAAGACTTATGTGTTTGATATTTTAAATTTATTTAAAGATTTATTTTTATTAATAAAAGTTTTATTGATTTTGGAACTTAAGTTTAAACTTGATTTAGTGTTTATATAAAAAATTTAAAAAAGTTTTTAAAGCTGGATTAAAAATTGGTGAATTATTATTATCTTTGAGAAGCATTAAAATTGCTAAATATTTAGATAAATTCAACAACTTCAATATGAAAAGTTTTTAAAGTCTGGTTTGAAAACTTTATTAACAAGTAAAAGTAACAGTAAGTCGATGCAACCGACTTATTTATACCCTACACCTAAAAAATTCAAATTAAATTTAAAATCCATAAGTTATTTTAGTTAGGTATTTAATATAACTAAGCTAAAAAAATAAATGCTTTTACAACCTTTGTACAAAATTTCAGATTTCTAACTTTATTAAATTCGAAAATATGCTTGTTAGATCTTGGGAAGTGTGTGAAGGCGCGCGGACCACCACCCCAATTCATCTCAAATTTTAGAGACATCAACAGGGTAGAACGTTCTTATATCAAATTTCAAGTTTATATATTTATTAATTTCGAAGATATGCTTGTTTGGTCTTAGGAGTTGTGCGGCAGATACGCGAACAACCATTCTAATTCATCCTAAATTTTGGACAAATCAGGGATTCAGGAAACAACACCCTCGTATCAAATTTGAAGTTCCTATCTTTATTAACTTCGAATATATGCTTATTCGGTTTTGGCAGTTGTATGGGAGGTACTCGAACAGCTCATCCAATTCATCTCAAACTTTGGACAAATCAGGGATTCAGGAAACAACACCCTAGTACCAAATTTGAAGTTTCTATCTTTATTAATTTCGAATATATGCTTGTTCGGTTTTGGGATTTGTGTGGGAGGTACCCGAACAACCACTCCAATTCATCTCAAATTTTGGAGATATCAGGGATTCAGAAAAACACACCCTCGTACAAAACTTTAAGTTTCTATCTTTATTAATTTCGAAAATATGCGTATTAGGTTTTGGGAGTTGCATGGGAGGTACTCGAACGCATGGTCCGATTTCGCCCATTTACAATCCCCGCCTTACCTTAGTCATTGTTAACCTACAGTATAAATTTCATCAAGATAGCATCATTATTTTTTGAGTTATCGTGCGTACGGACGGACGGACGGACGGACATCGCTAAATCTACTCCGGCGGTGATCCTGATTCAGAATATATATACATGTCTATACCTAACTCGCTTCCTTTTGGTGGTTACAAACACCATACCAAAGTTAATATACCCTATACTTAATGTGTAGGGTATAAAAAGTGGTTTTAAAAGCTTGATTTAAAATTGGTGAATTATTATGACCTTTGAGAAAGTAAAAGTTAAAAGTACTCATATTTTAAATTGGAGTGAAGATATGAAAAGTTTTTTAAAGTTTGGTTATGATAAATCTAAGTATTCTTAATACTGTAAAACTTGTATTCAAAAAGTTATTTTTATAAGTACAATAATTACAATATTTACAATAAAGTTTATATAAATTAATTTAATTTACAATGACCCCGTGCAAGGGTATGAATTTTATCATGTAATAAATATCTCTTATTATCTAAAGAACTCAAAGCTATTTTATTTAAGTTTTGGGTGTAAATTACATGTAAATATGATTTAAAATTGTTCATTTCTCTATATATAATTTTATTTTTTAATAGACAGTCTTTATAATTATTTAAATTTAGGTCATTTACAACATATTTTTTCACACCTTTTGCCTTTTTTACCTGATCACCCGAAACGGCTCAAGGTAATACATTTTTGATCTTAAACCGTAAGCTTTTCCTTAAGGTAGTCAGCATTGCTCCATGCATTAACATTCTTATTAGAGAACGGGTGAATGAGCAAATTTCGACGAAGAAGCACTAGTGGGTCTTAATTTCATTTGCTTGTCCATATTTGATGTAATTGTTATTTATTTATTATAATTATTAAATTAAAAATTTAGTAGTGTGTTTATAAATCTACCTATAAATTTGTCAAATATCGTAAATTGAGATAATTTACAAAGCAGTAGTACTAATTTGGATCGTAACAAGTAAATTGGACATATTAAAAATAGAAAATAAAAATCTGACACTGGAGGACTTTACTTAGAAGTAATAAATGTTGATGACCATTGACATATGGTCAGTTGACAGTTCCTTGAAGAGTTGGTGAAAATATAAACAAATGTCGCGGCGGTAGAAATTAGAATTTAATTATTTTGTTTTTAATTTTGTTTTCTTTTTTTAAATTTATTCCATTTAATCCAGTTTCAACATTTAATTTAATTGAGAGTTCTGCTGAAAGCTGGTCAACAGTGGAGCTCAAGTATATCAAAAGAAAACATTATCAGCATCACAGAACTAAAAAGCAAAAGATATTATAATTCAGTCAATAATAATAACAATGTTAATAATAATAATAATAAAAACCAATCACAAAACTTTAAGTTTCTATCTTTATTAATTTCGAAAATATGCGTATTAGGTTTTGGGAGTTGCATGGGAGGTACTCGAACGCATGGTCCGATTTCGCCCATTTACAATCCCCGCCTTACCTTAGTCATTGTTAACCTACAGTATAAATTTCATCAAGATAGCATCATTATTTTTTGAGTTATCGTGCGTACGGACGGACGGACGGACGGACGGACATCGCTAAATCTACTCCGGCGGTGATCCTGATTCAGAATATATATACATGTCTATACCTAACTCGCTTCCTTTTGGTGGTTACAAACACCATACCAAAGTTAATATACCCTATACTTAATGTGTAGGGTATAAAAAGTGGTTTTAAAAGCTTGATTTAAAATTGGTGAATTATTATGACCTTTGAGAAAGTAAAAGTTAAAAGTACTCATATTTTAAATTGGAGTGAAGATATGAAAAGTTTTTTAAAGTTTGGTTATGATAAATCTAAGTATTCTTAATACTGTAAAACTTGTGTTCAAAAAGTTATTTTTATAAGTACAATAATTACAATATTTACAATAAAGTTTATATAAATTAATTTAATTTACAATGACCCCGTGCAAGGGTATGAATTTTATCATGTAATAAATATCTCTTATTATCTAAAGAACTCAAAGCTATTTTATTTAAGTTTTGGGTGTAAATTACATGTAAATATGATTTAAAATTGTTCATTTCTCTATATATAATTTTATTTTTTAATAGACAGTCTTTATAATTATTTAAATTTAGGTCATTTACAACATATTTTTTCACACCTTTTGCCTTTTTTACCTGATCACCCGAAACGGCTCAAGGTAATACATTTTTGATCTTAAACCGTAAGCTTTTCCTTAAGGTAGTCAGCATTGCTCCATGCATTAACATTCTTATTAGAGAACGGGTGAATGAGCAAATTTCGACGAAGAAGCACTAGTGGGTCTTAATTTCATTTGCTTGTCCATATTTGATGTAATTGTTATTTATTTATTATAATTATTAAATTAAAAATTTAGTAGTGTGTTTATAAATCTACCTATAAATTTGTCAAATATCGTAAATTGAGATAATTTACAAAGCAGTAGTACTAATTTGGATCGTAACAAGTAAATTGGACATATTAAAAATAGAAAATAAAAATCTGACACTGGAGGACTTTACTTAGAAGTAATAAATGTTGATGACCATTGACATATGGTCAGTTGACAGTTCCTTGAAGAGTTGGTGAAAATATAAACAAATGTCGCAGCGGTAGAAATTAGAATTTAATTATTTTGTTTTTAATTTTGTTTTCTTTTTTTAAATTTATTCCATTTAATCCAGTTTCAACATTTAATTTAATTGAGAGTTCTGCTGAAAGCTGGTCAACAGTGGAGCTCAAGTATATCAAAAGAAAACATTATCAGCATCACAGAACTAAAAAGCAAAAGATATTATAATTCAGTCAATAATAATAACAATGTTAATAATAATAATAAAAACCAATCACTATACTTGTTGAAATTAAATTTCGAGTCAACTAAACTTGATCTTATGGCTAAAAAAAAATTAAAATGTATTTTTACTTCGGAGTTTGAAATTCATTCTCCAGGAAATCACCAAGTGTTCTTTCGCCATCATCTCAGACTATTAAACCGAACTATATCATCAAGCAAGGCAAATTAAAATACATCATCAATGCAAGTACCTGTGGGTTAATAACAACACAATATATATTAGGAAGGCGGACGGTACAAAGGTCTATAAAATACAAAATAATAATGGTACTCTTTTTATTAAAAATTATCTATCAATTTAAATTTAACTTAACAATAATTTTAAAAAAGTATTCCAGTAATATTAATAGCAATTAAGCCAAGTACACAGGAGAGACTAAAATAGGTAGAGTTGAGATAAAAATCTCGGTAGAGCGATCTACATGTGTGTGAACACTCGTTAGAGCTCTACCGTAGAGCTCTACATTTACTCTACGAGAGATTTTTTGTTAGAGATTTCTCTACCGTGTAAACACTTTCAAGTAGATAAATTTGTTTGTCTACTACGACTTTTTCGTAGACTTTCATGTAATTCAAGTATTTTTGCATATTATATTGTTATTAAAGTACGATGTATGTATGTTTCTATATAAGTAATCAATGGTAAATAATTTGCTTTATAAAAACTGGTTTCCTTATCAATAAATTAATCAAAATAAGTCAAATATTTATTTATTAGTACCTACTTTTTGTAATTTTAAATTTAAAATTAAAAAATTAAATTATTTAATCTGAGTTTGTTTTTGAGTGAAAGCTAAGTGAATAAATTTAATTATTAAAGAAACATTTTTTAATTAACTATACTCCAATTTTTTAAATAAATAAATTAGTTAAATAAATTTAAAAAATTTAAAAAAAGAAAAATGAGTTTAAAAAAAAAAAAATTGGCGGTAGATATGTTTGGAACAGGGACCAAACATATAAACTAATAGAACTTTTTGAATTACATCCCAATTTATGGGACGTATCAAATGTTTTGTATAGGGATAGGTAAGTAAATATAAAGTTAAAATTTAAAATGTAATCAAATATTTTAACATATCATTACATTAATGTAAAATATGTAAACATTGTTTTAATTTATTTTATAACAATTTGAAATAATCTTCTTTTTTAATTAATTAACTTATTTCAAGAATTCATAAACAAACTATCCACTCCAAAATTGCAGCGGAATTGGAAGTTAAAGAAATCAATGTGGCAGTTAAAATTCATAACCTCAGATGCCAATATAATTCTGAATTAAGGAAAATTCAAAAAAAAAAAAGTGGGTCTGGGACAAATGAAAATTATACTTCACGTTGGGAGTATTTTACAGCATTAAAATGTTTGTCCAAACTAGGGCAAACAACTGAATCAGCTTCTAACTTGATAAGAAAACAAATACTCTTTTTTTTATAATTTTTTTTTAAATTTGTGTATATTGCCACGGTATTTCGCCTTCTTGAACATGTTTTGCAATTGTTGGTGCATTTCTGTGTTGGTTTCTATTAATTGGTATCATTTCATTATTTATTTCATTACGCCATTGGCCTAGAATTAATTCGCCATTGTCCATTTCAGAATCAAAGTCATTTCCTGATGCATAGTTGTTGTTATATTCCATTAAAAAATTATGTAGAGCCCAGATTGCTAGAACAATCTTTTTAGTTTTTTTCTCATCTAAATGAATTCGATTCAATAATATACGGAATCTAGCTGACATTATTCCAAAAACGTTTTCAACTACTCGTCTAGCTCTTGATAGCCTATAGTTAAAAACACGTTGAGGACGACTTAAATTACGTCTCGAATATGGTTTCATAATATATGGCTTCAATGCGAATGCATCGTCCGCAACAATGACGTATGGAACGTTTGGACCACTTTGTGTTAATGATTTAGCAGGTGGAATGTTTATGTTGTTTTCTTCTAAAGCGTTTGATAATGTGCATCTATTGTAAACTCCACCATCAGATATATGCCCTTGGCATCCAACATCCATGTAAATTATTTTGTAGTTTGCATCTGCAAGTACCATTAGCACTATACTATGGCTCCTTTTGTAATTGTAGTACAAACTTCCAGAGTTTGGGGGCAAACATCTTAACATGTTTTCCATCAAGGGCTCCAAAGCAATTTGGAAAAATCCAATTTCGCTCAAAATAATATGCATGACGTAACCATTCCTCCGCTGTGTTTGGCATCTGTAAAAAAATTTTTTTATTATTAATAATTTAATAAATAATTTATATTATTTTTAGGAACCAATAAATGATGAAAATTCGAATGCGATGTCCATATCTAATTCAGTTAATTCAAACTTAAATAATACTGATGCAAATTATTCCGAATCAAATGGAATGGATTTTCCTGAAACCAGAAGATCATACCAGCAAAAAAGAAAAATCCAATCAGAAAATTTAGAAGAGAAAGCATTATTAAGTAATGCTGCCAAAATTATGTCAAAACCAGTTGACTCACATCAAATATTTGGAGACTATATTGCTAGTGAAATGCGTGCTATGAGTCAACAAAAATTGAAAGTATTTAAAATATTCATTCACAAAAATTTAATTGAACTTCAAGAAGATCCTGAAGAAATTATACCACCATCATCTTCTTTAGTACAAACCAACAACAATACTGCATACACATCAAATGCAACCCAAGATTTGTTCAATGAAATAAGTTTTGAAGATTATTAAAATATAATTAAGTAATTGTTTTATATTTTTTAACATCTGAATTTGTTATTTTGTTATTTATTACCATATTTTGATAAATGAATTATATATAATTTCAACTTCAATTTGAAAATTTTATATTCTTTATTATTTATAAAATTCTTTATTTATTTATAAAATTTTATATCCTTTTTCTCTATTTGTGTACAAAATATTTTTAAAATTAAAATGGTAAAATTTTTATAATTATAAACCAGCATTAACTATTGACTGTCATAATTCGATAAAATAAATTATTTAATCATTTTTTACTAAATATAATAATAATAAAATACAAAAACATTTAATTATATTTGGATTTGTTCTATTTAATAATATTTAAATATTTATTTATTATAAATTATTCAATTTTTATATATTTACTATTCCCATTATATATTTACTTTAACTTTAAAAAAACTTCAAGAAAAATAATAAAAAAATATAAAATTGTCAAATTAAAATTATAAACGTATATACAAAAAATATAAATAAAATATGAAGAGAGAAATATTATTTTTACCTTTAAAAATTCATCTTTCAAAGTTGTGTAAATTGCATCATATACTTCAGGTATTATTGTTGAAGCAGGGATGCGGAATGTATACATCAACGAATGGTAACTGTCACCTGAAATATTCGAAAATAATATACAAAATCCAAATTATGTGTGACAGAAAATATATTTACCTGTCGCTAAAAATCTTAATGTTAACGCCAATCTTTCTCCTGCTTAAATTGATTCGCGCATGTTTGTGTTTTTCTTTTCAATCCTATGTTTCACTTTCTCTAGTAAAAAATGAAAATTGGAATAGGGCATACGTAAAAAATTTGTATATGAATTTGGATGCTCGACGCTTAACTCGTTTAATAAGTCTTTGTAGAATCCAACAGTACCCAACTTTTTCGCACCCAACATTTTCAATTTTTTTTTTTTTAATTTTTTTTAAAAATTAAATAGCACACGGTAGCCGCAGCAGCTTTTACTTGTTCCGAACTCATTTTTCAAAGAACTGTTTGCAACAAAGAAATTTATTTTGAATTTAATTCTATTTATTGCTCTACCACAGATCTACCATTTACAAAAAATATGTATATAGTGTAAACAGTCGCTAGAGAAAAATCTACAGCTCTACGAAAAATTTCTCTACCAAAGTTTTCGTAGAGTGAATTTTCTGTAGAGTTGCATTCTCGTGTAAACACATTTGGTAGAGGAAACTTTTGTTTCTATAGAGCTCTACCTATTTTAATTTCTCGTGTGTGCTTGGCTTTATATTTGTATGATTCTTTCCTATATTTACTATCAATATTCACATATTTATATTATTCATAAATTTTTATACCTTATTTCCTTGCTTTATGCATTCATTTATCATATAATGGGGTACATTAACTTACTATGTATCTTTATTAGTATCTATATTTTATTATTTATTTATTTAGTTATTGTTTTGTATATTACATTCCTATTGATTTTATTAGTTAATAATAATGTAGTTACTAATTTATTTATTTATAAATCAAAATATAATATTAACTTTACTATTTGCCTTAGATATTATCACAATAACAATAACTTGAGTCTGTACCGAAATCATTTTATTATATGCTTTTATATTAACTCGTCGCTGTCGGTTTATTTATTTATTTATTTGTCATTCTGTCACGCTTTTTATTATCTTCGTAATCTGTTAACAACATTTATAAGTGTTGTAGGGTGCAGAGGAAAGTGTACAGGTTTCAAAAGTGGGGGTCATGTTGTTCGAATTCAGTTCAATGCAACTTTTTTTTTTTTAACTATCTATTCATCAACATTTTTTGAATAAAATATGTATATATTTTGGATTCCCGGTAAGTTTATCGAAAGCGAGTTTATCGAAAACGAGTTTATCGAATGATCAATTGATCGAAAGACGAGCTTATCGAAAAATATTATTTTTAAGGAACTTACGAATTGTGAATTTTATCTCAAAAAAGCATGTTTCTTTTTAAAAAGTTAAAAACTTTTAAATATTTTATTTATATACAGAAATTTTAAATATTTTATTTATATATGTACATAATATTTATATTATAATTTTAAAATTTAATATGAAAGATTGTGAGCAATCGATCGTAAATGATCATTTATATCAATATTTTCATTCCAACTTTTGACAACCCGCAACAATCTTGCTTCAAGATCACGATATTTTTTCTTCTTTTGTGGAGGTTGCTGTCCACTTAGTATTGTTCTATTTTTAGTTCATTTAAGCTTTGTTCTTTTTTTAACAGTTCGGTGAATTTCCAAATTCCTGGATGAAGAGCGTTCGGCAATGTCTGAAATCCATTGTGCCATCCTTCGAGATTGTTGTTCTTCTTGGGCAAATTCTGCAATACCGCTTCATAGCAATTCCATAATTGGTGATTAAATTTCGGTGGGCGGCGTCCTATGAGACGATTAGGTCGTCCAATCCTCAAAATAATCAACCACAGGTAGCATATCGTCAGTAAATATATTACTTTCACATAAAACTTCAAATGTGTTTATAATAACATTTGTTGGAACAAATGCCATTGCAGCAAGCATTCGAAATTTTAATGCGTATTCTGGATCATTTTCATACTGCTGTTTTAGTCCACATGATTGTATTTTACGCCAAATACATTGATTAAAATGAAAAAAACAACCACAATGCCTGGATAGTGGAAATTCTCGTTGAAATGCGTTGATCATTGCGACTTCAAAATCCGTCATTATAGTTTGAGGATTGCAATGACCAGTTAATTCTTTTACTGCTTTCAAAAAACGTACATATGTTTCCTCTCGTTTATTTGGGAGGAGACCAAATACTAATGGAATTGATCTATTATCTTCCAATCCATGAATAGTATATAATTGTTCAAATAATGGAGGAACGGTTTTAAAAGTGCCATCACCGTGCCAATGAAGAGAACGCCGTAAAATATCCAAATTTGCTTGTGTTGAAAAAATTAATATACGGTCGTCATCCTCAGTCCAGAATCATATAAAAGAAATTTTTCATTTTTGTTTGTTTTTGTATATTCATCACTGAATACAATATCACGCCTTGATCTGGGAATCGGTGGGCCTTTATTTTTCTTCGCTCTAACATTCCGTATAGTTCTCGCAAGATTCGGCACGCTGGGCAATTTGGCAGCAACACTTTGGCTTACTAATGCTGAAGATGAAGCTACAATATATTGTGGTGCATCACGAGTAATGAGGGCTTCCTGGCGAATGCAGCTGATGACATTTTTAGCTTGAACACTTGCTGCATCTATCACATGATTGTGAATATTTTTAAAATTAACTAAAATGCCGTTTTCCGTTATTACACGAGCACTGCATTTAGTTTTATAGTTTTCACATCGCCAATATATTTTGGCTTCAAAACTTTTGTCCTTATAGAATAAACATCCATTTAAAAACAATTTCTGTTTTCCTTTTTCACTAATAAAGAATTGTAAATCCATTTTCTAATTAATTTTTTAAATATTTAAATTATTATCACTAATAACCGCATTACTTGATAACTGAATATCTATTAAATTCAAAAATATAAACACCCTTTCTTATTAACACAAAATCAAAAAATGCATAAATGAAGCGAATTTCCCACAATTAATGAAAACCTGCGGAAAAACCGTTGCAGGTTATTCTTAGGAAAAATTTTCAGTGTTTTTTACCTTAAACCTCATTATTTCAGTATTTTTTGCCTTAACTCTTTTTTCAATATTTTTTACCTAAAACGAATTTTTTGCAACAAATGCTATTATAAACACATTTGAAGTTTCTGCATCATATAAAGAAAAAATTTAAAAGTTTTTAATTTCTTAAAAATAATATTTTTCGATAAACTCGTCATTCGATCAATTGATCATTCGATAAACTCGTTTTCGATAAACTCGTTTTCGATAAACTCGCTTTCGATAAACTCGTTTTCGATAAACTCGTCTTCGATAAACTCGTTTTCGATAAACTCGTCGGCTACCTATATTTTGTATATATGAATTTGAAACTTAAATTTTTATCTCTAAATTCATGCATACAATACACATGCAATATATTTTTGATCTTTTCTCCTATAATAGTATATTTTTATGTATGTTGCTAAAATATTTTGTTTACAACATTTGTTTAGTATTTAAATCAAAATATTTGCTGTCAACATTCTTTAATGCATATTGAATATGCATGGTTAAAAATGAAGATTTTATGAATATGTTCATTAAATGTTTAAGTGTTGTATAGTGCAGAGGAGAGCGTACAGGTTTTGAAAGTAAGAGTAATTTGGTTCGAATTCAGTTCGTGTAGGTACATTTTTTTTTTTTGTTAACAGTATTCATCAACATTTTTTTAATAAAATTTTATGTATAATATACACATATTATTTGATCTTTCCTCCTATAATAATTTAGTTCAATCAATCTTGATGTGCACATGTATTTTGTATTAGGATTTAGCAAAACACAAAATATATAGGTACAATATTTTTATGTTGCTAAATTATTTTGTTTTAAAACATTTCTTTAGGATTTAAATCAGAATATTTGTTGTCAACATTCTTTATTGCATATTGAATATGTATGGCGTTAAAAATTAATGTTTTATGTGTTTTATTTAGGAACATTTATTATGTCTATTGTGTATATAGATATACATATAAAATTTCATTCAAAATAATTCCAATTGCCAAATTCAAACTACATACATACATAATATATTTTTGTATGTACATAGTAAAGAATATAAAAAGTAAAGATCATTGCAAAATTATGCTTTTGCGCATTACGCATTATGATTTACAAACAAAATTTTGTCAACACAAAAAATTAAAACTACGTATGTAAATATGTACGTACGTATGTAAATAATATTATGTTAAACTAATTTCCTAAATTATTTTCTTCCGCTCCATTTGTTTAAAATTTAAATCAAGATATTTGTCAACAATTTTTACTGCATGATCTTATTAAAGGATTAGGTAGGTACTAGGTGTTCAAGGTTAGATGTTTGTTTGGATATATGATATACTACTATTGCTATACTATAGAAATATACAGTAAAATACATTTATGTACAATATATATCATTTTCATACGTGTTAGAAATGTTACTTCAACTAAAATTGTATTGTAATATTTATAATCACAGTATTTTGGCACATATTTTACTCTTCGAGTTACTTTCATTAATTATGAATTACATACTGGAATAAAAAATTTTTACTCTTGCCATATAATAAAAATATCCCATATTTTTTAAATTTAAATTATGTGCTTCATTTAAAACTAAAAAGTATAAAATAAAATAATAATTAAAAAAAATAATTTTTAAAATACATATGCTTTTATCGAAACCGAATTCGCCCCCTAAAAAGTAGAAAATAAAATTGATTGCAAAACTTTAGCTTTTTGGACTGTTATAATATAAAAGTGAGTTAAATAAGGTTAAATTGTTGTGTTGAATGTGTTCTAGTAGAGAAAAAAGAATATATATACCTATAATGTATACAGTATAGATAAATTTCTAAATATGATTGATTACTATAATGTACAAAAAAAAAACCTCGATTTTATATCGATTTTTTTCTCACACAGTACGTATTATGACATTCGCTAAGTTTTAAATCCAAATACATATATTTTTTGATACGATTTTTCTATTACAGAACTTATAAATTAAATTATAATAATCATCTCATATTAAGAATATATTTCATAACATTAACAATTAATTAACCTATAAGTGTAAACTTATGATTTTATTCTATAATAAAAAGTCCACTTTAAAAAAATATATATATAGCTAAATGTATATTCTATGTATATACTTTGGCTTATGTTTGATTGTAGCAAATTGAAATAAAAACAAGTAAATGTAACAGTAAGTAGATGCAACCTACTTATTTATACCCTACACCTAAAAAATTCAAACTAAATTAAAAATCCGTAAGTAATTTTAGTTAGGTATTTAATATAAGCTAAAAAAATAAATGCTTTTACAACCTTTGTACAAAATTTCATGTTTCTATCTTTATTAAATTCGAAGATATGCTTGTTAGGTCTTGGGAAGTGTGTGAAGGCACGCGGACCACCACCCCAATTCATCTCAAATTTTAGAGACATCATCAGAACAGGGTAGAACACTCTTATATCAAATTGCAAGTATTTATATTTATTAATTTCGAAGGTATGCTTGTTCGGTCTTGGGAGCTGTGTGGGAGATACCCGAACAACCATTCCAATTCATCTGAAATATTAGGCAAATCAGGGATTCAGGAAACAACACCCTCGTATCAAATTTGCAGTTTCTATCTTTATTAATTTCGAAGATATGCTTGTTCGGTTTTGGGAGTGTTATGTGAGGTACCCGAACAACCACTCCAATTCATCTCAAATTTTAGGCGAATCAGGGATTAAGGAAACAACACCCTAGTACCAAATTTGAAGATTCTATCTTTACTAATTTCGAATATATGCTTGTTCGGTTCTGGGAGTTGTGTGGGACGTACCCGAACAACCACTCCAATTCATCTCAAATTTTAGCAATATCACGGATTCAGGAAAACACACCGTCGTACAAAATTTTAAGTTTCTATCTTTATTATTTTCGAAGATATGCGTATTCGGTTTTGGGAGTTGTATGGGAGGTGCCCGAACCCATGAACCGATTTTGTCCAGATTCGAACTTAGCCTTCCTTTAATTTTATTTTTATAACCTACTACGTAAATTTCATAAAGATAGCTTCACTAGTTTTTGAGTTATCGTGCGAACGGACGGACGGACATCGCTAAATCGACTCAGGAGGTGATCCTGATTCAGAATATATATACATGTCCATATCTAACTCGCTGCCTTTTGGTGGTTACAAACACCATATTGCCACCAAAGTTAATATACCCTATACACCAAAGTTAATATACCCTATATAAGTGTAGGGTATAAAAAAACATTCTACTTTGAAAAAAACGAGGAAGAATACAGTTGCCTTTGTCAACTCTTAGATACCCGTACGAACCGTTAGTATGTGCACAGCCTGTCACTCTGGTTACAATATTATTTTTTTAATATTTTAGTATTTTAAAATAATTTGGGTGAATTTTATAATTTTTAGAACTATGGGTTGTAGATTGTATTGTATTCAAACTATATGTTTATACATTCTTCTAAAGCAAATTCTAACCTTCCACATAACGATTATCAATCCAAAACTTTTTCAAATATTCTATTGTACCATTAATACTAAGCGGTAAATATATATTAAATTTACTTAGTACAAAATAATAAATATAATTTTGTGCGAATTATATTATTATATTATATTATATTATATTTAAATATTCCATTGACAAAATAATTTCTTATAAGTACAATAAAATACATATATGTATGTAAATACGGCGCTATATAATATAAATACAAGTATATACTCTTATCATTCACTCACTAGTAGCATATACGATATGTAAATAAACATGATATTATATAAGTATGTATATCAATATCATATAAATAAAAATTCTTCAAGCAACCGTTATGTTGTTTATTTATTTACATTTTTATGTACTACGCATTATATCCTCAACAATTTCAAATTATCGAACAAAACAAATGCAAAAAATTCGTTAAAGAAATTTGTTAGAAAATTTAAAAAAATCAAGTAACACTTTCGTTAATTATAAAGTAACCCTATATTATTAAAAAAAGTTGTTAACAGAAATAAGAGTATAATGTTGAAGCTTTAATTTTTGTGTTTTACTTCAAAAAAATTTTAACAGGTGTTCAAGTTACAGGTGTTTAAAAATAGGAAATTTTCAGTTTTTGACCCCTTACAGCTCCTAAACGGGGGGTGATACAAAAAAAATTTTTGAAATGACTCATACTTATTTTCAAAGATCTAACTTGTGTCAAAATTTCAAGTTTCCACCTTAAACTGTTTAGAAGATAGAAGGGTTAAAGGATTTTGCAAAATTTGAGTTTCGCATAACGGTAAATTAAGACACCGTATGCCACAAATATATATTTATTGTATATATATTTTTAAAGCAAATAAAAGTGGTAATAGTTTGGCGTTTTCAAAATGAAGATATACCTTATACAACTTGTGCTATAACAATTTAAATATAGAGCTTTTTTGAACCTTTGGGGAGTTGTAGTTCCGTAACGGGTGGGGCTAAAAAAAAAAGTTATTAAAAATAAAATTAATATTTTTGTGACATCTATCAGCAGTTGAAATTTCATAGCTCTGTTTCAAAAAAAATGTGGGGATCTAAAAGTTAGGTGTTTGAGAGCTACCCTAAGTTTTGGTCCAAACTCAACCAAAAAAATAGGGAACCTACAAATTATTCCCAGAATATTTTGTGTAAATTTCAAGATTCTAGCTTTCTTAGTTTTTGAGTTAGCGTGCTGACGGACGAACATGGCTCAAAAGTCTTAGAATTTTTTTCTGATCCGATCCATATCTTTGAAGGTATATCTAGCTCGCTTATTTCGAGGTGTTACAAACAGTGAGTAATTTTATTATACCCGATCCTATCGTACGGGTATAACGAGGAAGAATACAGTTGTCTTTGTCAACTCTTAGATACCCGTACGAACGGTTAGTATGTTCACAGCCTGTCACTCTGCTTACAATATTATTTTTTTAATATTTTAGTATTTTAAAATAATTTGGGTGAATTTTATAATTTCTAGAACTATGGGTTGTACATATATTCAAACTATATGTTTATATGTACATTCTTCAAAAGCAGATTCTAACCTTCCACATAACGATTATCAATCCAAAACTTTTTCAAATGTTCTATAGTACCATTTAATACTAAGCGGTAAATGTATATTAAATTTACTTAGTACAAAATAGTAAATATAATATTAAATATTATATTATATTAATGCGTACATAGTATATTTATATTGTTATAAATATATCGCCATACATTGCAATATTTCTTTAAAAATATTTCCATTCATAGAATAATTTCTTATAAGTATTAAAATACATATGTATACGTATGTAAATACGGCGTTATATAATATACATCTATACTCTTATCATTCATTCATCAGTAACATATACGATATGTAAATAAACATGATATTATATAAGTATGTATGTATATCAATATCATATAAATAAAAATTCTTCAAGCAACCGTTATGTTGTTTATTTATTTAAATTTTTTTGTACTACGCATTATATCCTCAACAATTTCAAATTATCGAGTAAAACAAAATGGAAAAAATTCGTTAAAGAAATTTGTTAGAAAATTTGAAAAAATCAAGTAACACTTTCGTCAATTATAAAGTAACCTTATATTATTAAAAAAAGTTGTTAACAGAAATAAGAGTATAATGTTGAAGCTTTAATTTTTGTGTATTACTTCAAAAAAATTAACAGGTGTTCAAGTTACAGGTGTTTAAAAATAGGAAATTTTCAGTTTTTGACCCCGTACAGCTCCTGAACGGGGAGTGATACAAAAAAAATTTCTGGAATGACTCATACTTATTTTCAAAGATCTAAGTTCTGTCAAAATTTTAACTTAAACCGTTTAGAAGATAGAAGGGTTAAAGGATTTTGCAAAATTTGAGTTTCGCATAACGGTAAATTAAGACACCGTATGCCACAAATATATACTTATTGTATATATACTTTTAAAGCTAATAAAAGTAGTAATCGTTTAGCGTTTTCAAAATGAAGATACACCGTATACAACTTATGTTATAATAATTTAAATATAGAGCTTTTTTGAACCTTTGGGGAGCTGTAGCTCCGTAACGGATGGGGCTACAAAAAAAAGTTATCTAATAAATAAGGAAGAAATTCTGTTTGTTTGTTTGTTTGTTTGTTTGTTTGTGCCCTTTTCACGTAAAAACCACCAGTCCGATTGAAACCAAATTTTGCAGAAACCTTCCTACGACCCCGGAAAGTGTTATAGGCTATATCGCGTTTCGGTTCATTAACCCATTGCGGCCCGAGAGCCATTTAAAGCCGTTTCGTTTTTTCGTTGTCCTGCCTAAACGGTTTGATCGATTGAGTTGAAAATTTGGAGCAATATTCTTCTTATCATTGGACGGGTATCGAAGAAATTTGGATTCAATATGTTACCCGGATTCGGCCCGGCGGGCTTCCAAAAAATTTTTTGTTTCCGATTTATGTCCAATTTTGTACGGTGGTTTTATGGTCTGAAAAAAAGCCTGTGACAAATTTTTATGGAGATCCGGTAACCCGTTTGGGCACGAGAGCCGAACGAAGTTCATTAAATGTTTCTGTTGTCCTGCTTAAACGGTTTGATCAATTGAGTTGAAAATTTACAATAGTGTAGCTCTTTACCACGGGAGCTCACTGAGGTGATTTGGTTACGATCCATTAACCCCTTTCGACACCAGGGCACAATGAAATTTTTTAATTTCTTTGTTGTCGCACTTAAACTGTTTGACCAATTGAGTTAAAAATTTATCAAAGTGTAGTCCTTTACAACAGGAGCTTACTGAGTCGATTTGGTTACGATCCATTAACCCGTTTCGGCACCAGGACTCAATGAAATTTTTCAATTGCTTTGTTGTCGCGCTTAAACGCGCTTTGCCAATTGAATTGAAAATTTACAAAAGTGTAACTCTTTACCACAGGAGCTCACTGAGGTGATTTGGTTACGATCCATTAACCCGTTTCGGCACCAGGGCTCAATAAAAATTTTTAATTTCTTTGTTGTCGCACTTAAACGGTTTTACCAATTGAGTTGAAAATTTACAAAAGTGTAGGTCTTTATAACAAAAGCTTTCTGAGTTTATTTGGTTACGATACATTAACCCATCAGGCTTCAAGCCATGAAATTCTCATTTTTTATTGTTGTACTTAAACGATTTGACCAATTGAAAATTTGTACAAGTATTGCACTTTGGCAGACAAACTCATTCAATAAATTTTGTTGTGAGACATTAACACATTTCGACACGATAGACTGTCAAAAAAAAAATTTTGTTTCTAATTTCTGTCTAATTTGGCAGAATGGTTCTAAATTAGGCCCGTGACAAAATGTTTGTTAACGTTTGTTAACCCATTTCCGCACGAGCACTTATTAATAATATTTTGCCTAATTTTGTGTATTTCTATTATTATTAAAAAGATATTTCCAACATTCTTTACTTTTATCTATACTGTTTCTAATATTCCATAAAAACCTTTCAATTCAAATTTCTAATATAGAACAGTAATTAAACTAACATTATTAAGTATCTTAAGAATACTGTGTTTAAGTCTTAACAACATAACATTTTCGGCCGTTGTTTAAAAACAGAAACAATCTCCTACATTAGACAATCATCATGTTATCATTCAGAAATGCATTACTTACATGTGGTCTTTACATGTGGTCTACCTATATAAAATGCATGTGTATAACATGTTTCCCATAAAATATTCAAATATGTGCATATAGTATGTATAATATCCGTATATTTAAAAATACTATAAACTTAATCAATTAAATTAAAAAACATATTCACATTTTTGTACATCATTTAATCAAAAATGAGTACATACATATTACATACATATTTTTGGCCAATCAATTAGGAAACATAATTAGAAAAACTAAAGGTAAAAAAATTCTGGTTGATTTATAAAGGTAAAAAACAATCATGTATTTTTATATTGAAAATATGTTAAACAGAACCTGAAATATACGCATTTAAAAAGAAGTTTTTTCAAAATTTGAAGAGCTGTCGGTGCTGAAGGATCTCCAACGGTGAGGGTACATAAAAAAGTTGTTCTACAACATTACTCTTTTAAGAAACCTACGCATAGTTAATATTTCATTGCTCTTTATTAAACAGTATATAAGTTTTAACAGACGGAGGGACAGAGCGACCTTAATAACAAATTTTTCAAAATGTGCTTAAAAGGATAATTCACCAAAACATGAAGTGACATTACTGACAAAAAAAAAATTGATTACATTATGGTCTTTTATAATTTAAATACGATTTTATGTTTCGGTATTAACGAATATTAACGAATATATAAGTTTTGTAAACAGACGGAGGGACAGAGCGAACCTAATAGCAAATTTTTCTAAATGTGCTTAAAAGGATAATTCACAAAAACATGAAGTGACATTACTTACGAAAAAAAATGTACTACATTATGGTCATAATTGAAATGCGATTTTATGTCTCGGTATTAAAGAATATATTGTGGAAATTCACTTCGCCGTAATTGTGTACTCAATAGATTATTGATTCCTTTAAAAAATTTTTGTAGAAGAATTGTTCTAATTCTTGGCTCTGTTTATTCAATGTAACTAAATCTAATAAAAAATAGAATATAAACTACCAGCATCTGTAAATGCATAGTAATAAGTTAACTATATTAATTAAATTATATTAACGCAGAAACAAAAGTTAATAATTTTTATTTCATAAAGCCAATAAAATATTCCGGGCAACGCCGGGTACTTTGCTAGTTAAATATAAAATTAATATTTTTGTGAGATCTATCAGCAGTTAAAATTTCATAGCTCTATTTCAAAAAAATGTGGGGATCTAAAAGTTAGGTGTTCGATAGCTACCTTAAGGTTTGGTCCAAACTCAACCAAAAAAATAGGGAACCTACAAATTACTCCCAGAATATTTTGTGTAAATTTCAAGATTCTAGCTTAGTTTTTGAGTTAGCGTGCTGACGGTGGGACGGACGGACGGACATGGCTCAAAAGTCTTAGAATTTTTTTCTGATCCGATCCATACCTTTGAAGGTATATCTAGCTCGTTTACTTCGAGGTGTTACAAATGGAGGAGTAATTTTATTATAACCGATCCTATCGTACGGGTATAAAAAAAATTTTTAAATTTATAAAATAAATTTGAATAAAAATTTTCAAAGGTTACTTCGATTGTTTTTGAATTTTTTTTTTTAAACTAAAAGCGCTAATTTAGTGAAGTATCTACTTATGTATCTAATCTATTAATTATTTTAATACAATTAAATGTTTTATATTTCAAACTTACTGATTTAATACAATAATTAATTCATATTGGTTTTTATTTTGGTACTATTGATAATTTAACATATTAAATACATTACTAATTAGTGATTATTTTAATATTTGATAAAGTGATCGATTGTTTATTTTAATTTAAACATTCATATAATAAGGAAAAGAAAATTGTAAGTAAGTTAGTGTAAAAAATATTTTGTTTTCAGAAATGGAAGAAAATCAAGGAGAAAAAATAAAATATCAAGAAAACAAGGATTTTCGTCTGAAAAAAAAAGATTATGCGCGATTAAGATATGAAAAAAATAAAGAAAAAAAAGGGCTTTTAGATAATGAAAAATTGAAGTTAGAAGAATCTCGTAGAGAAAAAAAAAATGAGATTAAGCGATTAAAATATCAAAAACAAAAAGAACTATTGCATAATGAAAAACTGAAGGCCGAAGAAGCTCGTAGAGAAATTGTTCGTGTAAAAAGTCAAGAAAAAGGAAGAGTACCGTATGAAGAAAATAAGGAAGAAAGAAAAGGAGTAAAATTATTAAAAACTTGGGAAGACATAGTAAAAGAATTTCAAACAGATATAGAACAAGTTCTAGTGCTTTGCAACAATAGGGGGTGTTTTAGTCAGTAGTTGGATAGCAATATCGAGGGCCTGATACGACGGGTCGGTAAAAATCGATCTAAGTGCGTAAATGCATTTCACCTCATAAAAGAAAACAAAAAAACAAAAATAAGTAAGTTCTACTCACATAAAAATTAAATTTCATAAAATAAAGTAATTTTTTCCCTTTATAGATTTTTTTAGAATATGGAAAATAAATCTAATGGAAAGGACGCCATTTATGACTGATTACTTTGCTACGGGCCTAGTAATAAAAATAATATTTCGCCAGTCATTAAATTTTATTTTTATATAAAATTTCAATTCATTACTTGCTTTATATACGTTTTTTATTCATAAAACAATAGAAAGATTCTTTAAAATTGAAGTAAATAAAATTTTAAACTCTTCAATATTATTCTTATTTATTACCTTATTCTTATAGATTATGTATTCTTATATGCAAGGCTACATTTTTTTTTTAAATACTTTTTTTTATTCAAGAAAAAAATACAAATATTCTAAAAAATTAACTTAAATAAAATTTTAAACACTTCAATATTATTATTAGTTATTATCTTATTCTTATATATTATGTATTCTTATATACACATGTACATATATTTTTTATATACTTTCTTTTTATTCATAAAAAACTACAAATATTTCTTATAATTAACTTACTTAATATTTTAAATACTTTAATATTACTTACTAGCAGAGTACCCGGCGTTGCCCGGAGTATTTTATCGGCTTTATGAAATAAAAATTATTATTGAGTTAATATAATTTAATTAATATAGTTCATGTATTACTATGCATTTTCAGATGCTGGTAGTTAATATTCTATTTTTTATTACATTTAGTTGAATTGAATAAACAGAGCGAAGAATTAAAGACAATTCGTCTACAAAAAATCTTTAAAGGAATCAATAATCTATTGAGTACGCAATTACGGCGAAGTGAGTTTTCATAATATATTCGTTAATACCGAAACATAAAATCGCATTTCAATTATTAAAGACCATAATGTAATACATTGTTTTTCGTAATTAATGTCACTTCATGTTTTTGTTAATTATCCTTTTAAGCACATTTTGAAAAATTTGCTATTAGGTCAATCCGTCTGTTTACAAAACTTATATACGGTTTAATAAAGAGCAATGAAATATTAACTATGCATAGGTCTCTTAAAAGAGTAATGTTGTAGAACAACTTTTTTATGTACCCTCACCGTTAGAGATCCTACAGCATCGACAGCGCTTCAAATTTTGAAAAAACTACTTTTTAAATGCATAAATCTCAGGTTCTGTTTAACATATTTTTTTTAACATAAAAACTACATGATTGTGTTTTACCTTTATAAATCAACCGGAATTTTTTTACGGTGACTTTTTCTAATTATGTTTTCAAATTGATTGGTTAAAAATATGTGTAAAAATTGTGTATGGATAAGAATGTAAGGTTTTCAGTTCTTTTAAAATGTATGTACTCATTTTTGATTAAATACTATACAGAAATGTGAATATATTTTCTAATTTAATTGATTATGTCAATACAGTATTTTTAAATATACGCAATTATACATACTATATGTACATATTTCAATGATATTTTATGGGAAATATGCTATACACATGCATCTTATATAGGTAGACCACATGTAAAGACCACATGTAAGTAATGCATTTCTGAATGATGACATGATGATTGTCTAATATAGGAGATTGTTTCTGTTTTTTAACAACGGCGTTGTTAAGACTTAAACACAGTATTCTTAAGATACTTAATATGGTTACTTTAATTACTGTTCTATATTAGAAATTTGCATTAAAAGGTTTTTATGGAATATTAAAAACAGTATAGATAAAAGAAAAGAGTGTTGGAAATATCTTTTTAATAATAATAATAATAATACAAAAAATTAGGTAGAATACTTTTAATAGGTGCTCGTCTGGAAATGGGTTAACAAATGTTAACAAACATTTTGTCATAGGCTTTATTTAAATCGTAAATTCACCCTGCGAAATTAGACAAAAATTAGAAACAAAATTTTCTTTTGAAAGTCTATCGTACAAATGGATTAATGTAGCACGACAAAATTTATTGAATGAGTTTGTGGGCCAAAGTGCAATACTTGTGAAAATTTTCAATTGGTCAAATCGTTTAAGCACAACAACAAAAAATGAGACATTTCTTGGCCTGGAGCCTGATGGGTTAATGTATCGTAACCAAATCAACTCAGAAAGCTTTTGTTATAAAGACCTACACTTTTGTAAATTTTCAACTCAATTGGTAAAACCGTTTAAGTGCGACAACAAAGAAATTAAAAAATTTCATTGAGCTCTGGTGCCGAAACGGGTTAATTGATGATAACCAAATCATCTGAGTGAGTTTCTATGGTGAACAGCTACACTTTTGTAAATTTTCAACTCAATTGGTAAAACCGTTTAAGCGCGACAACAAAGAAATTGAAAAACTTCATTGAGTCCTGGTGCCGAAACGTGTTAATGGATCGTCACCATATGAACTCAGTTAGTACTTGTGGCAAAGAGCTACACTTTTGTAAATTTTCAACTCAATTGGTAAAACCGTTTAAGTGCAACAACAAAGAAATTAAAAAATTTCATTGTGCCCTGGTGTCGAAAGGGGTTAATGGATCGTAACCAAATCAACTCAGTGAGCTCCTGTGGCGAAGAGCTACACTTTTGTAAATTTTCAACTCAATTGGTAAAACTGTTTAAGCGCGACAACAAAGAAATTGAAAAACTTCATTGAGTCCTGGTGCCGAAACGTGTTAATGGATCGTAACCATATGAACTCAGTCAGTACTTGTGGCAAAGAGCTATACTTTTGTAAACTTTCAACTCAATTGGTAAAACCGTTTAAGTGCGACAACAAAGAAATTGAAAAACTTCATTGAGTCCTGGTGCCGAAACGGGTTAATGGATCGTAACCATATGAACTCAGTCAGTACTTGTGGCAAAGAGCTACACTTTTGTAAATTTTCAACTCAATTTGTAAAACCGTTTAAGCGCGACAACAAAGAAATTGAAAAAAAATTATTGAGCCCTAGTGCCGAAACGGGTTAATGAATCACAGCAAAATAAACTTGTTAAGCTTCTATAGTAAAGAGCTACACTTTTGTAAACTTTCAACTCAATTGGTCAAACCGTTTAAGTGCAACAACAAAGAAATTGAAAAACTTCATTGAGTCCTGGTGCCGAAACGGGTTAATGGATCGTAGCCAAATTATTCTAGTGAGGTTTTCTGCTAAAGAATAATACTTTTGCGAATTTTCAAGTCAATTGATTAAACCGTTTAAGCAGGATAACAAAAAAATTTAATAAACTTCGTTTGGCTCTGGTGCCCAAACGGGTTACCTGAACTTCATAAAAATTTGTTGCAGGCTTTTTTTCAGACCATAAAACCACCATACAAAATTGGACATAAATCGGAAACAAAAATTTTTTTGGAAGCCCGCCGGGCCGAACTGGGGAATTGCAACCCAATTTCTTGTGTACATCCCTAAAGGTGAGAAGAACATTTGTGCAAATTTTCAACTCAATCGGTCAAACCGTTTAGGCAGAACAACGAAAAAACCAAAACGCTTTAAAACGCTCTCGGGCCGCAATGGGTTAATGAACCGAAACGCGATATAGCCTATAACTCTTTCCGGGGTCGTAGAAATGTTCCTGTAAAATTTGGTTTCAATCGGACTGGTGGTTTTTACGTGAATCCGTGCCAAACAAACAAATAAACAAACAGAATTTCTTCCTTATATATTAGATTATGTTATTCTTATATATTATTTATTATTACAACTTTTTTATTTATTTATTATTTAATTTTTTTATTATTAAATCGCAAACACTTTTATATAGGTACTTTAAGTATTAAATCCACTTTTTATCTTACATTATTAATCACACAAATATTTTTTATAATTATCTTACGTAAAATTTTAAACACTTTCATATTTTTATATATTATTATTATTTCAATCTTTATTATTTATTATCAGTGGATATTGGGCCTGGGAACCAAATGAGCCATATCGCACGAAAAAGGGGATTCCATAAACTATATCGCACAAAAGTGTTTGTGGTGTCATATTACATAATTGTGGTTTTTCCGGTTGAGTGATTTCTTGTTTCTTCTTCTTCCGCTTGAGTGATTTTGAGTAATTCTGTAGGGATGTTGAGCGTGGGAATTCTGTAAGGTGATTGACCTTTAAGGTGGGGAGATTCCCTGTGTGAGAATTTTGACCTAGAGGGTATTATTTGTGTGAGACATTATTGACCTATAAGGAATGGAATATCTTTTATTTATTGTGGTTGTGATTTCAAGTACTTAAGCGTGGGAATTCTGGAAGGTCA
This sequence comes from Poecilobothrus nobilitatus, assembly GCA_947095535.1. NCBI lineage: Eukaryota > Metazoa > Arthropoda > Insecta > Diptera > Dolichopodidae > Poecilobothrus > Poecilobothrus nobilitatus. Next base: position 179,832,742 of record OX352772.1, read on the forward strand.
TTCACCTTGAGTTGTGGAAATTCCCTATGTATAAGATTATTGGTCTCAATGAAATTCCTTGTGTGAGAGATTATTGACCTATAGGGACCAATATTCCCTGTGTGTGAGAATATTGGTCTATGCTTTGATCGAAGCAGGGAATTCCTTGTGAGAAAGAGATAGCATAATAGTCTTTTCGGTTCTGCATTAAGTGTATTAGACTTGATTGAATCTTCTATTTGTGAAAATTTTGTTGAATGAAATATAAAGAAAATTTTAAAAACTGAAAAAAAAATGAATTACAAGAAGATTTGAATCGGGGTACCGATTCGCAATAAAGAATTTTATTAGAGAGAAGTCTTTAACCGCTAGGCTATATAGTTATTGTATGTTATGTGTTTATTTTCGTTTATAAATGAAGGGTTGATTAAAAACTTAGTATATGTGGATTATATGAATAAATAGAAAATAAGTTATTGTTTTCTTATGAACTTATAATATATAGAGAATATTCCGCTTGAGTGATTTTGCTCTATGTTATTCTTGTGGTTGGATAAGATACAATGTTGCAGGTTTTAAAGTATAAAGTACCTATAAAGTATGATTTAAATGTAAAATGAAAAAAGATTAATTTTGCAAAATAAAATTAGGGTGTGTTCCACTTGAGTGACTTTTGCTTTATGTTATTGTTGTGGTTTGTTAAGTTAAGTTCTTTTTTGTTTTAAAAAAATATAGGTACTTTTATTTAGTGTCTGTAATGAGATAACTAGCTCTAAAATGAAAAAAGTATTAATTTTTTTTATTCTTATGATAAACAATGTTGCAGACAATAAATATAATACGGAGTGTAAAGTAATGCGTTAGTAATTTTAAAGTAAAATAAAAAAGGGTTAATCTGACAGGTTTTTGATTTTTGTTTTATCTTATTTAGTTTGATCTTTTTTTTTTTAAAGATAGTTTATCATGAATACAAGATTGTTGAACTAAATAATATGTATGATGAGTGTGTACTAAGTAATGGTAATTTTAAAAAGTAAAATGAAAAAAGGAATTAATTTTGCATGAGTAATATTGAACTTGATCCAGTTTTGATCGAAAACAAAAGAGTAAAAGCAGAATGAAGAAGAAGTATATATAATATGTGTAAGTTAAAATATTATTGATCTTGATCTTGAATTAATTATTTTTCTGATCTGAAGTACAATCTATAAAAAAGTTTAAAGAGCAGAGTGGTAACTCGTTATTACATAATATTAATTCGTTATGCTTTACCTGTTTGCTGTAAAAATAAAATTATTTAAATAAAGAAAAAAGATAATTTTTTTTTTTTTTGTAAAATGTAATTTTTATTTTTACAATTTCTACATTATTAGATTCAGTTCGTGATTTTTTAGTACAAAACTGAATATACCTTTATTTAAGTCTATTAAATTTATATTATTTTGGAAAAATATATTATATTTTTCAGGAACAAAAAATATGTGATTCCTCAGATCAAATATCCATTTAACACCAAATGGAGTTTTAGATGATCGTGTACCTGTAATGTTGTATTTTTCGCCTTGTTTCAGATCAGTCCATCTCAAAATGGGTTTCCTTTCGATTTTGTTCAGTTTGTTGAAATTCTCCATTATAAGGTTTAATTGCGTTTCTCGTCTTTTTTTTTCGGTGGGTTGGTGTTGCTGCTGACCAGATGATCGTTTGTTCGAAAGTAATTTTATATCCATATTTTGAAATATGTCTTTATCAAGACTAAATAAATCCTCAGTTAGATGTTTTTCTTGTTGTTGTTGTTGTTGTTGTTGTTGATTTTGCTTCCTTAGGGTTTTTACTTTTACCGCCAAGAGCGGTAAGCGGTGACTTGCTGATATAATTTCAGTGCTGCTGGACAACGGTATAAATGTAGAAGCCATTGAAAAAATTTGCCCATTGGACATGTCTTCCTCGAGTTCACCGATAAATAATATTTCATCGTCTGTGTTTATATCTATGTTATTCTCTGTGTTAAAAATTCAACGTTATTATCTGTGTTAAAAATTTGGTTGATTTCTTCTTGAAAATCCATTTGTTTCTTTGTTTTTTTTTTTTTGTTAGCTGTTGTAGAAGTCAGTTCTGAAACTATTATATTTTTTAAGAATGTTGTCTTATTTATAGTTTGAAATTTTTTCTTATTTTTTTTATTTTTTTATTTTGTGATGGACATTTAATTTGTATTTGCGATTAGCGGACTTATAAAATAAATGTAACAACTGGAATTTTCATATTCATTTGCATATTATGATCAGCTTGCTTAACCACAGAAAACAAAAAGAGGTTTCAATTCTATACCTTAACTTAGTAATAATAAAAAATTATTCTGATCCTTACGAAATTTAAAAGAACAGATAAAATAAATACCAACCACCAACCACCAACCTTCCAGTTAAATTCTGTTTATTTTTGCATTTTAACTGCTTTTTTTTGTTTTTGTTTAAATTTGCAGAAAATTTGTAGTATTTTAATATAATTAGTACTACTACTAAAACTACTACTATGTATATTATATTAAAAAAAATTGAATTATTTAATATTTAATAATTATTTAAATTGTAACATTGAAACTGATCAAGAACAAAAAACAAGTGTAGATATATTTTTAAATTATCGCTCATAAATATTCAAAAAGAAAAAAATATCAATTTAAAATGTCAAAGAAAGTTTTTTTAACCCGTTATTCGAACACAAACAGCAGTGCGGAAGCTGTTTCATCGGTATTCGAGTCGCGCACTGAAGTTATTTTGCCGGTAATCGCACCTCGCTACAGAATTGTAAACGAATCGGAATATCATTCTAGGCGGTTTAACTTACGTGCGGTAAAAACGGAGTTCCAAATTTACGACATCCCGGAGGGAGCCGATCCCACAGGGTGGATTAAAAATGTGGTAGCAGAAATTGTTGCGCACTCCTTGGAAAATCTACGACCAATTGATAAAGTTGGTATATCCTTTTGTGCGGGAGTATTTGAACGAGGACCTGGATTGATTAATTTCAGAAATGCTTCTGAAATAAAATTTTGAAGACGTCTGGGACATGATTTCGAAAATATTCCAGAGTAATTCCGAAGAGTTGAGTACAAATCTATTTACCATAAATGTATCATCTATCCAATTACCACAGCGTCAGGGTAGACCAAATAAATATAATTCGATTGATGAACAAAGTATGCAAAACCGTTCTATTGCTCGCATTTTAAATAAGGATAATTTATGTTTACCTCGTGCATTAGTTGTAGCAATTACACACGTAAATAAAGACCCCAATTATATGAATATAAGAAAAAATACCAGAAAAGTGCAAACTTTGAAAGCAGTATCTTTGGTGAATGACTGCAATATAAACATTCCATCAGAAGGATGTGGAATTCCAGAGCTTCGAATTTTTCAAAATTTTTTAAATAATTATAAGATCGTTGTATATAAACCCAACACAAAAGGAAGGGAGCTAATTTTTTAAAGGGCAAATTGTGCGGAGAAAAAATTAAATTTATTGTATGCAAATGGACATTATGACGTGATAACCTCACTGGCTGGAGCTTTTTGCTGTAGCTATTATTGTGAAGGTTGTTATATTCCTTATAACAACAGAAATGTTCATAGATGTGGGGGAACATGTCCCCAGTGTCAGCAATCAGCTAAATGTTCACAAAATTTTTTTGTAACGATTGCAATAGGAATTTTAGAGGACAATAATGTTTTGATCAATGTTTTTTCATAAAACATTGTCAAGTGCTGGTTCAAGTGCAAAAATTCTATTTGTACAAATGTATGTCGATGTACTCGATGCTTAAAAACATACATTTCTTCAAGAGAACACTTTTGTGGTGAAGTCTTTTGTAAATAATGCAATATGTTTGTTCCTGTAGACCACCAATGTTTTATACAACAAGATAAGAGGGCCCCGAAATTAAAAGATATTTTATATGTATTTTACGATTTGGAGAGCCGCCAGGAAAAAATAGTGGGAGAAAAAAAGATTTATTCAGATCAAGTTAAACAAATAAAACAACACGAACCAAACCTCTGTGTATATGAGAAAAGATGTGATAAATGCTTGTTAATTAATGATCTTGCATTTTATGATAAATGTAAGTTTAGAAAAGAAAAAGATGTAGTAGCAAGATTTTTAAATGAGATATTAAACTTCAGGAAAGAATTTAAAAAGGTCATAGTAATAGCGCACAATCGTCAGGCATACCACCATTAATTCATTTTCAATCACATCCTTTTAAACACTAATTTAACTCCTGAGCTGATTATGCGGGGAACGAAAATAATACTTTTACAGCTCGAAAATGTAAAGTTTATTGATTCGTTAAATTATTTTCCAATGGTTCTTTCAAAACCACCAAGAGCATTCGATTTATCGGATACATTTAAAAAAGGATATTTCAAACATCTTTTCAATATCACTAAAAATGAGAATTACATCGGTAAATTACCTGCAATAAAGTATTACAGTCCAAATCAAATGAAAACTAAAGATCGTGAAATATTTGTTAATTGGTATGAAAACCATAAAAATGATGAGTTTAATATGCAACGTGATTTAGTTGATTACTGTATTAGTGATGTCAAAATATTAACCGAAGCATGCTTAAAATTAGACAACATTTTTTTAACGAATATAATGTGGAACCGCTTTTGGAAGCAACAACAATAGCATCATCTTGCAATTTGGTTTTTAGGCGTAATTTTCTTCAACCTGAAATGATTGGATTAATTCCCAAAAACGGTTACAGACTGGTTGATAAACAATCTAAAGAAGCTATTCAATGGTTAATTTTAGAGGAAGAAAAACGGAATATAAGTATTAGACATGAAGCTAAAGAACGAGAGGAAAAAATTGCAGGTGTGAAGGTTGATGGTTTTTGTAGTGAAACAAACCAGGTTTGTGGATTCCATGGTTGCTATTATTACGGTCACCCTATATGTTTACACAATAATCGAGATGAACCTCTACATGACGATCCAGATGATACGCTTAATCTTAGATATGAAAGAAAAACAACAAAAAGCGAAAGATTAAGACAACTAGGATATGAAGTAATTGAAATGTGGGCCTGTGAATTTAAAACACAATTAACAGAAAAGGAACAAAAATACATTATTTCACACCCCCTTGTACACCATATACCACTAAATCCACGAGATGCGTATTACGATGGCCGAACCGGTAATGCTTGCAACTATTTATAGTAGTATAGTAAAGAACAAGAAAAAATTAAATACATAGACGTTTGTTCTTTATATCCGTGGGTGTGTAAATATGGAAAATTTCCTGTTGGCTACCCACAAATTTATGTTGGGAATACAATTTGTTCAGAAAAAAATTGAAAGGAAACAAGCGGCCTATTAAAATGTAAAATACTACCACCAGAAGAGCTATTGTATCCTGTGTTACCAATAAAACAAAATAATAAACTGATGTTTTCACTATGTTGTACATGTAGTGAAATAAAATCTCAAGAAGATTTCTGTACGCATACAGATGAAGAAAGAGCACTAATTGGTACAAGGGTAACTGGTGAAGTAGTAAAAGCTGTTGAAAAGGGTTATAAGTTACTAGAAATTTATGAAATATGGGACTATAAAGTTCTTTAATATAATAAAGAAATGAAAATAGATGGTCTAGTCACAAAAATGGTGAATAAATTTTTAAAAATGAAGCAACAAGCTTCAGGCTGGCCAAGCGCGTGCTTAATACAAGAAGATAAACAGAAATACATAGAGGATTTTTTTAAAAATGAAGATGTTCAATTGGAGTTTACTGAAATTTGTGTGAATTCTGGATTAAGATCTCTTGGCAAACTAATTTTAAATTCTTTTTGGGGAAAATTTGGACAGCGAGAAAATCAGCAAAAAACCGTTATTATAAATAAATCATCAATGCTGTACAAAATGCTTACAAATCCATCAATAGAAGTATGCATATTTTACCAATAAATGAAGAAAACATTGTAGTAAATTGGCAATATAAAGAAGATGGTGCTGATCCCATACAGTAAATGTTTGTATTGCAGCATACACAACAACCCAAGCCCGTCTTACACTATACTCATATCTGGAAAAGTTAGGTGAAAGGGTTCTTTATTACGATACTGATTCCGTAATATATGTAAGCCGAGAAGGACTGTACGAACCACGAAGAGGAAAGTTTATCGGTGATATGACTGATGAACTTGAAGGCTATGGAATCGGAAGTTATATTACAGAATTTGTAAGTGGGGCCCCCAAAAATTATGCATATAAGGTATATTGCACAAAAGATAAAACGGAAAAAACTACATGCAAGGTTAAAGGAATTTGTCTTAACTACTAAACATCTCAGCAAGTTCAATTCAACACAATTAAGGATGCTATACTAAATGTAGAAAATACGGAAGATATACATATTTTTTCTAATAATATTCGTAGAACAGAACAACATGAAGTAGTACAGAACAACATGAAGGTATTAAAAAATACAGACCAAAAGCTGAAAACAGAAATTTTCTAGAAGATCACAGTTCCATTTTATATGGTTATAAAGAGCAAGATTAGAATAGCAGAAAATAAGTTCCTGAATGCTGAAAGTGAAAGAAAAAAAAAAATCAAATATTGTACAATAATTGTTTTTATTATGTAAATAAATAGTGAAATTAATGTTAATTCAAATTATATGTTTTTTTTTTATTCAAGAATTATGTAAATTATTAAATCCTAACCATTTAACATACACTTTTTTCCTTCCCTTTTTAGGACTTTTTCTATAAGGTAAGCATCAGAATCTTTTACAGGAGTTAGTTCTGCTTCATAAAATCCACCAGAAATTAAACTATTTGTATGATCAGTCAAATTGTATGTTACAGGAGCGGTATTGTTAACTTTTAATATTTTAAAAATTTCAGTTAACCAATTGGGGTGATAGCCTTTTTCAAATACACCCTTGTTTTTACTTATTCTGACATAGTCTTTATATTTCCTTTTTTGAAAAATTTTAGGTTGTATATAAATTGTTTTTAATATATTTTTTTCATTTTTCTTTAATACTTTTTCAGGTGGTAATTTAATTGTTTTATGAGGTGTAGAATTGTATTTTTTAACAGAGAATGTAGAATAGAAATTCAATTATAGTTTCCTTGCAAACTGAATTTTTGCCACATGGAATTTTTTAAAGTACGATTAAAACGTTCAACAATTAAAGCTTTCATGTCCGAGAATGTGTGATAATGATTAATTTTATTATCAACCATGTACTTGTGAAATTTGGAGTTGAAAAATTCTTTTCCTTGATCCAAAAATGAGCATTTTTGATTTTTACAGGTTCAGCGTATGCGTATTTAGAAAATATATCACTTACTGTTAGTATATATTTAAATCCCTTATTAAATTTTGTATATGGAATCATTTCAACTAAATCAATTTGCCATGTATCATTTAACCCTTTTTTTGCCGATCTATGTATTTCAGCTACAATTTGTTCTCTGGACATTTTTGCTTATACCATGCGATCAAAAATTTCAATTCTGCTTCATAATTTTCTACATAATAACATTCACACGTGTCTGGGCCTGAAGTTGAATTATCATAAGCCAAGGACATGAACTAAAGTGTATACCCCAAATTGAATTAAACTTTTCTTTATTCTTAAAGTTTTCTAAATATTCTTGTAAATACAAAATGCATTGTTTATGCTCATCTAGTAAAATAGAAGAATAAGTTCTGAAGAAGTCTTCCACATCCATTGCGAGAATAAACGTAAATTATAGATTTCTTTTGTTTTTATATTTTTTTTTAAATTGGTAATTCAAATCATACAAATTAAACCCGTACACAATATATATATTATACACATGCAGTATATAGAAGAATACAATAAGGGAACCTTCCACATCCATTGTGAGAATAAATATAAAGTCCTATATTTCTTTGTTTTTATACTTTTTCATTTAAAAAATTTATAATTTAAAGCAAACCCCTATGCAATCTAACCTATAAGAGAATTATGTAAATGTTTATTCTCAATTTATTCATTTAACTGAAAAATATAATTTTAAATAAATAAAACAATTCTATATACATTTTAGAAATATAATTTTTACTGTGTTTTATAGAAATAATTACATTACATTATTTTATGTTTGTCTGTGATAATTTTAAAATTTTTTCTTTTAGCGTGATAGGTATTTCAAAAAATAATCTTGAGTAATTACACTGAACATTATAGTAACCTTGTGGTATATATATTTCATTTTGTAATTTTTGTTGTTGTTTTTCCATGCACGTGTTTATATATTTTGCTACATATGCTTTTACGAATTCTGCAGCACTTTTATTGTATGTCATAACTAAATTTACAAAGTTGCTGATGACATAGAGATTGTCAGCTTCCTCTTCATTTAAATTAAAAGTATTTTGAACATTAATAGTTCTTAAGCATCTTACATTTTTATCAGCTATATTTTGTGGTTCAATGATATCCGAGTATATAAAAAACATATCTGGTTTAATAATTGGAATTAATTGTATACGTGTTTATATATTTTGTTACATATGCTTTTACGAATTCTTCAGCACTTTTATTGTATGTCATAACTAAATTTACAAAATTGCTGATGACATAGAGATTGTCTGATTCCTCTTCATTTAAATTAAAAGTATTTTGAACATTAATAGTTCTTAAGCATCTAACATTTTTATCAGCTATATTTTGTGCTTCAATGATATCCGAGTATATAAAAAACATATATGGTTTAATAATTGGAATTAATTGTATACTATCTATAAACATTTTGAAACCTTCTATTATTCGTGGTTTAAATTCCTTAAAATCTGTCACTTTCCATGATACTTGATTGAAACATGTTTTTAAAAGTCCTTCTAAAGAATAAGCGAAATTTGCTCATAATTTTATATCTATTTTTGGTTTCATCAAACATATAGTAGTGTAAGATATGAGGCATATGTTCTGGTTTTGCTGGTTTTGCGTAACTGGCATCATCATTTATAAAATTAAAAATATTCAAAATCAGCTGTCGTTCAACTTCTTTTCTTGAAAATCATTGAAGTGGTCTAATATTTTGATCTAGTGTCGGCAAAAGAAACTTTCCAGTTACATAACATTTGTTTCTCATTATATGGAATGTATGATGTTACAGCCGCTATTAAATGTGTATCTTGCATTCCTTTGATATATACTTGGTACTCATTTTCCAGTTTTCACCTTATGTATTTGGAATAAAATCATTAGCATAAATTTCAGAAACACCAACTTTCCATTTAGAATCAATCACACATATATTTATTCATTTTATTTGTAAAAGATGACAATGTATTTTCATAGATGAATCGCTAATCGGGTAGTAATTCATAGATGAATCGCTTAGTAATGTTATGTAAAACTCATCCTTTATTTGTATGTTGTCCATTGTTCACTACTAGTAGACTTGATTTTTTATATTGGAAAATTAAGTTCTGTTTGAGTTTCACTAGTAGCTCTATTTGAACGTAAAACACGTCTCAATTGTTTATTACCCTTTCCATTACTATTTATAGTCTTTCTTTTTTTGAGCTGGACTTGGACTATCCAAAGGTACAGTTATAATATCTCCAGTATCAGTTTCAAATAATTGTACATTTTTAATAGATTTTCTTTTTTTGAGACGTTCCCCTATTTTTGCAGCAGAGAATGCTTTTGTATATATTTCCTCTTCGTTTTCATCATCAATAAATACTTCATCAAGGGGTTCCTGTTCATAAATTTTTTTTGCGCTTTGTAAAAAGGATTAACATTTAAACTAATTTTTTTATTGTGTTATGTTTTTTTAGAAATTGGTTATATACTTTATTCCATTCATCATAGTTGTAATTATAAAAAGATGTCTGCTTATTACGAATATGTCGAAATTAAATTCTTGTTTCACAAGACTCTGGGTCAAAGCCAATGGAAACTGCTAATGTATGGTCCTTATTCAAAAAATACGTATAAGCTAACAATAGGGTTTTATTAGTATTGTGTCAAATAAACTGAATATTTGTAAGTACCGATTTAATATTTATACTTCTTGGCAACACAAGACTGAACATTTTTGTTTTCTTCAAATATACGCTTAAATTTTTTAATTATACATTTGTCATTTTCTATGTTATTTTCAATAATGCTAAATAAATTTAAAAAAGTATTCATACTTTTACCAGAACATCGATAGTATATATAAACACAATAGTATTGTCCACAAAAACCTGAAAAATCACTTTGAAGACGTACACCATTAAATACAATACAATGCTTTTTTTAATAAATTAACAATTTGTTTTCCACTAGGCGGTCGTCCATAAAAGTCAAAAAATTCTATACAACCTTCTTGTGGTATAAAAATTGTTAGCCAATGTTCTCCAGCATCTTTAGCCTTCTTTACAATGAAAAACTTGGTATTTTGATAACTTTCGGTATACGATCGAATGTCCAAACTCCGTTAAATAATTTATTTGTACTTTTATTACATTTCAAAATTTCCGTAATTTTTAAGGAATTCATCTTACTCTTTTATAAAATACAATAGTTTTTTATTCTTATTCTAACTGAATATATATATTATATATTTTATGTATGTGAATACCCTATTTATAGATTTGTATAAAGGTTCCGATTTTTATCTATTTGAATATTCGCATTAAACTCTCCATATAAAATAGCTGTTAAGGTAGAGGGAAGTGGTTTTGATCATTTTGCTTCAATTCTTACGGTTCCTTAGTTGAGTAAACCTTGACACACTTCATTACTAGATGCATCTGGTGTTAAGTCAAATGCCAGCATAAAGAAACCGTTATTAAACATTGATTTTGTTATTTGGTATCCTTTATCATTATGATGTATTCCTGTACCAGCAAAAAGTGTATTATATGCTCTAGTAAAACAATTATTTTCTTCAGAAAAGTTAGTTTCTATTGCTAAATTGGGGACTTGAACTCCGTTAACAAATAATGAAAATTGACTAAGATCAAAATGTTTAAAATTGAAAGGATTTTTAGATCGTTTTCCTGAATATCCAGCATTTTCGGTTATACAAAATATAACATTGTTTGGTAATTGACCAATGAAAGCATTGTCTAATAATAGGGTTTGATTATTCATTGGGATTGTGAATGATTTTACTTCAACTCTTTTGTAAAAATATTTAGCTGTACTTTTCTCCAAAACCATATTATGAGCGAGTAATATACTAGGGTTAACTGTAACATGATTCATTAATAAATTTGCTTCTAAGATTTTCAATTGAGACTCATCAGAATCCGCTGAAAAAAATAAAATCCCGGTTTCTCTAATGTAAGTAATATTCCGACATCAACGCCGTTTATTAGTAAAGTAGGTTGATTAAACATATTTATATGTAATTTACCCATAAGTTCTACTACATTACTGTTGTTAAAAAGTTTCACTCATTCTTTTGAACCATTATTATCTGATTTTGCTATATTTCCCTTATATATCATCCATTCAGCACATTTCAAATGAGTTGTAGCGGTATCGTTGCCATAATTGAGTAAAGATTCGATATATACTCTATAATGAGAATTTCCGTCGGATGGAGTAATATTTTTTCCATTTAGTTGACCATTGCATTGTTTTATTACTGAATGTAAAAGATTATTAACTACACTAGGTTGTGGTAATAATGTATTATCAGTTCCTTTGTCATTATTCCAGTGAGTTCCATCTTTTTTAGTTATTTGCACTTTAACCTCAAATATGTTGAAGATAAATCTCTATATGTATCACCATGGCCTAAAGAAACACATTCAATGATTGATGAATTATCTAAAGAAGCAACAGGATTATAGCAAACTTCTTTCGATCGTAAAATACTGGACTGAATGAGTGGTTTATTAAAAATATCCAGTTCAGATTTCACACATTCACTCATTTTAATCAAAAATATCTTTTTTTCTATTTTTATTCTTATCTTGACGTCGTTTTCTTAATAAATAACTTGAACGTATCAAAGTTGGTCTTTTTATAGCTTTAGTTTTTATTTTATATGCTTTTATATTAACTCGTCGGTGTCGGTTTATTTATTTATTTATTTATTTATTTGTCATTCTGTCACGCTTTTTATTATCTTCGTAATCTGTTAGCAACATTTGTAAGTGTAGTATGGTCCAGAGGATAGTGTACAGGTCTCAAAAGTGGGGATCATGTTGTTCGAATCCAGTTCACATGCAACATTTTTTTTTTTTTAACTATCTATTCATCAACATTTTTTGAATAAAATATGTATACACTTTTGTATAAATTAACTTAAAACTTACATTTTTATCTCTTATTCATGCATACAAACATACACATTATATTTTTGATCTTTCCTGGTGTTTTGTATTAGCATAATTAGCAAAACACAATCCATACATACAATATTTTTATGTATGTTGCTAAGTTATTTTGTTTACAACATTTGTTTAGTATTTAAATCAAAATATTTGCTGTCAACATTCTTTAATGCATATTGAATATACATGGTTAAAAATTAAGATTTTATGTTCGTAATATGTTCATTAAATATTTAAGTGTTGTATAGTGCAGAGGAGAGTGTGGAGGTTTTGAAAGTAAGAGTGATTTGGTTCGAATCCAATCCGTGTACGTACATTTTTTTTTTGTTTGTTAACTGTATTCATCAACATTTTTATACCCGTACGATAGGATCGGGTATAATAAAATTACTCCTCCGTTTGTAACACCTCGAAATAAGCGAGCTAGATATACCTTCAAAGGTATGGATCGGATCAGAAAAAAATTCTAAGACTTTTGAGCCATGTCCGTCCGTCCGTCCGTCCGTCCGTCCGTCAGCACGCTAACTCAAAAACTAAGAAAGCTAGAATCTTGAAATTTACACAAAATATTTTGGGAGTAATTTGTAGGTTCCCTATTTTTTTGTTTGAGTTTGGACCAAGCCTTAGGGTAGCTCTCGAACACCTAACTTTTAGATCTCCACATTTTTTTTGCAATAGAGCTATGAAATTTTAACTACTGATAGATCTCACAAAAATATTAATTTTATTTTTAATAACTTTTTTTTGTAGCCCCACCCGTTACGGAGCTACAGCTCCCCAAAGGTTCAAAAAAGCTCTATATTTAAATTGTTATAGCACAAGTTGTATAAGGTATATCTTCATTTTGAAAACGCCAAACGATTACTACTTTCATTAGCTTTAAAAATATATATACAGTAAATATATATTTTTGGCATACGGTGTCTTAATTTACCGTTATGCGAAACTCAAATTTTGCAAAATTCTTTAACCCTTCCATCTTCTAAACGGTTAAAGTTGGAAACTTGAAATTTTGACAGAAGTTAGATCTTTGAAAATAAGTATGAGTCATTTCAGAAATTTTTTTGTATCACCCCCCGTTTAGGAGCTGTAAGGGGTCAAAAACTGAAAATTTCCTATTTTTAAACACCTGTAACTTGAACACCTGTTAAAATTTTTTTGAAGTAATACACAAAAATTAAAGCTCCAACATTATATTTTTATTTCTGTTAACAACTTTTTTTAATAATATAGGGTTACTTTATAATTGACGAAAGTGTTACTTGATTTTTTCAAATTTTCTAACAAATTTCATTAACGAATTTTTTCCATTTTGTTTTACTCGATAATTTGAAATTGTTGAGGATATAATGCGTAGTACAAAAAAGTGTAATTAAATAAACAACATAACGGTTGCTTGAAGAATTTTTATTTATATGATATTGATATATATACATACTTATATAAAATCATGTTTATTTACATATCGTATATGTCACTAGTGAATGAATGATAAGAGTATAGATGTATATTATATAGCGCCGTATTTACATACACATATGTATTTTATTGTACTTATAAGAAATTATTCTGTCAATGGAATATTTAAATATAATATAATATAATATTTAAAATTATATTTACTGTTTTGTACTTAGTAAATTTAATATACATTTACCGCTTAGTATTAAATGGTACTATAGAATATTTGAAAAAGTTTTGGATTGATAATCGTTATGTGGAAGGTTAGAATCTGCTTTTGAAGAATGGTCATATAAACATATAGTTTGAATATATGTACAACCCATAGTTCTAGAAATTATAAAATTCACCCTAATTATTTTAAAATACTAAAATATTAAAAAAATAATATTGTAAGCAGAGTGGCTGTGAACATACTAACGGTTCGTACGGGTATCTAAGAGTTGACAAAGTCAACTGTATTCTTCCTCGTTTTAATAAAATTTTATGTATAATATACACATATTATTTGATCTTTCCTCCTATAATAATTTAGTTCAATCAATCTTGATGTGTACATTTGTTTTGTATTAGGATTTAGCATAACACAAAATATATAGGTACAATATTTTTATGTTGCTAAATTATTTTGTTTTAAAACATTTGTTTAGGATTTAAATCAGAATATTTGTTGTCAACATTCTTTATTGCATATTGAATATGCATGTCGTTAAAAATTAATGTTTTATGTGTTTTATTTAGGAACATTTATTATGTATATTGCGTATATAGATATACAAATAAAATTTTATTCAAAATAATTCCAATTGCCAAATTCAAACTACATACATACATAATATTATTTTTGTACATAGAAAAGAATATAAAAAGTAAAGATCATTACAAAATTATGCTTTTGCACATTACGCATTATGATTTACAAACAAAATTTTGTCAACACAAAAAATTAAAACTACGTATGTAAATATGTACGTACGTATGTACATAATATTTATTTGTTTATTTATATTCAGGTACCGTGGTACATAAATATGCCAGGTAGCTATAACCCTTGTTTCCTGGTAGGAATGTGTACGTGATATAATGATATATTATAAAGTATTTACATTTTGCGACATATGAATATTTTTTTTTTTATATTATAATTATTGTACCCAGCCGGGAATCGAACCCGAGACCTTTCATTCCCTTATGAATGAGAAGCGGTGCGTTAACCACTGCACCAATGGCTGGATACACATAATATTATGTTAAACTAATTTCCTAAATATTTTGTTCCGCTCCATTTGTTTATAATTTAAATCAAGATATTTGTCAACATTTTTTACTGCATAATCTTATTAAGCGATTAGGTAGGTAAGTGTTCAAGGTTAGATGTTTGTTTGGATATACGATATACTACTAATAGTATTCTATAGAAATATACAGTAAAGTACATTTATGTATATCATTTTCATTCGAGTTATGTTGTTGGATTGTAATATTTATATAATCACAGTATTTTGGTACATATTTTACCCTTCGAGGTAATTTCTTTATTTATGAATTACATACTGGAATAAAAAATTGTTACTCTTGCTGTAATGGAATCGATTTAACATCTCTTAATTTACTTAAACATTTGGTATAAAATTATAAAACGTATTTTATATCAGAAACAATAATTAATGTATGTATGAATAAAAAATATCCCATATTTTTAAATTCAAATTATGTGTTTCATTTAAAACTAAAAAGTATAAAATAAAATAATATGTAAAAAAAATATTTTTTAAAATATGCTTTTATCGAAACCCCCTAAAAAGTAGAAAATAAAATTGATTGCAAAACTTTAGCTTTTTTGACTGTTATAATATAAAAGTGAATTGCTAGTGCAAGCATTTTGGACTGTTATAATATAAAAGTAAATTGCTGGAATAAAAAAGAAACACGAACCTCAAATTTGCTAGATTTTTATTTAACCTTATTAATAAAAGTATTGAAATACTATTAAATGATTTCTCTACATTACAATATTGAATGTTTCTGAATTCCTTTACTATATCATTAAAAATATTTTGAACATTAATAGTTCTTAAGCATCTTACATTTTTATCAGCTATATTTTGTGGTTCAATGATATCCGAGTATATAAAAAACATATGTGGTTTAATAATTGGAATTAATTGTATACTAGCCAAAAACATTTTGAAACCTTCTATTATTCGTGGTTTAAATTTCTTAAAATCTGTCACTTTCCATGATACTTGATTGAAACATATTTTCAAAAGTCCTTCTAAAGAATAAGCGAAATTTGCTCTTAATTTTATATCTATTTTTGATTTCATCAAACATATAGTAGTGTAAGATATATTGTGAGGCATATGTTCTGATTTTGCTGGTTTTGCGTAACTGGCATCATCATTTATAAAATTAAAAATATTCCAAATCAGCTGTCGTTCAACTTCATTTCGTGAAAATCTTTGAAGTGGTCTAATATTTTGAATTAGTGTCGGCAAGAGAAAAACTTTCCAGTCACATAACATTTGTTTCTCATCAAAACTGTATCTTGCATTCCTTTGATATATACTTGGGTACTAATTTTCCAGTTTTCACCGTATGTATTTGGAATAAAATCATTAGCATAAATTTCAGAAACACCAACTTTCCATTTAGAATCACACATATATTTATTCATTTTATTTGTAAAAGATGACGTTGTATTTTCGGGGTAGTACTTCATAGATGAATCTCTTAGTAATGTGATGTAAAACTCATCCTTTATTTGTATGTTGTCCATTGTTCACTACTAGTAGACTTGATTTTTCGTATTGGAAAATTGAGTTCTGTTTGAGTTTCAGTAGCATCTCTATTTGAACGTAAAACACGTCTCAATTGTTTATTACCCTTTCCATTACTATTTATAATCTTTTCTTTTTTTTGAGATGGACTTGGACTATCCAAAGGTACAGTTATAATATCTCCAGTATCAGTTTCAAATAATTGTACATTTTTAATAGATTTTCTTTTTTTGAGACGTTCCCCTATTTTTGCAGCAGAGAATGCTTTTGTATATATTTCCTCTTCGTTTTCATCATCAATAAATACTTCATCAAGTGGTTTCTGTTCATAAATTTCTTCCAGAGCAAACTGCATTCCAAAATTTTGACTCCTCGTAAAGTTTGTTTGAACTTCTGCATTCTGCAACATTGGTTTCGGATGTGTTTGCATACTCTTTGATTCGTAAAG
The DNA here is from genome assembly GCA_947095535.1 of Poecilobothrus nobilitatus. Classification (NCBI taxonomy): domain Eukaryota; kingdom Metazoa; phylum Arthropoda; class Insecta; order Diptera; family Dolichopodidae; genus Poecilobothrus; species Poecilobothrus nobilitatus. Next base: position 179,849,754 of record OX352772.1, read on the forward strand.
CTTTACATTTTCCTGCTTATGTTGATCCTTTTTATTTTGGGGTGAGGTCATTCTACTTTTATTACTTACTTTATACAAATTTTCACGAAATAAATACCATTTTTGAATATCCGACAAATTTTTATTTAAAATAATTTTTTTCATTTTGTTATTCAATTCATTGAGTTCAATATCCGTATTTTGTTTGAGTTTTCCATAAACCTCCGGTTTCACTAAAATCATTTTATTATACATTTTGTTCATTTTAAAAACTTTCCAATTATTCCTGATAGTACAGCACCAATTAGTGTAGGAAAAAATCCACCCCTTTGAATAATGCCTTTCCGTTTACTGTGTAAAGACTTTTTATGACAAATTAAAGATCTTAACTCCTTTTTATTAACAGCTTTTTATTAACTTGGTTGGGTAAAGAATGGAATCTTAGAAGCCATTTTAAACACACTTCCCGTTGAGCTAGAGACTTGAAATTTTCTTCATTAGATCAGATCCCGATGACAATACATGATTTTAAAATAATAATATCGAAAAACATTAGAGAAATTAGCTTAATTTCAAAATTAAATTTTCATACAAAGATATAACAGAATTTTTAACAGAATTATTACAGAACCAAAATAAAACATTTTATCTAAATTTACTAAACTCACCAATACCAATACCAATACCAATACCTATACGTAATACATAAATGTTTTTTTTTTCTATAAAAGACTATTGTTTTTTATGTAGACCATTGCATTGTATGCGTACATAGGTACATACTTCAAAATATGTAATAATATGTGCTTCGAAAATATTTTTGGTTTGAAAGCGACGAATTTGAAAGGTATGAATGTGTAAGCAAATTAATGTGCCGCACTTGAGAACACAGTGTAAAATTTAATATGCATTTACTTAAAATTTAGTAAGTGTTAAATTTTGTGTTTGTGTGTGTTTGTGTTTGTGTTTAATTATAATTAAAATAGGGGTTTTCTTTCGAAACTCTTAACATATTAAAATCGCATATTATGGCCCTAACATTGATATCTAAATTGGGAGCTGCCTTTAAATTAAGATCTATTTGGGAATGATGATCTGCACCACTAATGCCTTTTTCTGAAATATAAAAACTAAGAATATATTTCCAATTATGTAAAGACATTAAACAACAAAAAGAATATATTAAAAATAAGAAATCCAGTCTTTTTTAAAAATAGTAAATAACAACAATATTTTTCTTTTCAATAACAATAATTATGAATTAACCATAAAATATATGTTATGTACATACATACATATATATCTACATCGTCTAGAAAGAGCAAACTAATTTTTTTTAATTCAAAAACATTAGCATTTAGAAGTAAGCAATTTAATATATTCTCAATTACATACTTTTAAAACCAAATTTTTTTACTACATATGTAGGTACAAACATGTACAAAAATGGTATGCATATTTTTATGTGTGCTGTACTATTAAAAATCTGCTAACACAGTCACCCCAAATTCCCAAACTCCCAACTATTATTATTTAGTTGATTTATCGATTTATTATTTTTTAATATGTAGGCAACAGTTATATTTATATGAATGGACGGTAAACATAAACGAACAAAAATAAATTTTATGTATGCATATTAATGGACGGTTAACATAAACGAACAAAAAAAAAATTCAGAATGTTCTATAGCTAATAATTTCTATTTTTTAAATAGACTGTATGCATAAATTTAATATTAAAAAAATGAATAAGTTCTTAGCGTACCTAAATAACAGAAAAAAATTGGATTTGGAAGTGGAGAAATCTATTCATATAAATATAATTGTTGGTATTAAAAAATAATGAATCTATAACTACACACATATATACTAATATATTCATTCATATACATATTATAGTAATATGGGTACTATATAATGATCTGAACTTCTGATTGTTATATTGTATTATATATTGTGGCAAGATTTTTAAAAAATTAAGGAAACATTGCATAGCAAAATTAAAAATTTAAATAAAATTGTTATTGCAATTGTATAATGTTCTTTATTTCCACTTAAAAATGCGACCCTTTAAAAACTTTGATTCATACACTGCCTTGTTTTTTCTTTCTTTTCATAACATAACATTTTAATATTTTTTTTTTATCTGTTATGTACGGAAATATCAAACGTATGTTTCTTTCTTTTAAAATCATAACATTTTAATAGTTCTTTTTTTCTATCTGTTATGTGGGTAAATATCAGATGTTCACATATACATAAGAAATAGACTTTAAAAATATTTAAAAACAATCAAAGTAACATTTTCTGTTCTCTTTTTTTTTCTGTTCGTTTTTATTTTTCTTCCAGTATTACATTTTTCTTTTTTTTTGTTTTCTGTTATTTAGGTACGCTAAATATTTCTTTTATTTTTTTTAAATGTTTAATTTATACATGCATTCTATTTAAAAAATATAAATTACAACCTATAGAACATTCTGAATTTTTTTTTGTTCGTTTATATTTACCGTCCATTCATATGCATACATAAAATTTATTTTTGTTCGTTTATGTTTACCGTCCATTCATATGCATACATAAATTTTGTTTTGTTCGTTTAATCTTTAAAAATATTTAAAAACAATCAAAGTAACATTTTTTGTTCTCTTTTTTTTCTATTCGTTTTTTTTTTTTTTTCCAGTATTACATTTTACTTTTTTTTTCTGTTATTTAGGTACGCTAAGAACTTATTTTTTTTTTTTAATATTAAATTTTGTCCCAAATCTTGGTTTAATCGTATTTGCAAAGAAGCCATTTCTAGAAAAGAGGAGGCTTTTAAACTGTACCAAAACAATAGGTGGGAGGCTCGCAGGGCCAACTATGTAGCGGTGAGAAACAGATGCAAGAGAGTTATCAATAAGCAAAAATTCTTGTTCAACCAAAAGTTGAAACGCAAAATAATCCACATGCCTAAGAATAGCAAATCTTTTTGGTCATTTGCCAAAAGTCTAAAGGAAGACGTTACAGGGTCTTCCTTTCCACCACTTATTGATAAAAATAACAGAACTGTATTAGATTCTAAAGAGAAGTCGAACTTATTTGGCAAGCAGTTCGCCTTCAATTCGACACTGTCACAGTCAGCTCAGATGCCACCTTCTGTGCCAGGAGCTGGCTGCTCCTTCGGTAAAATTTACTTTAGGACGCGGGCAGTGATGAAAATCTTAAAGAATCTTGATACAAATAAGTCAGCCGGTCCAGATGGTACAACGACCATGGTGCTTAAAAATTCCTACTCCACTATTTTAAAATCTCTGCGCAACTTTTTCTACCTCTCCTTCACTTCTGGTATTCATCCTACTCAATGGAAGGTTGCACATGTTTGCCAATTCCCAAAAAAGGTAATTAAAGCGATCCCTCCAACTACCGCCCTATTGCTATAACTTCGTACCACTCCAAGGTAATGGAGAAAATAGTGAACCAAAAGCTTCTAAAATACCTGGATTACAAAGGTTTGCTTCATGATCGTCAAAACGGGTTCAGAGCCCGTCGCTCAATCGGTGATCTCATGACTTACTTTTGTGAGAAGCTAAGCATCAACCTTCACCATTCTGGTGAGTCTGATGTTGTGGCTCTTGATATTTCTAAGGCTTTCGATCGAGTTTGGCACGATGCTCTATTGGCAAAGTGCAAAGCATTAGGTCTAGGTAGGGTCTTTCTAAAATGGATTGGAGATTTCCTTTCGAATCGCACGATTCGTGTACTGGTTGATGGATATTCATCTGACAAATTCAAAATAAATGCTTGTGTCCCCCAGGGATCGGTTTTATCCCCAACTCTCTTCTTAATATTTATCAATGACCTATTCTTATTAGCCTCCAATCCGATCCATAGCTTCGGAGACGACAGCACCCTTGTAGTTTCCTATGAATTTCATAGCCGCTGTAACATTAATTACTAGATTAATACAACTGCAAAAAATTTCACTATTAGTGAACTAAATAACGATTTAGCGAAAATTCAAAAATGGGGTGAAGTCAATAGAGTTGAGTTCAACACCAAAAAAACACAATGCTGTCTGATCTCGCGGAAAATAGCCACTACCGTTCCTGACCTACTATTTCAGGGAGAAGTCTTGCAGCATTCAACGGATTTAAACATGCTGGGCGTCGGGTTAAACCAGAAATTGACTTGGTCAAATCATATTTTTGGTATAGCTAAGGATGCAGCTAAATGTTTGGGTTTTTTGTATCGCTGCAAAACTTACTTTTCCGCATCTGATCTTCTCAATATCTATAAAACGTACATTAGGCCACAAACGGAGTCTAATGCACACATTTGGGCTGCAGGGCCTCAAACAGCACTGGGTTATTTAGATAATGTGCAAAACAGAGCTATTCGTTTGATCAACGACCCCAGTGTAACTTCTATGCTCACTTCACTCAGCCATCGTCGCACAGTTGGGTCACTGACCTTGTTTTATAGGTATCTCGTAGGAATTAAGACTTGTTCCAAAGACATTAAACAATTAATGCCTCCACTCAAAGTTTTCCAACGAAAAACAAGGAGGGCAACAGATGTTCATCCCTAACATGTTGAGTTATCAAGATGGCGAAATACAGCCTATGGAAATTCGTTTGTCATGCGCACGTCCCGTTTGTGAAACCATATACCATCGCATGTGTTCCCTAAGGTTGGTAGTTCATATGTGTACGATTTACTTAAGTTTAAGTAAGGTATTTGTTTTTTTGTTCTTTAACCTTACATTATTTGGTTGTTTGATAGCATACTTCCTCCAATTTTTTCTCATATTTCCGATAAGCTTGTCTACATTATTACGAAAGAGTATGGTTTCACTCTTTTCGTAATTTATTTTCAATAACCATAACTTACAGTAGTCTGCTACAATATTGAACATCTTTTGTTGTGAACTTTGTATGTTGGTTATGTTATTATTAGCTGAGTATATAACCAGATCGTCTGCGAAAGCAAGTACATAGTTACAGCCTTTTACCGATTTTAGTAAATGCAATAGTTCTAATATATAAATGGAGAACAAAATTGGGGAATTTACCGTCCCTTGTTGTAATCCATTTTCTAGCTTGTGAAGAACATTATCATCTTTCTTCAAAATTTCCCTCGAAATTTTCCTACCTATCTCCCATAATCCAGATTTCCCAATGCCAATTTCCCCCAATTATCCTTCCCACATCCCTATCTCCAAAACCAAACTGTACATTGGTATTAAAGGTTCCATCCTAAAGTTTGGTTTTAAAAGGGGGGTGGTTTTTGTTGGGTAAAATCCAACACAACCTTGAGGAAGCACGTGCAGTTCCTCTTGGTGACTTTCGAGTTTTCCACCAACCCTAGTAAAAAAAAAAAAAAAAAAAAAAACTAAAACCAAAATCAATAATAATAAATATAATAAAATTTCTATAATTATAAAAGTTTATTGTTTTTTATTTCAAATTTTAGATCCTACCTATCTTACCTATTTGTATCATATTTTAGATCAGAAAAATAATTACTTCAAGATCAAGGTCAAGATCAATAATATTTTAACTTACACATATTATATATAGGTACTTCTTTTTCATTCTGCTTTTACTCTTTTGTTTTCGATCAAAACTGGGTCAAGTTCAATATTACTCATGCGAAATTAATTCCTTTTTTCATTTTACTTTTTAAAATTACAATTACTTAGTACACACTCATCATACATATTATTTAGTTCAACAATCTTATTGTCATGATAAACTATCTTTAAAAAAAAAAAAAGCTCAAACTAAATAAGATAAAACAAAAATCAAACACCTGCCAGATTAACCCTTTTTTATTTTACTTTAAAATTACTAACGCATTACTTCACACTCCATATTATATTTATTATCTGCAACATTGTTAATCATAAGAATAAAAGAAACTTAATACTTTTTCATTTTAGTTAGTTAGTTATCTCATTACAAACACTAAATAAAATTACCTATATTTTTTTAAAACAAAAAAGAACTTAACTTAACAAACCACAAGAATAACATAAAGCAAAAATCACTCAAGTGGAACACACCCTAATTTTATTTTACAAAATTAATCATTTTTCATTTTACATTTAAATCACCTGCGCTGTGCGCATTACTTTATAGGTACAAATAACATAACATTTAATACACACTTAGTATTATATTTAAAACCTGCAACATTGTATCTTATCCAAATACAAGAGTAACATAAAGCAAAAATCACTCAAGTGGAACACTTCCTAATTTTATTTTGCAAAATTAAACTTTTTTCATTTTACATTTAAATCACTGGCGCTGTGCGCATTACTTTATAGGTACAAATAACACAATAGGTACAAGAAAACAATAACTTATTTTATATTTATTCGTATAATCCACATATACTAAGTTTTTAATCAACCCTTCATTTATAAACGAAAATAAACACATAACATACAATAACTATATAGCCTAGCGGTTAAAGACTTCTCTCTAATAAAATTCTTTATTGCGAATCGGTACCCCCGTTCAAATCTTCTTGTAATTCAGTTTTTTTCAGTTTTTAAAATTTTCTTTACATTTCATTCAACAAAATTTTCACAAATAGAAGATTCAATCAAGACTAATACACTTAATACAGAACCGAAAAGGCTATTAGGCTATCTCTTTCTCACAAGGAATTCCCTCCTTCGGTCAAAGCGTAGACCAATATTCTCACACACAAGGAATTTCATTGAGACCAATAATCTTATACATAGAGAATTCCCACAACTCAAGGTGAATGACCTTCCAGAATTCCCACGCTTAAGTACTTGAAATCACAATTAATAAAAACATATTCCATTCCCTATAGGTCAATAATGTCTCACACAAATAATACCCTCTAGGTCAATACTCTCACACAAAGAATCCCTAAACCTTAAAGGTCAATCACCTTACAGAATTCCCACGCTCAACATCCCTACAGAATTACTCAAAATCACTCAAGCGGAAGAACAACAAAACGGAAATCACTCAACCGGAAAAATCAAAATTATGTAATATGACACTACAAACACTTTCGTGCGATATGGTTTATGGAATGCCTTTTTTCGTGCGATATGGCTCATTTGGTTTTCAGGTTCAAGTGCCCCAATACCTACTATTATCTAACTTTTTTATTATTAAATTTAAAACACTTTTATATATTACAATTAAATCCACTTTATATTTTATAATATTAATCACAATATCACATATTATGCTTAACTTTGCTATATACTTCAAAATATTTAAAAAACTTCAAATATATAAATTAGACTTCGATAATATTTTCAAATTCATAATAACTTCGAAATATATAAATCAGCTGATCTTCTGTTGCACTTGCAATTATCTTTTCTTCGAAGTATATAAAGATAAATATGTAAATACATTATATAATAAAATACGTCAAGTTCTTAATTTATCAATACTCGAACAAATGATGTTCTTTTTCCACATGATATTTTTTTATTTTCGTTTTTGTTTTAAATCAAAGTACTTTAAGTTTTCATCGGTAGAAGTCACAGATAGATTAATTATACCAATAGTATTTGAAGTTGACAAATTGGCATGGGATTGTGTACTAACTAATTATTGTTTGAATAAAATTTTAATAATTATACTCCACTTAAATTATATAAGTTTTTATTTTTTAAAAAATATTATCTTACACATTTATTTTTTGCATATTATATCACCATTTTTGGAACATTTAAACATTTGATTAAGGTTTCCCCTTTTTTCTTTTTGTTATGTATGCAAAACAATTATTATACTGTTAATTACAATAATGTTTGATATTAATACAAAGACACAAATATTAAAGTTAATTATTTTACAGGGCTAGATAAAAATATAATGTTGAGTTATAAAAACAACCTTAATATAATGTACTTAAATATGCAAGGCTTGAGAAATAAATTAAATAACTTAGAAGTATTAATTAATACCTCACATTGTGACATACATATAATAGTATAATAGTATTATATGTAAGTCTGGGTTCTAAAAGAAGAAAATCAATTCTATAATCTTCCGAGTTTCACTGCCTATTTTTCTAACCATGAAAAATCCTACGGAGGCGCTGCTATATTTGTAGCTAATAACTTAAGCAGTAGTTTACTATTTGAAGAAAATTTTTTTAACTTTTTTTGAACTTTTATTTATTATTTAAAGATCATACATTATTACCCTAAAAAAGTTTACAAAATAGATATTTTAGTATTTATATAATATTAACATGTAAAAATATTTAGTATTTTTGTTTGTTAATGTTTGTTTTCATATTTTCATTTTATATTATTCTTATATTTTTGTTATGATGATTGTTAACATATATTATTTTTAATTTACAATTATTGATAAAAAAAATATTGAAAAAAAACATTATAGTATCTTATCATTATTTTAACTTAAAACTTAATGTAATTAACCCTAAAAAAACTAACCTACCCTAATATGTATATTATTATACTACATTCTACCTAACCACCAAACATTTTTTTTTGTCTAAAGTATCCTTCTAAGGAATGTGAGTGTCAAATCTCAGGTCTTGGGGGTTTATGTTATTAGGATTATATTCAATTTTTTTTGCATGTAGCCTGCCTATTATAATGAAATAATAGGGGGACATGGTTTTGATTTTGCAGATAACCTTCTTTATCCAAAAAAATAAAATGTTCGGGTGCAATGAACCCAGTTTTTAATGTATTTTTTATGTACTCCTTGTTATGGTAATATATGTTCGATATTAAGCTGTTCTCTGGAGTTTTCAATGCTCTGTCAAAATGATTTCTGATCAATTTTATAATAAAATTGTGTATTCTTGTCATGTTTGACTTTTTGTAGATGTATTTATTTGAATAAAACTGTTTATAATTGGTATCTGGCTACCGGTATTTGTTAATACATACTCTTATGCACTTTCTTTCGAATTTTCGAAGTTTTCCCATTGCGCTAGCACTAATGTTGTACCTGACCGGAGCTACGTAGGTGATAATTGGTCGTATGGGTGTTTTGTAACATATAATTTTCACTTTCTCTTTAATGATTTTATTATAAACCAGTTTTTTACAAGCCATGAATGCTTTGCTCGCTTTCTTTATTGCGTTATTAATGTGTTCATTGTAATTTAGATTTTGATGTAAGTGCACACCAAGGTATTTTGCTGTTTTATAGTTCTTTAACCTTACATTATTTGGTTGTTTAATAGCGTAGTTCCTCCAATTTTTTCTCATATTTCCGTTAAGCTTGTCTACATTATTACGAAAGAGTATGGTTTCACTCTTTTCGTAATTTATTTTCAATAACTTACAGTAACTTAACTTACAGTAACTTAACTTACAGTAGTCTGGCACAATATTGAACATCTTTTGTTGTGAACTTTGTATGTTGGTTATGTTATTATTAGCTGAGTATATAACCAGATCGTCTGCGAAAGCAAGTACATAGTTACAGCCTTTTATCGATTTTAGTAAATTCAATAGTTCTATTATATAAATGGAGAACAAAATTGTTCAATTTACCGTCCCTTGTTGTAATCCATTTTCTAGCTTGTGAATTTTTGTTGGAGAATTTTTATCGCTGTGTTCACGTAGAACGAGTTTTCATAGATCATATTCATTATTAGTATGATTAAATGTCTTGGAAATTTATACTTGATGAGCTTATGAATTAATCCGTCAATCCAGACGCTGTTGAAGGCTTTCTCAAGATCTATGAGACAAGCTCCTATTCCCCAATTTTTATTTATGCTCCAACAAATATCAGAAGTTATTTTTGTAACTGCATGTACCATTGTAACCATGTCTATGTCGAAAGCCAAATTGATTTTCTGGCAAAATGTTGTTGTCTTTAAGAAACGAGTTTATTTTTCTCGTTAATGATCATTTCATAAATTTTGCTTACATTTGGGCTTAAGCTTATAGGTCTGTAGCTACAAGGGTTTCCAAGGTCTTTTCCGGCTTTTTTAAATAAACTTTAGCTTTTTCCATATTTTTGGAAAATATGACCGATTTAAGGTATTGTTAAATAGAACTACGTATTTAGATATCAATATTGTGCTCAGATTTTTTAAAACTATGTTCGGTATACTATCTGCGCCGTAACTTGTTTTATTTTTTAAGTTTCTGAATTTTTGGCTAAGGTCATCAAAGTTAGTAAAGTACGAATTGATTCGAGGCTTTATTTTCTTCGCTAAACGTATACAGGGTAATGTTTTTTATTTCCTTTTCTTCAAGTTTTAATTGTTTAATTTTTTCCGTAATTCTGACATGAAAAGCATTATTAGTTGGAACTTTTACATTGTGGGTTTTTTTTATGTATGTACCTAAAATGTATGTATGTATGTTAAATATTTCGGCTGTAGTATTTAGGATAAATTTACCTGAGCCTGTTTTATTTAGCTTAGAGATATTTATATTGTTTTGCGTTAGTAAGTGTTGATCGTTGGAATCAATGTTTAATGATTGAATATTCTCGTGAGGCTTACGCTTAAGAAGCTTGTTAATTTCACAAAACATGTTCGGAGTTGTGGGTGATATTTTTTTATTCTATTTTTCCAGTTAGAATTGATTTCTTTATAAATTTGTTGTTTTATTAGTGTGGTAATGTTTCTTAAGAGACTTTTTAATAAAATGATTTCTTGCGATGAAAAGTTTAAATTTTGTTTATAAATTTTATGGATATTATTCATTAATTTGCTTTTTTCCTTTAGTAATTTTTTAACTTTAGGCGAATAGTATTTAAGAAGAATATTTCTATTATTCACTGTTGGTACAGTTTCGTTAATGGGTTTTACAATTATTTCATTTAATTTAATCAAGTGGTGATCTATATTACTTATTGACATATTGCTCTTGGATCATATTAGTTGAATTTCTGTATTCGTTGTTGTAATTTATATCTAACTTTTTTCTAAATTTACTCCAATTAGTCTTCTTAAATAGAAATTGATTTTTATTTTGTGAGTCTAGAGTTGACAAACTTTCAATATTAAGAGAAAATAGGAAAGAAATCGCTCTGTGATCGCTATCATATGCTATAGTGGTAAGCCTGTTTTGATTTTCCGAGTATCTAGCTTTAATTCTAATGTCGGTTAAAACTAAATCCAAAAATGAATTTGTTCTTGGATATGTAGGAGAGTCAGTTATATATAATTTAGTTCTATATATAATTTTAGTTTTTTCTAGCCATTTATTAAATTGAATGCCTCTTTGATTATTTACATTATTAAGCCATAAACTATGTTTAGCATTAAGGTCTCCAGTTATTATATAAAAATTATGAGAATTATTTAAATTTAGCGCTTAAAATAATTTTTGAATCGGGGCATATGCCGGAATTATATAAAGATTATCAGTTTTATTAAATTTTGTTAAGATGACACACACTTCTAAACATTTAAATTTATTAAAAATTTCATTTTCTATTACTTTATATTTAACGCAATTTTTTATGCATATGGCAACTCCGCCACTTCATTGTCATAAGTTCTATCTTTTCTAATAAAATCATAATTATCAAGTTTTATATAGTGCTTATGTTTTAAAATTGTTTCACTCATGCATAAAATATCTGGTTTATTATTCTCCAGAAAGTGCAAAAGAGAGTACCGTTTTTCGAAAGATACAAGAGAATTTACATCTATTGAAATGAGACTTATTGTGTTTATCATATTTGTTGGTTAGGTAGAACATTGAACATTTCATATATATAATTAATTCTATTTGTGCTATCATTTAATGGTTTTTCAAATATATCAAACTTATTTTGCATTAAATTTATATTGTTTTTAATTTCTAATAAAATATTATTTAAATCTATATTATTGTTATTTATTGTGTTAGTGTTGTTATTATTTGAAGTATTATAGGAAGTGTTAATAATACTAAAATTATTGAAATTGTTATTAAAGTTAATATTTTGGTTATTATTTTTTAACATACTTGAAAAAGATATTTTCGTTGAATATAGTTATTGACCAGCTGGTTTCTATTTGAAATTTTTTCCCCCATCAGTATTTTTAATTCTTCGCGCTGTTGGATTCTAGAGCTATATTTTGGGCAGCCTTTATACGAAGCTGGGTGTCCAAATTCTTCGCGTAGGATACAAAATAATTTATCTTTTTCATCGGTTTCCCTAATTTTACACTTTCCGATGTCATGACTTTTTCCACATTTCACATACCTGTATTCCATATTACAATTAGTAGCGGTGTGGGAAAAGCGTTGGCATCTGTTGAGTTTTCTTGAGTCTTCTTGAGTTTTTCAAATTTTATAATTTGGTGATCAAGTGTTTTAATTTTAAAGATTTCATTTTGGTTACTATTTGGGCTGGTTTGAACAGTATAAAGTGGTAGCGCTTTGTTCTGTTTTGATGATAGTCTTGTGCTTAATATTGTAATTTTTTCAAATTTGGGAAAATAGTTAGAGTTTAGAGAATAGTTGGAGTTTCTTCATATTTAAGTGCTTTTAATACTTCATCACATGTGTATTCATACATGTGGCCTTCTTTCGTTTTAGGACAAAGGTAAGTTTTTTTTTTGATTTTAGTGTGTAAGTATAAAAGTTTGTATCAGCTTTTTTAGTAAGTCACAAATCAGTTTAAATTCTCGTAAGTTTTTTGTGTAAAGCATAAAGTGTGTTTCATTAATTTCTTTGAGCAGAAAATTGTCGATATTTAATTTATTTTTTATCGCTTTTTTAAATATAGTACATCTGTATTATATACACTAATTGGTGTAATATTTTTTTTAATTTGTGTTGTTTCTTGATCATTGGTTGCAAGTAAGGTTTGGTTATCTTGATTTTGAGTATGCTGTGTGCTTGGAGTTATTAGTTGGTAATTTTTTTCTGCAATTTCATTATTGTTGTTGTTTTTGGTTGATAGAATTTTCCTCTTTTTTGCTTGGTTTTTTTGTGATAAAATTTTGATGAAATCTTCTCCTTTGACAGCCTGAGTTTTTTTTTGATGTTGCTCTGGCTTTGGTAGACTCGTTTTATTATTTTCTTCTTCCTCCAGCTCCATAAATGGGCTAAACATGTTATTACCAACTTGTAGTTCACTTTCATTTTTTTTGCCGGTAATACTTTGCATTAGGGTTTTTAGCTTTTCAATCTCGGTTTTTAATTTTTAATTTTCACTTTTTATTTTGTCCACTTCTTTTTGTAGTTTTTTCGACATTGTTGAGCCTTTTACATTGCTTGTGGAAGCTTTTGCTTTTTGCTTATTCATAATTTCACAAATTTTTAGGTTAATATTATTTCTTAGAACATTTAGATTTATATTATTTTCAACGTGCATTCGCTGCTGTTGAATGAATTAAGTTCGTGTTGTTAAATGTAGTTAAATAAGTTTTATTATTTAACTTTAAAAAATAAAAGGTAATAAATAATAATTAACTTTAATATCTTAATAAGCAGTACGAAATTTATATAGTTTTTTTTCAAAAATTTAGTACACAACGACCTTCTTGTACAACGATTCAAATCGAACTCCTTTTTTGAAAAATTAGATGATCTAACTTCTTTATATAAAAATATAAAAATAATATTTCTTATTTTAAATAAGAACTAACTTCTTTATATAAAAATAACATAATTTTAGGCGAGTTTAAAATTAATTTATTGGATAAAAATAGTAATGAGGTAAAAGGTTTTAGAAACACATTACTCTGTGTTACAGATTTAATTGATTATAGTTACAACTTTCATGTTTCTGATACTTCGTTATCTGATCATCAGCTGCTTTTTGTAAGTGCAAATCTAAGAGTTATTAAAGAAAAGAATTACTTAAAGAAAATTATTTGAATTATGATAAACTTTCAAATGATGCTCTATGGGAAAATTTAATATATTATAATAATGTAGATGATTTTACTCTAGCATTATCTGAAAAAGTACATAAATATACAGAAGTAATTTTGCCAAAAAAGTAAGGAAAAAACATGAGTGAATAAATAGTGACACAATTCGTAATATAAAAATTCGCGAATCTTTTTTTAAGTTTAAAAAAAAATATCCAAATGATAGGAGGGTTAAAGAGCTATACGAGAAGTACAGGGACTTAGTAAAACGATAAATTAAACAGGCTAAGAATAACTTCTATAATAACATCATAGCTAGTCATCCCAACGATTCTAGAAAACTATGGAATCTTTACAAAAGAATAATGAACAATAATAGTAGTAATGATAATAGATGCGTTTTAAGCGAAATTGACTACAGTAGCACTAAAATAACTAACTTTTTGGAAATCGCAAATACAATGAATACATATTTCATAGATGTCACAAAAACTTTAAATATCTCAACTAGGGTCTGTTGATGAGAATTGAAAAATTAAAGCGTCTTTTTCAAAAAATATTTACTATGATTCAGTTTTAACACCCACCAATATAGAAGAAGTTAGAAATACTATAGATGCAATAAAGTTAGGTAGCGCAAACCTAGAAATTTTCTGATCAAATTAGCCCAGTACTAGTACAATTTATTAATAATGCTTTAGAGTCTGGTAGTTTTCCTGAATCTTTAAAACTTGCTACGGTTACACCTATACATAAAGCTGGCGGAAAAGCAAATCTCTCAAACTACCGGCCAATATCAGTTTTAAGTTCTACGTCTAAAGTCTTTGAAAAAATAATTAAAAGCAGGCTAACCCTCTTCATAAATGCAAATAACATCTTGTATAAAGACCAATATGGCTTTGAGGTAAACTCTAACACTACTGCCGCTTGTTTAGCTCTAACCGATTTTATATCAAGGAGTATAGATGACGGAAAATATAACAACTTGTTTATTTTTGGACTTGCAAAAAGCTTTTGATTGCGTATATCATGATATACTTCTCTTCAAATTAAATCAATTAAAGTTCAAACCTAATCAATTAAATCTGTTCAGATCATACCTATCCAATAGGAAGCAGCTCACGCGATGTAATGACACATACAGGGGTATAAAACATATAAAAAAGGTGTCCCCCAAGGGTCAATTTTGGGGCCGATATTATTTAAAATTTATATAGATAATATAGTCAGGCTAGAATTAAAAGGATCGTTGCAGCTTTTTGCTGATGATGCAGTAATAAAAGTGGCTGTTAAAAAGCAGAATGTCATTAACTATTAACAAGTCAAACATTTGAATATTTGAAAATGAAATTATTAGTTTCACTAGCATTATCTATAAATATATTCAAATTGACTTAGTAAAGAATTTTAACTATTTAGGACTCATTATAGATAGCAAACATAGATGACAAGAACATATAAATCACATTATTAAAAAGGTTGTTCCATATGTTTTTATCTTAAAAAGATTAAGAAAATATTTTAATAAAAAAACATTATATGTTATTTATTCATCCTATATTTGTTCAAATTTAATCTACATAAATCCCATATGGAGTAACACTTCACAAATCTATATAAAAAAATTAGATATAATACATAAGAGAGCAGTTAAAACTATTAATAATTTCCCAATCAGATATCCAACAAGTTTAATTTATTCGACTAAATTTTTAAGCTTTGAAAATATTTGCAAAATATTTGTATTTTCTAGCTTTTAAAATAGTTAACAATTTAATTAAACACAACTTTTTAATAAATCGTAATTTTGACATACATAATTATAATACTAGAAACCGGAGTAACTTTTATCTTTTTTTGTTTCGAACAGATAAGCAAAAAAAAATAATTGTGTATATAATAGTTTAAGGGCTTATAATAATTTAACAGATGAATTAAAAAATTTAACTTCCTCCATATAGTTGTAATTGTAAATGTAAAATGTTATAATTGTAAATGTAAATGTAGTAAATTAACTAATAAAATAAAAAATAAAAAAAAAAATAAAAAAATAAAAAAAAATCTATAATAGCTAATTCTAGAATATTTTAAATGTAGCTTTAAGAATATAATTTGATAATTAAAGAGGAAAATGAATTTATTGTTATTTAAGAAAATGAAATTTGGGAATTTCAGAATTGTTCTGATTAATGATATATATATATATTTTGTTTTGATAATTATTAAACTATCTATATGACCATGCAGCCACTTAATGGCTAGGGTCTAAAAATAAAATGATTATAATACAATAAAAAAAAATGTAAAAACCACTATGTAACCATTATGTAAATAAATAAATTTTAATAAAAAAAAAAAAAAAAAATTACTTAGGCAAAAAATAAAAGTACATTTGTACATTCGCTCCGTTTGTGTTAAAATATTAATAGTTTCATAGTTTCATATTATAATTAATTTACTCAAAAAAAAAAAAAACATATTTATATCCACTGTTTTAGTAATGATAAAGATAATAAAGTAAATAATAAACCGAATGAAACACTCAATTTTAAAATTTTTTTTTTTTGCTTATTTTTATTTTAACTTTTAATTATAAAACTAAATTAAATTAAAAACGAGAAAGAATACAGTTGCCTTTGTCAACTCTTAGATACCCGTACGAACCGTTAGCATGTTCACAGCCTGTCACTCTGCTTACAATAATATTTTTTAAATATTTTAGTATTTTAAAATAATTTGGGTGAATTTTATAATTTCTAGAACTATGGGTTGTACATATATTCAAACTTAATTTTTATACATTTTTCAATAGAATAATTTCTTATAAGTACAATAAAATACATATATACATATATTATATACGCTCTTATCCACCAGACCACCGAGGCCAGTAAATAGGCACTTGGGCCAGACAGGTCAGTAGGTCAAGGTCACCCGGAAGTAGATCAAACCGTAATTAGGTCAGACTGAAAGTAGGTTAATGTCATAAAAATAGGTCAGACAAGCGGCGGCGGCCGCCAGACAAGTTGTTTATAAAGATTGTATACTTGTTTTAAGTAATAGGTAAACATGGAAATAGTAAGGAAAAATTGCTTTTTATTTTTGCTTGAAATTTTGAGATGTTTTTGCTTGCATTTTTGATATGTTTGCATTTATTTCTTGTTTTTTTTTTTTCTTTCGTTTTATTTTTTTATGACAAGTATTTAAAGAAGACGAAAGTAGTTATACTATGCCGGTACTGGCTCGACTTTTTGATAGCTATCTCTTTCACTCCTATGTGTTCTTATGGCTGAATGTTTTCTATCTCTTTCTCAAAGCTTTTGTAGAAAAGTTCAAAATGAAAAGAGTAAGTGGTTTGTGTTTTTAATGTGCATTAAATTGATCAAGAAGATGATAGGGTTTGTGTGATTGATAGATCACGCCGCGCTCGAATAGCTTTGTGAAATGATTTGAATCTTAATTTGAATAAATTGATAGTTATTTTTGAATCTGTTAGTTTGAATAGTCCGTTAATTTGAATAAATTGATATTTATTTTTGAATCTGTTAATTTCAATAGTCCGTTAATTTGAATAAATTGACAGTTATTTTTGAATTGTTAGTGTGAATAGTCCGTTAATTTTTCTGTGTTTCCACAAAATTGAATGGAAAATAAAAAATTTGGTAAAAAATTTTATTAAAATGTGAATGAAAAAAGTTTTAGTGATAAGAAATAATGTTTGTGTTTTTTTGTTTGAAATTTAGAAAAAGAATTTCTTATCTGTATTAATAATATTAATATTTTAAAATGCTCAACAAATTTTTAAAGTTGTAAAATAAAAATCTGAAATGACGTCAGGGGATTCCTATTGTTAATTTAAAAAGAAAAAAAACAAAATATATTAGTATTACAAAGTTTTTTTATTTATGTTTTAAAGTTTTTCGATATTTATAATTATTTTCTTTAAATTTTTTTACGATTTTACCTAATCGTAATAGGCATATCTTAGGAAATTTGATTGAACTCTGAGTAAGTAAATCCGTCCATTTGTCATCTTTATCTTCTCTCAATGTATTGAATTGGATCAATGTTGACTCAGCATAATTTCTCAAAAAATTTATATGATATTGAATTTCACGTCTATATTTTCTTCTAAAATTTTTTTTATTTTTAAGAAAAAATTTATTAAATACGATAAGTGTTCTTGCAAACTCCATTGTATGTTTAAAACTAAAGAAAACTAATTCAGCCGTTAATTTAGAAATAAAATATGAAAATGCTGAGAATTAACTAAATCTTCTGTGGGTAGGAGTGTTAAGGTGTAGATAAAAATCTATTAAGTAAGGTATACGACACTTGGTAAGTTTATGAATCTATTATGTTAAGGTTCGATCCCAGAGAAGATTTTTTTTTTATTTTTTTTTTCTAATAATTTTACATCTAAAATTCTACAAAAGCCGAATCTTAACATAAAATATGACATAATTCGATTAAACTATTAGTAGAAACACCATAATGTTTTGGGCTGATAATATTTTACATGGATATAAATATTGCATTTGTGGACGGAAATGGACTTCAATTAAAATAATTAATTGGAGAATATTTCACGATTTTTTGGAGGTATACATAACTCCAGAAGGTGGTGAAAAAATTTGTTTATTTAAAATTAGAAATGGTGAATCATTTACTAACCAATTCGATTTATCTCCTTTTCTAAAAATAGAAGTATATGGTGGTGATATATCTATTATTGGTAAAATAAGAGGTTTAACAAATAAAAAAAAGCAAGCACCTAATCATTTTAATGCTGATTGCCTCTGAAGAAGATGATTGGGAGATGATTGAAAAGAATATTTCAAATGTTCTGCCAGCTGGTAAGAATAAAAGAATTACTGAAAATATTGATGTATTATCACTGGCAAGAAATGAATATAAAGAAAATCAGAATGAATTGAAAAAGTCGATGATAAGGAAACGAATCGATGAAGGAATTATATTTATATATTCAATAGAAAATAAATATAATGAAAAAAATAAAAAATCAAAAATTGGTGACATGTTAACTAATTTTAGAAAATTACTTGAAAATTTAAAAGAGGAATATTTAGATTATATGGAAGCTTATTCAGATGGAAGAGATAGATTTTTATCACTCTTTATACCCGTACGATAGGATCGGGTATAATAAAATTACTCCTCCGTTTGTAACACCTCGAAATAAGCGAGCTAGATATACCTTCAAAGGTATGGATCGGATCAGAAAAAAATTCTAAGACTTTTGAGCCATGTCCGTCCGTCCGTCCGTCAGCACGCTAACTCAAAAACTAAGAAAGCTAGAATCTTGAAATTTACACAAAATATTTTGGGAGTAATTTGAAGGTTCCCTATTTTTTTTGGTTGAGTTTGGACCAAGCCTTAGGGTAGCTCTCGAACACCTAACTTTTAGATCTCCACATTTTTTTTGCAATAGAGCTATGAAATTTTAACTACTGATAGATCTCATAAAAATATTAATTTTATTTTTAATAACTTTTTTTTGTAGCCCCACCCGTTACGGAGCTACAGCTCCCCAAAGGTTCAAAAAAGCTCTATATTTAAATTGTTATAGCACAAGTTGTATAAGGTATATCTTCATTTTGAAAATGCCAAACGATTACTACTTTCATTAGCTTTAAAAGTATATATACAGTAAATATATATTTTTGGCATACGGTGTCTTAATTTACCGTTATGCGAAACTCAAATTTTGCAAAATTATTTAACCCTTCCATCTTCTAAACGGTTAAAGTTGGAAACTTGAAATTTTGACAGAAGTTAGATCTTAGAAAATAAGTATGAGTCATTTCAGAAATTTTTTTTGTATCACCCCCCGTTTAGGAGCTGTAAGGGGTCAAAAACTGAAAATTTCCTATTTTTAAACACCTGTAACTTGAACACCTGTTAAAATTTTTTTGAAGTAATACACAAAAATTAAAGCTCCAACATTATATTTTTATTTCTGTTAACAACTTTTTTTAATAATATAGGGTTACTTTATAATTGACGAAAGTGTTACTTGATTTTTTCAAATTTTCTAACAAATTTCATTAACGAATTTTTTCCATTTTGTTTTACTCGATAATTTGAAATTGTTGAGGATATAATGCGTAGTACAAAAAAATGTAATTAAATAAACAACATAACGGTTGCTTGAAGAATTTTTATTTATATGATATTGATATATATACATACTTATATAAAATCATGTTTATTTACATATCGTATATGTCACTAGTGAATGAATGATAAGAGTATAGATGTATATTATATAGCGCCGAATTTACATACACATATGTATTTTATTGTACTTATAAGAAATTATTCTGTCAATGGAATATTTAAATATAATATAATATAATATTTAAAATTATATTTACTGTTTTGTACTTAGTAAATTTAATATACATTTACCGCTTAGTATTAAATGGTACTATAGAATATTTGAAAAAGTTTTGGATTGATAATCGTTATGTGGAAGGTTAGAATCTGCTTTTGAAGAATGGTCATATAAACATATAGTTTGAATATATGTACAACCCATAGTTCTAGAAATTATAAAATTCACCCTAATTATTTTAAAATACTAAAATATTAAAAAAATAATATTGTAAGCAGAGTGGCTGTGAACATACTAACGGTTCGTACGGGTATCTAAGAGTTGACAAAGTCAACTGTATTCTTCCTCGTTTTATATGTATGTTCTATTATAAGTCAAATAAAGTTTGTACATAATAAAAAACTTTCTAGAAAATAAAAAGTATAACTTATATATTTACAATTTCCAATCACACATTACTGCGTGAACCTTGAATGAAGATAGATCAAAATTTTTTTTTGTGACAATGAAATCATTTTTAATTTTAATATTTTGCTTGTTTACTATTCAAGCAAATTCAGCTCCAACTTCTAATATTAGATTGGATGAATCAGCTTTTGGTAGCACATATTTTAATATATTACTTCCAAATAATGAGACTGTTAAAGTAAATTTATCAGAAACAAATACTATTGAAATTACAACAACAACTACAATACAACCATTAACTACTTTGCAAGCAATTGATCAATTTTTATCAGATAAAGCTGATTCAGTACCACAATATGCATCTATAGATGATGCTATTAAAGCTTTTAGAAATGAATTAGTTTTAAAAGAACAGAACATTGGTGGAATAATAAATAGTGAGCATATATTTTATAGGCATTTTGTATTGAATTTTGGTGAAAATCAAAAACTCACTGTGAGATTTGAATATGAAAGCATTTTTATTAAAAAGTTTCTCAAAATTCAATGTCATGAATATCGAGAAATATTAGTTGAAAGAATTACAGGTGATGGAGAAGCATTGATTTCACTGTAATTGATTTACGAACAATCAAACAGGATCCGACATATCAAATGGAAATTCATTAAAAACAAAAAAAATGTAATTAAAATAATATGAAATAAAAAATTTTTTTTCTCTATATTAAATCAGTTTTATTTATCAATGAATTGTGATCAGATGAGAATCCAAGCCATTTTACAAAAATCTTATTATCTTTACTTTTAATAACTTTTTCAACTAGGTAAATATTATTATGTTTAGATTTTAATAATTCATATTCATAGAAGCTTCCTTGTATAGGTTGACCTTGATAATCTTCCTGTGACAGGGTTAGTGATTTCAACTTTTCTTATCTTAAATAATTCAGTTGTCCAATTTGGGGTGTAGCCTTTTTCAAAAACATGTTTATACTTGCTTATTCGAACTGAATTATTAATTTTATATTTTCCGGGTAAAGCTATTTTTATGTGATTATATACAGTTTTAAGTAAATTTTCAGCATTATCTTTATTGACATCAGATCGTCGTTTCTGAATTGTTCGATGTTTAGTGTTGTTATATTGTTTTGTTAATTCTTCAGTTAGGTTAATTCATTTATAATTTCCATTAAAACTAAATACTTTCCACATATTTTCTTTTAAAGTTCTATTAAAACGTTCAACAATAGAGGCCTTTATTATGCTAAATGTTGAATAATTATTTATATGATATTTATGCATTTATTTTTGAAATATTTTATTAAAAAATTCTTTTCCATTGTGGGTTGGTAAATTTTGAGGTTGTCTTTTAGAATTTACAAAAATATTTTGCATTGCTTCTGTAACGTTCTCTGAAGTTTTTGTTTTTATAGGGATTACCCATGCATACTTAGAAAAGCCGTCAATGACAGTTAATAAAAATTTAAAACCTTTGTTCTCTTTAGCATATAAACCCATTTCTACTAAATCAGCTTGCCAAAGGTCATCAAATCCTTTTATTATAACTCTATGTCGTTCAAAATTTCTCCGTGCAGGCTTATGCAGCTCTTCAACAACTTCTCTTTTACTCATGTTTATACAAAATAAAAATAGATGGATTTAATTACTATGTATAACTAATTAGAAAATCTTTGATTGAAAATGAATTTGCGGTGATTACTATCTAGAATCAAAAATAATATCATCAGTATTTTGAATTCGTTGACTAAATCTGTAGTGATCAAGTGCTATAACTTCCCAATATTTTTGCCGAGCTAACTTATATGCTGTATTCCATTTGTATAATATATGCTTTTGAGGCTTTAAAATAAATTTGACTCTCTTTTTTACTTTTTTTCCATCATCATAATCCTCTTCCTCATGACTATCCTCAGATAAATCTGAAATTTCACCAGAAGTAACTGAAATATCATCTTCCTTTTCATCACTCTCATCAGACGAATCTGAAGCTTCAAGCCAATCGAATAAATCTACAACTTCATCCTTACTCATCTTGAAAATAACTAATTAGAATATATGTACCTCTCTTTCAGTTATTTATAAATAAAATAAAATAAATAAAACGAACAATAAATGTTCAATGTATTAAAATTTATATTCTTTATTTTATATATAGTAGTTTACAAATATGTATATTTTTATTATAATCTATTTTCTATTCTTTTATATAATTCCATTAGTTTGCTGCAGTGTTATATACATTGTTCTGCTGAATGGCATGGGCAAGTATCTGGAAAACTTTCAATGTTATCTGATGTATAGGGGCATATATCCCAATGATATCCATACTCCTTCGTTTCAATTTGTAGAGAATTTTTAAATAATTTTAAAAATTTGAAATGATCTTTTAACTGTTCATAATGTTCCTGCAATAAAATATCTTCATATTTATTTAAAAAAATATTTAAAGAATATCATCAAATAGGATAGGATAATGGGTGTTCAAAATTGAGGTATCATTTTGATTTTGCCGCCATTTTTTTTCTACCTTGAATTTTTATACGAGGTTTCTTTAGGTATATTCTAAATACATTCCGGTTAGTTAATATGGAACGTTACACAAAGGAACAACGTGTTTTTGTTATTACAACATTTTTTGAAAATGGTAAAAGTTTTCAAGATGTAATTAGGAAATTTCGAACAAAATTTGGTAGAAAAAATGCTCCAACAAATCGTGCCATCAAGCTGATGGTTGATAAATTTCTAGAAACTGGATCTGTTCTTGATAACAGAGGCAACATTTATCAACGTAGTGGCCGTTCAACCGAGAATGTAGCAGCTGTGAGCAGAAGTGTTGAAGAAGATCCAAAAACTTCCATTCGTCATCGTTCGCAGCAATTAAACATCAAACCATCCACATTATTCAACATTTTGCATCGTGATCTCCATTTAAAGGCTTATAAGATCCAATTTAATTCTGACGCAAGAATTAAAACCAACTGACCATGTATTACGTCGGCAATTAGTTTCTTGAGCAATCGAAAAACAAGAAGAAAATGAGAATTTTTTTAACAAAATAATCTTCACCGACGAAGCTCATTTCCAGCTCAATGGCTACGTCAATAAACAGAATTGCCGCATTTGGGGTGAAGAGAATCCAAGGGTTATCTTAGAGCAACCAGTACATCCACAAAAAGTTACGGTTTGGTGTGGTTTGTGGTCAGGAAGAATCGTCGGACCATATTTTTTTGAAAACGCAAATGGAAATGCGATTACGGTCAATCTAAATCGCTATAGGGAGATGATCCGAAGCTTTTTGTGGGAAATTGATGATTTGGACGTAGAGAATATGTGGTTTCAACAGGACGGTGCCACTTGCCACACAGCAAGAGAAACAATGGATCTTTTGAAGGAAAAGTTCGAAGATCGCATTATTTCTTGTAGAGGAGGAGTGATGTGGCCACCAAGATCGTGCGATTTGACACCGTTGGATTTTTTTTGTGGGGTTTTGTGAAATCGAAAGTGTACAGCAATAATCCCACAACAATTCAAGAGCTTAAAAACAACATTATCGAGCAGATTTCAACCATTGAGAACAGTTTATTGAACAACGTGATTCAGAATTTTGGTAAAAGATTGGAAGCTGCCGAAGTAGTAGAGGGGGTCACTTGGCCGACATAATTTTTCATTATTAACCGGAACCTATTTGTAATAAATTAAAATAAAAATATATTTAATATTTAAAAAAAAAAGTCTTTTTTTATTAAAATTAAAATTATACCTCAATTTTGAACACCTTATATATCCATTTTGGAAGTTAAATGAAAACTAATCACAATTAATCTCTTGAATTATTAATTAAATCTAACGCTGATTGAGCTTTGGCTTCAGCTTTTTTTAATCTCTCAGTAATAAATCTAATTGGTTTTTTAATTTAAAATTCAATAAAATCATTCATTTCTGAAAATTTTTCATTTAACATTGTAGAAAATTGATGATGTACTATGTCTAAAGTATCTTCTACTTGTTCTTCTAATATTTTTAAATCTTCTTCTGTTAATTTAAGTTCACTAGTCAAATTGATAAACATTTCTTTTATGTAGTTTTTTATTAGTTCTTTATGAAAGAAAATTTGGTTATTCACAAATGTTTGTGTGGCTGCATCATTTCCGTTAACTGGATCTTGAACATTTGATAAAATTTTGTTATCTAAATCATAATTTCCTTCAGAAGTTAATTTGAAACCTATACCTGGAGGACCTTGAGTATGTAGTTTTCTAGAAGAAGTACTACGTCCAAACTTATCAAGTGGCATTATGATTTTTACTGATTGATAATTTAAAATATTATTGAATTATATTTGCTTCTCTCAATTCTTCAATTATAGATACAATTTCATTGTGATGATTATTGTTACCAGCTGATTGTGAACTAATTAAAAGTTTTAATCTGTCAACTAACTCATTAGGATCATCCCAATAAACAAACTGATTTGATTGATTTGTATAATTTAAATATGTTTCTGGCATAGGAGATTTATGTAAAAACGTTCTAAAAAAATTTTTTTTAAAATAACCTGAACCAGATTTTTTATACCTAGTGTTGTAATCATGTTCATAATATTTTCTTAATATGTTCTTGTATTTATAACCTTTGTTTCCTTTTATTTGTCCTAAACTATCATAATTTCTTCTATGTGCATTCGTTTTGTTAAGTATTTGATAATATATACTTAAATCACTTTCAGTATAGTTTAAAGGTTTTTTCTAAAATATTAATTCATATAGGCCATCAGTTCCCTTAAATTATTCATCATCAATCACTATATTTTTAGTATTTTCATCTATTTCAAAATTAGCATTACCAAGTTTTCGAATATTTAATGATTTATCAAAACGTGGTCCATATGTTCTATCAAGTTCTGATTTGGTGAGAGCAGGAAATTGTGAAATTAATGATTCATCACTATTACAGAATTTTAAAGTATTTGGCGTTGAAGTTTTTGAAATTGATGATTCATCATTATAGAATTTTAAAGTATTCGGCGTTGAATTTTTAAATTCATAGTATGTACTAGCCTTGTTGCTAGGTGTTTTAACTTCCGATATAAATGACGGCATTGATTTAAACCTGTTATCATCATCCGCAGCCCATTTAATTTCTGGTTTGATAACATTATCTGAAAATTGTTGTTCTTGTTGTTTGACAACATTTGTTAATTCTTTCAATGGTTTTATAATTGGAGTAAAAGCTTCTTCTCGATTACGGCCTTCCGATAACTTTTGAACTTTTAAAGATTGAAATTTGCTTTTTAAATTTTTACGAGTTTTAATTAAATCTTTCATGAGTTGTTCATCCATTTTTTAAATGAGGATTAGTTCAAGTATTAACTGTAAATTATCGACTGAACTGTCCTGAACTCCTGCTAACTGATAATCGCAAACTGCTAACTGGTAACTGCCATCTGCTAATAGCCAACAGCTAGCTGCAAATTGCTAACTGCTAAATAACACCATTCAGTTAGTAAATGTTGAAGGATTCGTTCAGCTAATAACTGCCTACTATGGCAGATCTCTTGTCAACTAATATTTAGCAAATGCATCAAAATTTTTTCTATAACGTCCATTATTTAAACTGTCATCTTTATTGATTAATAGAAAACTATAATTATCATTCCAGCAACATGCACTCAATTTTTTAAAATCAATGTATGACATATCAGAATTGACATGATCATTATAATATATATGTTTTAAATTTAAATCATCTTGCTTAAATATAATTAAAAAATTAGCATTATATCTAACTATATGCTTTGGAATTCTTGTATATGTCCCATACAAAAATAGGCTCTACGTACAAAAATACGTCCCATACAAAAATAGGCTCTTATATTATCTTGTTTATCACAAGCTACATCATCAAAAATAAATATTGAGTTTGGTTGTGATGCCGATGGTTCAATTACATCAGCATTATTTGAAAATTCGTTATATCCCATTCCTTTGATTGGTTTTATTAATTTTTTTAAATATTCATATTTAGGTTGATGCAATGATTTCAAGTAGATATATATGTTTTGAAATTTGAGTCCTTTAGGATCTAAAAGCATACTTATCATAGCATTAGTTTTACCGCAATTTGAAGGTCCGACTATTAATCCTCTTATACTATCTGGAAAACATTCACCATGTCTTTTTATTTTCTTTTTTGGATTTTGAACAAAATTTTTAACTTTAACTGCATTATCTAGTTTTATAAATTTCATTTTATAAAGGTGATTAGTATTTGAGTGACTTTCTTAAACTAAACAACTTAATATTATGCCACTTTATAATAAATATTCCATCAGTAACCAAAAAACCGTTAATGGAAAAGGTGTAGTTAATTCTCTAATTAATAAACTGCCATTTGAAGCACATTTACCTGGTTATAGTTATTGTGGGACAAAACTAGCAAAACGATTAGCACGAGGTGATAAAGGAATTAATGGTTTAAATGAGGCTTGTCGAGAGCATGATATAGCATATTCTCAAAATACTGATCAAAATCAACGTCATATAGCTGATAAAATACTAGCAGAGAAAGCTTGGCAAAGGACAAAAACTAAAGACCCAAGTTTTGGTGAACGATTAAATTCATATCTAGTTACAAACACAATGAAAGCGAAAGTTAAACTAGGTATGGGTTTAAAAAAAAACAAAGAAAACTAAAAGAAAAAAAAAAAACCTTTGAAAAATGTCATAAAAGAAGCTAGAACAGCAGTTAAAACTATAAAAAAACCTATGAATGAAAAAAATACTATAAGAATAGCTTTGCAAGCAGCTCGAAAATTTTCTAGGGGGCAGAAAAAAATAATCGATATTCCTAGAATAATTCCAGTACCAAAAATTGGTGGAGTTCTACCTTTAATTCCAATTTTTGCGGGTCTTTCAGCTATTGGAGCATTATCAGGTGGTGCTGCTGGGATAGCTAAGGCTGTAAGCGATGCTAAAAATGCACACAAACAGTTACATGAAAGTGAGGGTCATAATAAATTGATGGAAGCTATTGCATTAAAAGGAGGAAAGGGATTACACTTAAAACCGTATAAGAAAGGATTAGGTCTTTATTTAAATCCAAAAAACCATTAAATGAGCTACCCAAAAGAGCACTTACTAATTATGATTTAGAAGAATTTGGAAAAAAATACTTAACACATTTCCGTGGAGTTTTTATGCCAGATAATTTACCAACACGCAAACCTTTGAAATACGAATGTGGTATAATAAATTTAGATAATTCTATTGGAAATGGAACGCATTGGGTAGCTTATTAGAAAAATACTCAAATCATACAATATTTTGACAGCTTTGGAAATTTGCAACCTCCATTAGAAGTAATTAAATATTTAGGAAATAAGCTTGTATATAACTACAATAAATATCAAAACTTTAATTCATATAATTGTGGTCATTTATGTTTAGAATTTTTATTTCATATTGTTAACAAAAAAAAAATTATCAGTAAATTTAACATAATAACAAAAAACAAAAATATTGCTTTTTTTATTATTAGTCTAGTTTTACTAAACATAACCTATGTTAATAATTTTGTTCAAGTTCAAGGTTATTTTCTCTATTAAAAGAACCGAAAAAATTAACTGATAAAGAATAATTTGAATTTAGTTGTAAAGAAATTAAAAGAACAAAAAAATAGAATTAGAATATATGATGTATGTAGAATATAATATATATGTAAAAATAGAATTAGAATATATGATATTAGAATATATAGATGTATGCATTGTTTTTCAATATGTTAATGATTAAGATGGATTAACCTTGAAAATCTATAAAAGCAATATACTCTTCTAAAATATCTCATTATTATTTGAGTAAAAGATATGTCAATAACATTAACTTTAAACGGAAACTCTTCCATATT
Source organism: Poecilobothrus nobilitatus (assembly GCA_947095535.1). NCBI lineage: Eukaryota > Metazoa > Arthropoda > Insecta > Diptera > Dolichopodidae > Poecilobothrus > Poecilobothrus nobilitatus. The sequence continues at coordinate 179,878,230 of OX352772.1, forward strand.
AACAAATAATTATTTTCCTCCTATAGATCTAAAGGGAAGAGAATATACGTGTGGTTTAGCAGATTTCCAAACATATAATTCAATACCAAATATAGATGAGGAAAATAATAAATTTATTATTGATGATAAAACCTACAAAATTCAAACACGTTCATACGAAATTGAAGATATTGAAAAATTTCTTAGAAAAACATTGAATTTAGCTAAAACAGATAAGGAAAAATTGATTATAAGAGCAAATAATAACACATTAAAGTGCGAAATTTTTGCCGATAAAGAAATTGATTTTGAAAGAGAAGAAAAAGGTTATTACCAAACAAATGGCATACTTCAGATCTTTTTGTTGACATTAATAAAATAAACATAGTAAGAGTAGAATGTAATATTATTTCTGGAACTTATATTAATGGAAAAGAAGCTCACATTTTACACGAATTGTCTATAAACGCCAGTCCGGGATATAAAATAGTTGAAGTTCCTACGAATGTAATTTATTTACCTATAACTATTAATCAGATAAGTTCTATTACTATAAAACTGCTTGATGAGAACGGTAATTTAATTAATTTTTGTGGAGAAACAATAACAATTAGATTGCATTTAAAGCCTCAAAATGATAGTATTTAATCAAAATCATCAATCTAATGTAAATTTGCAGAATGATATACACCGGCTTAATTTATCGAAGCTAGTCAAAGGAGGAGGATCTCAGCATTTAAAATATAAAAAACGTTTATCATTTAAAAATAAGGAATATCTAAAATCACTTGGCTATTTACTAAACACAAATTAAAATGGAACTTTTTAATGACCCCATTTTTGATGAAAGTATAATTAGCGCTCAATGGTATTCATATTCACCATTTCTAAATTCGTGATAAGTGATACCATTTCTAAAAAAGTGATATTATTCGAATACAAATACAAAATCAGAATTTATATATATTACCATCTACAAGTCAAATTTATATAGAAGGATATGTAACAAAACATGATGGATCAGCTGTTACATATACTAAACTAGTTAATAATGCTATACCATTTCTATTTGATGAAATTCGCTATGAACTTAATGGGAAAGAAATTGATCATAATCGTAATGTTGGAATAACTTCAACATTAAAAAACTATATTTCACTCAATCAAAATGAAAGTACCGTTTTATATAATGGAAGTTGATCTCCTGAAAATTCAATTAAAATGAATGGCCTTCATTTCAATTTTTGTGTACCCTTAAGAGATTATTAGGATTTGCGGAAGATTATAAAAATATTATTCCAAATGCAAAACATGAATTGATATTAACTCGCTCTCGAACAAATGATAATGCATTATTATGTAGTGTTGTTAATGCTAGCGAAAAACCGAAAATTACTATCACAAAAATACATTGGTAGGTTCAACATATTAACTTAAACGATAGGCTTAAATTAAATTTATACAAAAGCATTGAAAATGGTTCGGTTATAAAAATTCCTTTTAGAAACTGGGAATTGCACGAGTATCCTACATTACCAACAGGAACTACACATCATATTTGGAAGGTTAAACAGCTTCACAACTTGAAAAACCTCGTTTTATTATTTTTGCTTTACAAACTGGTAAACAAAATAAACTGGATGAAGATCCTTCAACTTTTGATTATTGTGATATTGAAAATACAAAAGTATATTTAAATTCAGAATCATATCCATATGAAGTTATGAATTTAGATTTCGTAAAAAATCGTTATGCTTTAGCATATGAAGCATATTCGAATTTTAGAAGTTTTTATTATAATAACTCAATATCAAAAACTTTAGTTTCATGGGAAAATTTTAAAACCAATTCTCCTATCTTCATAATTGATACTCGTTTTCAAAATGAAAATCTAAAAATGGGGCCAGTTGATGTCAAAATTGAATTAAAGACTTTAAAAAAAATCCCAGACAATACTACAGCTTATTGTCTTATTTTACATGACCGGTTAGTTGAATTTAAACCATTAACAGGAGAAGTTGCCAAAATTATCTAAATTTATGTATGAAAATAAATTATTAAATGAATAAATGATGTCTAAAAAGCACTTATTAAACATGGAATTTGTAATCATTGATATACAAGGTTTTCGAGATAATAATAATAAATTCATTTTAAAAGAAATTGCTATTCTTTCATCAAATGAGAAAGTTCATCATTTTATAATAAAATCACTTTATGGTTATCAAAATTTAGATGTAAAAGCAAAATGCACAAATAAATGGTTCACTAAAAATCATGATGGTTTACAATGGTCTGATGGTAAAACACATTTTTGTGATGTTATAAATTTTTTAAAATGTTTTGTATACAATTTTAAAATTATTTATGTAAAACGAAAAGAGAAAAAAAATTGGCTTGAAAAAATTTTAAAAATTAAAAATGTGTTTGATTTAGATGAACACGATTCAACAAGTATAAAATCATTACAAAGTCAGCATAATTTATTGAAAAAATGTATATTCATTCATATTGTGCATTCGAAAATGTTTCTTTATTAAAAAAGCTGATTTAATGAAAATATTCATACATAATCTACACTCAAGCAGAGAAAGAAAATTCATAATATCAACATCAAAAGCAAAAGTACATTTCATCTTACAATTATACAAAAAAATATTATTAGTAAATAAAGCATAATAAAAAATAAAAAAATTTTTTTGTTTTATTCTTAGTCTAGCTTTATTTAAACTTTTAAGTTCAAGGTTATTCCTCTATATTTGAACATAAATGAAATAAAAAAACTAACTGATAAAGAATAATTAGAATTTAGTTATAAAAGAAATTTAAACGAAAGATTTTTTATATGTATGTATATTATATTATTATTGTATGCAGAGACAATCAAAATAAATTTTTGCTAAAAGAGATTGCAGTTCTAAATTCAAATGAAGAACTAAAAATCATTATGGATTCAAATGGAGGGACGAAGAATCTGAAATCTGAACTCCAGATTTCAAGTCTCTAAAGAAGCTATAAAATAAAAAACCTAACTAAATGAAAAGAAAATTATTATTTTTATATTTTTTATATTTTTATTTTTATTTTTTTGTTTTATAATATTTTTTATTTAGGTAGATTAGTTTTTATAGTCCGCTTCAGCAACATCCTGCTCTTGGTCCCAGTCCTCATCGGACAGCCTATTTGCATCCTTCCCATCCTTTGCATCCATCCATCCTGATTAATTATTGAGAAATTCCCACTATTTAGTTCCTTAAGCTCCTCTGCATTTATATTGATAAACATCTTCGGTAAATAGAGCAATCGCCTGTTGCTCAATCTTAATACAAGCCGTTCACCATATCTAGTGTTTGTTTGCATTTAAAATGTTATAATTTTTATTAATTATCATTTGAGACAATTTTAATATTGTCTCAGGACAAAATTTTTGATTGAATTGATTGATGAAGTCCATATTATTATTTCGTTAGTATACTTTTTGATTGATGTATTTATGAAATTTTGTGGGCTATTTATACTGAATTTTGGGGAATATTTAGATTTTTTTTTTTTTTTTGGTTACATTTGCATATTTGTAAAAAAGTTGATATTCAAATTTAAAGGATGTTCGTGGTTTTATGGTGCTTAAAATTTATCATACAATGTAAATACAAAAATATTAGAGTTGATGCTTGATTGAGATTAAGTAAACACATTTTAATAAAAAATTTGGAAGATTATGTTTTACTATTTTAATAAAAAATTTGGAAGATTATGTTTTACTATTTTAATCACTATCAGAAAAAAAAAGTATTCAAATTCAAATGGGATGTTTGTGGTTTTATGGTGCTTAAAATAATCATAGGACTTATTAACCAAAATCAAAACTGAAAAAAACTTATCAACAATTCATTGAAGAAAACACATTGTTAAGACCAATTTAAAAAAAAAAAAAAAAAAAAAAATTTATTTCTTTCTATTCTTCAATAGTATAATGACTCCAAGGTAATGTTTTGTAGCTATTGGATAATAATAATCTTTTATCATCAGAGCTAATTTTGGTTGGTTTATGCTATATACAGTGTGGAGTTTTGATTAACTATTTTATTAACATCATTATTCAAACAATTTAAAAAATCATCAAAAGAAATTTCATTGTTTACAATACTCTTTTTACCTCCTTTAATTTTTTTAATTTTTAATTTGTTGTCAACTTTAATAGAATACATTTTTACTCTTAAACCTACAAAATGAGACATGATATTGCCATTTAACTCATCATTCATTAGACCAACAATTTTTTTATTTACTTGAGGTATTCCCCATTTATTATCTGTGGGATAATCGCTAGTATCGAAGTGTGTGTAACAATCATTTTTCATAATTTCATAAATATTAGTATTAGAAATTTCATAAATTAAACTATCAGTATCTGTATAAATAATTGAACAATTTCCTCCAAATTTTGGTTTCATGTATCCATAATGATAATCATAATTTAAAGTTTTTGAAATATCTAACACACATAATCCAATATATATTGGTTTACAAAAATATACTTCTGATTTAAAAAGCTCTATTGCTACCAAATTTTCATTGAAAACTGTACCACTCTTAAAGAAAGGGGATGCTATCATGGCACTAGCACCATATCTACCCATCCATTTTGAAACCAATTTAACAGAACTACATTTTCGAATATTCTGCATAGTTTTTCCAAATACTGCGTTGTTGAATAATTTAAATTGATTTTTTTCAAAATCATTTGTTGCTTCAGCTCTTAGTTTTGTATTCAAGTCAATATATGACTTTAACCAAGGAGATTGATTGAATTATATAATTCTATGAATTTTTATTAATTTTAATCCATGTTTTAGAGCTTGTTTTAAATTGCGATAATGAATAACATATTTAGATTTGTCATACAACGTTGCAAGCAATTTTTTCTGTTTAGAACCTGGTGGACACATATTTTCGGGACAAAATGGCAAATCTGAATGTAAATCATGAAGTTCTTTAGGATATTCCAAATCTACTTCAAATATATAACCCTTATTGCTGTCAACAGAAATAGAAGAAATTGTATCGGTTGAAAATTGCTCAGTATTTTCAATCCATTTAAAACTCCCATATGGTGTTGTGTCATAGAATACCCATACTGATTATTTATATCCCAATACATTAAATAGTTCTCTGCTTTGTCTTTATCAAAAGTTTCCAAATATTGATTATTCGCTTCACAATATCTTTTTGGACATTGTGTTAGACCCCAACGTATACCCCTCTCAATAAACATTATCATATCAATATCGGTAAGAAGTTCCAACTCTTTATTGGTGTACAATAACATTGCATCCCATGTATAACCCGGAAGTGTATAGTAATGAGCCGGATCTAGTTTGTGTGTTTTCAAAGAATTGTTTCGAAATTTTTCAAAAACGTCAGCCAACAACAAAACATCTGTTTTTAAATATAAATCTGAATATTCACCTAAATTTTTAATTTGTAAATTATTCCATACATTCTTAGCATGATCATAATCTTCATCGCTAACATTTGATTTGTTTAACTTATTATAAAAATGAATCTGATAGGGAAGAGTTTCTTCCTTGAACTTTTCAAAAGTATCAAAATAATCATATGGATACATCTCTTTTCTTTTTAATAAATTAATTTGATTAGATGTTAAATTTAAAAATTCTGATTCTAATATTGGATATTCGTGTAACAATGATGAAATTCCATCTAAACTAACAGGAAAGAATCTAAATGAATCTATAAATCTAAATTTAATCTTACAGTCATCAATATTTTTTGTACATATATATTTTTCCTTATTAAGTGGTAATACATATACATTACCTTCACCTATTTTATGAATATCTTTTATAATAAAATGTGCATCATATGAACTCAAATTATGAAAAATGATTGGTACATTTAAGTCATCTTGAAAATTTAAATTACAGCTGCTATGTGCAGCTCCGCGATATTTACCAGTTAAATGGCAATGGTCACGTACTCTTTTACAAGTGGAAGTAAATTGTTTTCCACAAATAATACATTGTTCAGCTAATCTAAAATTTAATTCTTCCTCATTTGAAATTATCATTTTTTTAATTTGACATAATTCATCATTTAAAATAGTTCTTAATACTTTAAGTTCAGACATAAACCAAGCAATACAATCTTCACCACTATAAGATGTATAAGTTTCAAAACCTGAATGATATGAAGATTTTATATAATACCCTATTGAACATGGAATATGTTCCTGATATTTATTACCTGCATCAGTTTCTTTTAAAATGCATTCAATATCTGCATATATTACAATTGGAACCATTAGCTTATTTTTAAAATTCTTAAAACTAAGAGTATTATCTTCTAATGTGCGTAATCTTACTTTACAATTATTTTGATTGAAACAATCTACCTGATGAACTTCCAATTTTTCCTCGCTATGAAAATAATGTAAGCAGCGGTTGCAAATATGTATCGCATGATTTTGATTAGATGTATTTGATGAAACTAGCCTTGACAAGTTTTTGATTAGTTACACAATGTTGTTTGATTACAATTGTATCATCATCATAAATATCAGTTACTTCTTCTAATAATAATAAATTGATATGTTGCTTATCTAAAATTTAAAAAAATTATTGTAATTTAAAATTTGACTGAAGTTAAAATTATTGTTATACCTTTCTGCACCACTTTTGACAGTCTTAATGGAAATATTTCTTTCCGTTTTTTCTGTTCCATTTCAGTATGAGTAAACACATTAATTGATACACGTTTTCTTCAAAAATTCCAATTTTATTAATTTGCATTGGAAAATCTATACCATCCAAATCTAATACATCGGTATAGTCCGGATAACTTGAAATCCTATTTGAATTTATTTCTGTAGGAAATTGTGCAGAAACAAACAAACAGCCCAAGCGAAACAGGCATCATCATTATTTCTTACATTTACACAAGCTTTTTTTCTTAAAATTTCCGATGGTGTTGATGAGCTACATTTTATTGGTGAATGATTGTTAATATTGATTACTAGGTTGAGAATAGCTGAAAGGGCCCATCCACTATCCTTTTCTTGAAACTCTTCTAATTTTCTTAATAGTGAATCTATATATAATAGACTCACTTATAATTTTGTTCAAATCATCCTCCTTATAGATGGTCACATTTTTGGTGTTTAAATGTTTGAGCTCTCTATTTTCATCATCATCATCATCTTTACTTTTAAATACTTTGACTTCGCCACAAAATGTGTAATTAATTTTAATACTCCAATTTTATTATTATTATTTGACTAAAACTTTTTTAGTCAAGTTCACAATCAAATAAAAAATCTCCCTGGTTTTTTTAAGTTTTTAGACTTTAAAATGGCAGTTGGCAGCTTTATTTTCAAATAAAACAGGCCATCTTTCTAAACTTTGAATTCAAACCCAACTTTAAAAATTTTTTTTATTTTTTAAATAAATGTTAAATTAAGTTTAAACTTTAATAATTTTGTATTTAACCAAACTAGTTCAAGCTTGTTATTATTTCTTTCAAAACTTTTTTAGTCAAGTTCACTATCAATAAAAAATCTTTATGGCTTTTTTAAGCTTTTCAACTTCAAAATGGCAGTTGACAGTTTAATTTTCAAACATAATGGACCAGCTTTCTGAGCTTTGAATTCAAACCCAACTTTAAACATTTTTTTAATTTTTCAAATAAATATTAAATTAGTTTAAGCTTTAATAATTTCGTATTTAAACCAAACTTTAAAAACTTTTAGCCTGAATATCACATCATTTCACAAATTTATAATATAAATATTAAATTAAATTTAAACTTTAATAATTTTGTATTTAAACCAAGTTTTTTCTTTTTTAGTACTTATAGGTATATAGTTTTAAATCAAGTTTTTAAAACTTTCAATATGAAATACTTACTCATTTCTTTTAAAAATGTTATGCTTAGTTCAACCATGTTATTATTTGTTTCAAAACTTTTTTATTCAAGTTCACAATAAAATAAAAAATCGCAATAGTTTATTTAAGCTTTTCAACCATAAAATGCAGCTGAGCTTAATTTTCAAAATAACGCACGAGCTTTATAAGCTTTTTATTTAGAACCCCCATATCTATACTACTCACATTAAAAAAATTTCATATTGAAATATATTAATTCGTTTTTCAATTTATAATTTTCGACTTCTAATGACTCTATCAGGTTACTTTTTTGTAAAAATATTTTTCATCAATCAAATTAGTAATGAAAAAAACCAAGGGTTTTTAAATATGTATGTACCTACATATGCATGTTTGCAAATAAAAAACTAATATTAGATCTTTGTTCAAGTTTTTTTAGTTAGAATAGTATGAAAAAATAAAGTCACACTATCGTCAAGTTGAAGGTAACACTATATTATTAAGAAAAGATATTAACAGAAATAGAAACATAATATTGGAGCTTTAATTTTTCTATATAACTTCAAAAAAATTTGGACAGATGTTCAAATTGCAGGTCTTTAAAAATTGGAAATTTCAGTTTTTGTACTCTTACAGCTCCCAAACCGGGGGCAATGCAAAAATATTTTCTGAAATGACTCATACTTATTTTCAAAAATCTAACTCCTCTGAAATTTCAAATTTCTAATTTAAACCGTTTGGAAGATAGAAGTTGTCAAGTGTTCCGTGTTCAGTATAAACAGCATTTGAAAATAAACAAAAAGAAAAAAACAACACAAAGAATCATTTTACTCAAATAAAACAAATGTAAATACTTAACTGAGTAAAGGTTAAATCCTGGATAACTCCTGGTCTCATCGACAACAACCACATCTTGAAACTGCACAAATCCATTTTTTTTTATAAATATATTAAATTGTATGTTTACATTAAATTTTATATATGTATGTACATTGTAACTTAAAGTATTATTGATACTTACATTAATTGTGAAAATCAAACAAATTCACAATATTATATAGAAATTGTCAAAATATAATTGTTTTTATTTTGTAATACAAGATGTCAGTTACATTGACTAAAATCAATTTAATTCACAATAATTTTATATTTTTTATACACTCGATCATTTTAACTTTTTTATATACATACACTACTTATTATGTTTTTTATATACTTTTTTTTGTTTCACTTTATTATGTACTTTGAATTCAAGGTTACTGAACTTGAGTTAAACGTTAGTCCTGAACCGTTTAACTCAAGTTTATATAAAGCCAAATTTTATGAATTTTTAATTACTCCTTATCGTATAGCCGTAAAGAAAGTTAAAACAATGCGTTTTAATTTTCTATTTGATAATATATATTTTACAGTGCATAATATATTTGAATTTTTAAACCGTGCGTTTTTTTAATCCAAGTTTTATTGAGCACAAAACATCAGGGATTTCGCAAAAATTGATGTAATAAGTTTTAATATAATTATCTTTTATGTGCGTAATTAGTCTTTTCCCTAATATTACAATATGTATGTGCGGCTAACTGTATGTTATATGGTCTACCTATATTGGCACATACATATGTGTCTACCCTTATTGGCACATACATATGTCACCATATATTTACTCGGCGTAGTAAAGACCTATTGCTGTATACACCTATTGCTATTGCTGTTTACCGTATATTCATATTCAAGGTACGGTCACCTATATAATTTACTCAGCAAAGTTAATTGCTAATTCAATTATTTTAAGAGAATTTTTTCCTTAACAAAAATATTTATCTAATTCAATTATGAGACTTCAGCGAAGTAAATTGCTAAATGTATAAAATTAAAAGAAGATGTTCACTTTGGTTTAGTCAGAATAATTCTGTTTTATATATGTACTAAATACCAATTCTTATATACTATTTTGGATTTCTCCAAATCAATACAATTTTATCAAAGTCAATAAATTATAAAAATTTATTGCTTTGTTTCTAAGAATTATATATGGGTTAAAAAGTAATGTACTTCATCGACCTAGTTTCATTTCCATATGCATTTGGTATTATTTCCAAAATATTATTATCTACGATAATGAATAATAAAGAAAATCATAACATTAAAATTTAGAATGAAGATGTAATTTGATCTTCTTTCTTGATGAAGATGTAATTTGAACACGGAACCCTTGACAACTTCTATCTTCCAAACGGTTTAACTTAGAAACTTGAAATTTCAGAGGAGTAATTTTTGAAAATAAGTATGAGTCATTTCAGAAAATATTTTTTGCATTGCCCCCGGTTTGGGAGCTGTAAGAGTACAAAAACTGAAATTTCCAATTTTTAAAGACCTGCAATTTGAACACCTGTCCAAATTTTTTTGAAGTTATATAAAAAAATTAAAGCTCCAATATTATGTTTTTATTTCTGTTAATATCTTTTCTTAATAATATAGTGTTACCTTAAACTTGACGAGAGTGTAACTTTATTTTTTCATACTACTCTAACTAAAAAAACTTGAACAAAGATCTAATATTAGTTTTTTATTTGCATACATGCATATGTAGGTACATCCATATATACATACCTATTTTGAAGAAATTTGATTTTGTCCTTTTTTAAAAACCCTTGGTTGTTTTCGTTACTAATTTGATTGATGAAAAATATTTTTACAAAAAAGTAACCTGATAGAGTCATTAGAAGTCGAAAATTAAAAAACGAATTAATATATTTCAATATGAAATTTTTTTTTTAATATGAGTAGTATAGATATGGGGGTTCTAGATAAAAAGCTCATAAGCTTATAAAGCTCGTGCGTTATTTTGAAAATTAAGCTCAACTGCATTTCAAGGTTGAAAAGCTAAAAAAAACTATTTAGATTTTTTTTTTTATTTTGAACTTGAATAAAAAAGTTTTGAAACAAATAATAACAAGCTTGAACTAAGCATAAAATTTTTAAAAGAAATGAAGTAAGTATTTCATATTGAAAGTTTTAAAAACTTCATTTAAAACTATATACCTATAAGTACTAAAAAAGAAAAAATTTGGTTTAAATACAAAATTATTAAAGTTTAAATTTAATTTAATATTTATATTTTAAATTTGTGAAATGATGTGATATTCAGGCTAAAAGTTTTTAAAGTTTGGTTTAAATACGAAATTATTAAAGCTTAAACTAATTTAATATTTATTTTGAAAAATTAAAAAAAATGTTTAAAGTTGGGTTTGAATTCAAAGCTCAGAAAGCTGGCCCATTATGTTTGAAAATTAAACTGCCAATTCCATTTTAAAGTTGAAAAGCTTAAAAAAGCCATAGAGATTTTTTATTTGATAGTGAACTTGACTAAAAAAGTTTTGAAAGAAATAATAACAAGCTTGAACTAGTTTGGTTAAATACAAAATTATTAAAGTTTAAACTTAATTTAACATTTATTTAAAAAATAAAAAAAAATTTTAAAGTTGGGTTTGAATTCAAAGTTTAGAAAGCTGGCCTGTTTTATTTGAAAATAAAGCTGCCAACTGCCATTTTAAAGTTAAAAAACTTAAAAAAACCAGGGAGACTTTTTATTTGATTGTGAACTTGACTAAAAAAGTTTTAGTCAAATAATAATAATAAAATTGGACTTGTATTTTGTTTTTTATATTTATAATAATAGGTTGTTATTTTATGCTTAACTGGAACTTGAAAGCATTTTATTTTAAGTTCAAGTTTAAATCAAAAGAAAATAAGTAGATGTATATTTTTGTGTTTATTAAAACTTTATTATATAGAGTTTATTTTCATAGAAATTAATATATACATAGGTAGTTAGGAATAATTACGTATATAAATAAATAAATCAACTCTAAAAAAAAAAAATATTTTGTTGGAGTAATGAATGCAATAACGCTTTTGAAACGCTGAAACAAAAACTAATGAACCATCAATTTTAAGTTACCCAAATTTTACAGAACCTTTTATTTTAACTACAGATGCATCAAACTATGCACTTGGAGCAGTTTTATCACAAGGAAAAATTGGAGAAGATAACCCAATAGCTTATGTTAGCAAATCTCTAAATAAGCATGAATTAAATAAGCCAATTATTGAGAAAGAGCTTTTGGCAATACATTGGGGTATTAACTATTTCAGACCATATCTTTTTGGTAAGAAATTTTTTAAAAGTTTTTACTGACCATAGACCTTTAGTTAGTTTATTCACGCATAAAAATCCTTCATCTAAACTGAAAAGAATACGTGTAGATTTGATGGATTACAACTTTGAAATAATATTCAAGCAAGGCAAAAAGAACACCAATGCCGATGCACTTTCGAAAAATAAAAAGGAGGAAAAATTAAATGAAAATAGTAAAAATGATAAAAATGAAATAAAAAATAAAACCACCAAAACCTTAAACATAAGTTTGAAGACTGGTCATCTTCACATTTGGAATGCAACATCATTATCACAAATAAGGTATTTAAAAAACCTTAAATTCAGAAATAATAAAAATTATAATAAAAAGAAAAATGAAAATGAATAAATTTAACTGGTACCAGATATAAAAAGAAAAATTATGAAAATTATAAAAATAAAATAATAGCAGTAAAAAATGAAATAATTGTAGAATATAGTGATAATTCTTTATCAGAGATGAAATTGATTCTGAAGAAACTTTTATTCAAGACAAGCAATTATGACATTAAAGAATTAGCCTTGGCAATAAATGATGAAATATTTGAAATTATGGATATCCAAACATTTTAAAATATAAGGTAATCTTAAGGTAAAAAAATATATATATATATATATATATATATATATATATATATATCTATATATATATAATAATTAAACTGTATAAAAATAAATTATACATAATTGTACATGATAATAAATTGAAATGTATTATTTCAAATTTTAAGAAATGTAAAATAATAAATTTATTTTTTGGGGGAAGGATGTAGTGTATCTTGATCTGTTCACAAAATTATTTTCATAACTATAAAAACAAATTTATTAGATAATTTTAAATTGCTGATCAACACTTTGTATGGTCATGTATGGAAAATTACATACATATGTTTATTTTAGTAACATACAAAAATGAATCAAAACAATTTCACTTTTTATTTTTTTGTAAAGAAGAAGATCAAATTACATCTTCATTCTAAATTTTAATGTTATGATTTTCTTTATTATTCATTATCGTAGATAATATTTTGGAAATAATAACAAATGCATATGGAAATGAAACTAGGTCGATGAAGTGCATTACTTTTTAACCCATATTTAATTCTTAGAAACAATTATTTCATTTTTTACTGCTATTATTTTATTTTTATAATTTTCATAATTTTTCTTTTTATATCTGGTACCACTTAAATTTATTCATTTTCATTTTTCTTTTTATTATAATTTTTATTATTTCTGAATTTAAGGTTTTTTAAACACCTTATTTGTGATAATGATGTTGCATTCCAAATGTGAAGATGACCAGTCTTCAAACTTATGTTTAAGGTTTTGGTGGTTTTATTTTTTATTTCATTTTTATCATTTTTACTATTTTCATTTAATTTTTCCACCTTTTTATTTTTCGAAAGTGCATCGGCATTGGTGTTCTTTTTGCCTTGCTTGAATATTATTTCAAAGTTGTAATCCGTCAAATCTACACGTATTCTTTTCAGTTTAGATGAAGGATTTTTATGCGTGAATAAACTAACTAAAGGTCTATGGTCAGTAAAAACTTTTAAAAAATTTCTTACCAAAAAGATATGGTCTGAAATAGTTAATACCCCAATGTATTACCAAAAGCTCTTTCTCAATAATTGGCTTATTTAATTCATGCTTATTTAGAGATTTGCTAACATAAGCTATTGGGTTATCTTCTCCAATTTTTCCTTGTGATAAAACTGCTCCAAGTGCATAGTTTGATGCATCTGTAGTTAAAATAAAAGGTTCTGTAAAATTAGGATAACTTAAAATTGATGGTTCAATTAGTTTTTGTTTCAGCGTTTCAAAAGCGTTATTGCATTCATTACTCCAACAAAATATTTTTTTTTTTTACAGTTGATTTATTTATTTATATACGTAATTATTCCTAACTACCTATGTATATATTAATTTCTAGGAATATAAACTCTATATAATAAAGTTTTAATAAACACAAAAATATACACTTACTTATTTTCTTTTGATTTAAACTTGAACTTAAAATAAAATGCTTTCAAGTTCCAGTTAAGCATAAAACAACAACCTATTATTATAAATATAAAAAACAAAATACAAGTCCAATTTTATTATTATTATTTGACTAAAACTTTTTTAGTCAAGTTCACAATCAAATAAAAAATCGCCCTGGTTTTTTTAAGTTTTTTAACTTTAAAATGGCAGTTGGCAGCTTTATTTTCAAATAAAACAGGCCAGCTTTCTAAACTTTGAATTCAAACCCAACTTTAAAATTTTTTTTTATTTTTTAAATAAATGTTAAATTAAGTTTAAACTTTAATAATTTTGTATTTAACCAAACTAGTTCAAGCTTGTTATTATTTCTTTCAAAACTTTTTTAGTCAAGTTCACTATCAAATAAAAAATCTCTATGGCTTTTTTAAGCTTTTCAACTTTAAAATGGAATTGGCAGTTTAATTTTCAAACATAATGGGCCAGCTTTCTGAGCTTTGAATTCAAACCCAACTTTAAACATTTTTTTTAATTTTTCAAAATAAATATTAAATTAGTTTAAGCTTTAATAATTTTGTATTTAAACCAAACTTTAAAAACTTTTAGCCTGAATATCACATCATTTCACAAATTTAAAATATAAATATTAAATTAAATTTAAACTTTAATAATTTTGTATTTAAACCAAGTTTTTTCTTTTTTAGTACTTATAGGTACATATATAGTTTTAAATCAAGTTTATAAAACCTTCAATATAAAACACTTACTTCATTTCTTTTAAAAATTTTATGCTTAGTTCAAGCTTATTATTATTTGTTTCAAAACTTTTTTATTCAAGTTCACAATAAAATAAAAAATCGCAATAGTTTTTTTAAGCTTTTCAACCTTAAAATGCAGTTGAGCTTAATTTTCAAAATAGCGCACGAGCTTTACAAGCTTATGAGCTTTTTATCTAGAACCCCCATATCTATACTACTCATATTAAAAAAAAAAATTTCATATTGAAATATATTAATTCGATTTTTAATTTTCGACTTCTAATGACTCTATCAGGTTACTGTTTTGTAAAAATATTTTTCATCAATCAAATTAGTAATGAAAAAAACCAAGGGTTTTTAAATATGTATGTACCTACATATGCATGTATGTAAATAAAAAACTAATATTAGATCTTTGTTCAAGTTTTTTTTAGTTAGAATAGTATGAAAAAATAAAGTCACACTCTCGTCAAGTTTAAGGTAACACTATATTATTAAGAAAAGATATTAACAGAAATAAAAACATAATATTGGAGCTTTAATTTTTCTATATAACTTCAAAAAAATTTGGACAGATGTTCAAATTGCAGGTCTTTAAAAATTGGAAATTTCAGTTTTTGTATTCTTACAGCTCCCAAACCGGGGGCAATGCAAAAAATATTTTCTGAAATGACTCATACTTATTTTCAAAAATCTAACTCCTCTGAAATTTCAAATTTCTAACTTAAACCGTTTGGAAGATAGAAGTTGTCAAGTGTTCCTTGTTCAGTATAAACAGCATCTGAAAATAAACAAAAAGAAAAAAACAACACAAAGAATCATATTACTCAAATAAAACAAATGTAAATACTTATCTGAGTAAAGGTTAAATCCTGGATAAATCCTGGTCTTGTTCATCGACAACATACCACATCTTGAAACTGCACAAATCCTTTTTTTTTTATAAATATATTAAATTGTATGTTTACATTAAATTTTATATATGTATGTACATTGTAACTTAAAGTATTGTTGAAACTTAGATTAATTGTCAAACTCAAACAAATTCACAATATTACATAGATCTTCTCAAAATATAATTGTTTTTATTTTGTAACATAAGATGTCAGTTACATTGTCTAAAATCAATTTAATTCAGAATAATTTTATATTTTTTATATACTCGATCCTTTTAACTTTTTTATATACTACATATGTTTTTAATGTACTTTTTTTTGTTTCACTTTACTATGTACTTTAAATTCAAGGTTACTGAACTTGAGTTAAACGTTAGTCGTGAAGCGTTTAACTCAAGTTTATATAAAGTCAAATTTTATGAATTTTTAATTACTCGTTATCGTATAGCCGTAAAGAAAGTTAAAATAATGCGTTTTAATTTTCTATTTGATAATATATATTTTACAGTGCATAATATATTTGAATTTTTTAAACAGTGCGTTTTTTTAATACAAGTTTTATTGAGCATAAAACATCAGGGATTTCGCAAAAATTGATATAATAAGTTTTGATATAATTATCTTTTATGTGCGTAATTAGTCTTTTCCCTAATATTACAATATGTATGTGCGGCTAACTGTATGTTATATGGTCTACCCCTATTGGCACATACATGTGTCTACCCTTATTAGCACATACATATGTCACCATATATTTATACGGCGTAGTGAACACATATTGACACCTGTAGACACCTATTGCTATTGCTGTTTACCGTATATTCATATTCAAGGTACGGTCACCAATATAATTTACTCAGCAAAGTTAATTGCTAGCTCAATTATTTTAAGAGAATTTTTTCCTTAACAAAAATATTTATCTAATTCAATTATGAGACTTCAGCGAAGTAAATTGCTAAATGTATAAAATTAAAAGAAGATGTTCACTTTGGTTTAGTCAGAATAATTCTGTTTTATATACAAAATACCAATTCTTATATACTATTTTGTATTTTTGCAAATCAATACAATTTTATCAAAGTCAATAAATTATAATAATTGACTGCTTTGTTTCTAAGAATTAAATATGGGTTAAAAAGCAATATACTTCACCGACCTAGTTTCATTTCCATATGCATTTGTTATTATTTCCAAAATATTATCTACGATAATGAATAATAAAATAAATCATAACATTAAAATTTAGAATGAAGATGTAATTTGATCTTCTTTACAAAAAAATAAAAAGTGAAATTGTTTTGATTCATTTTTATATATTACTAAAATAAACATATGTATGTAATTTACCATACATGACCACACAAAGTGTTGATCAACAATTTAAAATTATCTAATAAATTTGTTTTTATAATTATGAAAATAATTTTGTGAACAGATCAAGATACACTACATCCTTCCCCCCAAAAAAAAATTTATTATTTTACATTTCTTAAAATTTGAAATAATACATTTCAATTTATTATCATGTACAATTATGTATAATTTATTTTTATACAGTTTAATTATTATATATATATATATATATTTTTTTTTACCTTAAGGTTACCTTATATTTTAAAATGTTTGGATATCCATAATTTCAAATATTTCATCATTTATTGCCAAGGCTAATTCTTTAATATATAATTGCTTGTCTTGAATAAAAGTTTCTTCAGAATCAATTTTATCTGTGATAAAGAATTATCACTATATTCTACAATTATTTTATTTTTTACTGCTCTTATTTTATTTTTATAATTTTCATAATTTTTCTTTTTATATCTGGTACCACTTAAATTTATTTCATTTTAATTTTTCTTTTTATTATAATTTTTATTATTTCTGAATTTAAGGTTTTTTAAATACCTTATTTGTGATAATGATGTTGCATTCCAAATGTGAAGGTGATCAGTTTTCAAACTAGTGTTTAAGGTTTTGGTGGTTTTATTTTTTATTTCATTTTTATCATTTTTACCATTTTCATTTAATTTTTCCTCCTTTTTATTTTTCGAAAGTGCATTGGTGTTCATTTTGCCTTGCTTGAATATTATTTCAAAATTGTAATACATCAAATCTACACGTATTCTTTTCAGTTTAGATGAAGGATTTTTATGCGTGAATAAACTAACTAAAGGTCCATGGTCAGTAAAAACTATAAATTTCTTACCAAAAAGATATGGTCTGAAATAGTTAATACCCCAATGCATTGCCAAAAGCTCTTTCTCAATAATTGGCTTATTTAATTCATGCTTATTTAGAAATTTGCTAGCATAAGCTGTTGGGTTATCTTCTCCAATTTTTCCTCGTGATAAAACTGCTCCAAGTGCATAGTTTGATGCATCTGTAGTTAAAATAAAAGGTTCAGTAAAATTTTGATAACTTAAAATTGATGGTTCAATTAGTTTTTGTTTCAGCGTTTCAAAAGCGTTATTGCGTTCATTACTCCAACAAAATATTTTTTTTTTTTTTAAGAATTGATTTATTTATTTATATACGTAATTATTCCTAACTACCTACATATAAGTTAATAACATTTATTGTCCAGGTCAAATTCCACTTTCAAAGTTAACGCACCTAATTATTTCGCAACAATTTGTCACATCAGCAAAATTATAACAGTTGGGAAATATTAAAATCATATTTTCCCACATCGGCAAATCACGTTGCAATAAAATGTGAATGCAAGTAAGAATATTTGGATAATCAAAAACTTAATTATTTTATGTTAATTTAAATTTGATAGTCAATAAAGAAAGACGGTTTAATTTTAAATTAATTAATCTTTTTTATTTAAACATTTTCAAATAACAAAATTTACAAAAAATTATAAATTAAAATTTATTTTTTTATCGATCCCGGAGTAGCAAATTCTTAACTGGCGCCCGAGCAGGGACCATTAGATTTATCGGTGTAGTGTAAAAGTGTAAACCAAAAAAAAATTATTTCAAACAAAAAAAAAACAATAAGAAAAAAAAACATTTAGTGAAAATTCGAAATTGAACAATTAAAAACATTTAGTGAACAATTAATTTGAGATCGAGCAGTTAATTAAAAGAAAGAAAAACTTTTAATAAACTCTTGAAATAAAACAACAAAAAAAAAAAAAACAGTAACTTAAATAAAAATTATATTGCTACAAAGTAAAAGAAATTAATAATAATAAGACAAATCTAATTGTACAAAATAATTGCATAAAAAAAAAAAAAAAAAACTTTTTCTACTAACATTACTAACACACTAACAATATTAATAATTAACAAAGTAATAAAAATATTTTTTTGCAATTTTAATATTATAATAAAGACAGGTGAGCACTTGGTCCAAACACTGCACTTTAAATCGCGCAGCAAGTAGGATAAATTTCTATCCGAAATCTTACCAGCAAGAAGAGTTAGGAAACGAGGCCCCTTAGTAGCTCCCCAAAGGGAATAAAAAGGTGCTGCACTACGGTGTGCTTGAAACAAAGATCACCAGAAGTACGTGTCAGCAGCCGCCTAATTCGTTGGTATCAAAGACTGCAAATAGTTTCCTACAGTTTGTCACTCCGAGGAATCATCTTCACGTAAGCAACATTTTACTTTCTCATCTATTGATATTTAAAACAAAAACTTCAAGCAATTGTGAGAAAAAAAAAAAATAAAAAAATAGTAACAAAAATTTTAAGAAATAAAAATAATTTTTTATAAAAGAAAAATTGAAAAAATTTTTATATGAAGAAAATTATACTAAATTGAAGAAAAATTAAAATTATATTAAAAATAAAATTATATTAAAAGAAAAAACAATAATATAGAAAAATAAATATTTTTGTGTTTTGCATTTTGTGAATCAAGCCTTAATTTACCCAAAGTGAGGGTGCTTTGGGCACAGAATCGCAAAACTTCCAATATCAAAAAATAAAATTTTTTTTTTATTAATATAATCATAGTTGATTCATACGTCAACAAGTATCTCTATATAAAGAGAGAAAAGTGTGAAAATCAACCTTTATTATATAAATTTTACGAAAAGTAAAGAAAAATAACAAAAATTAAAAATAAAAGGATCAACAATAAAATTAAGAATCAACAATAAAATTTTAAACATTGAAAATTGTAATTAAAAAATAAAAATAACGATCGCTTCATTAAATAATAAATTTTTTTTTTAATAGATCTGATAATTTTAAGAAATTTTTTTTTTATTTAAATTTTTATTATAAGGTAACATTTAAATAGAAATAAATTGTAAAAATTATAAAACAAAATTTTAAAATAGAATAAAATAGAAATAAAATAAGAAATAAAATTTATTAGAAAAAAAATTCCATATGCTTAAAGTTTACCACGAATTTAATTATATTATTACTACATATTACTTTCTAAATAAGATACTTTAAATAAATTTTATCATATTTATGTTAAAAAAATAAAATATTATAATTAAAATTCTTAAATAACTAAAATTTTTTTAACAAATTAAGAAATTATTTTGACTAAATAAATGAAAATTAATAAGAATAAATAAATAAAAGAAAAATTTTGTAATAAAATTATATGACTTTAATTTTCTATTATATTTTTACTAAATTTTATTATATTTATAGACAATAATCATAATATTAGTAAAAGAATAATAAAAAAATAATAACAAAACTTATATTAAAAGAAAAATAAGTGATAATTATATTTGTAAAACAGGATTAAATAAGTAAGTCAAATTTTTAAATCTTTCAAAGAATTAACGTTGGTATTGATCGCTTACTCCATTTTTTTGAAATACTAATCGGATGTTCTTGAAAAAAAGTAATATTCTTGAGTTTCCGTAATAACATTTAACTCTCGTTTTTGATTTCAAAAGGATTTTTCTTGATTTCGAAGGACAGAATTGAATAAATTAATTAATAACTATTGTTTTGATAAATTAAAATAAATATTAAATAAATATTTAACTGTCCTATCGTCTAAATTCGCAAATTTTATTCCTATTTTCTTATTCTCTTATTAAAAATATTTTTCTTTTTCCCCCCCTTTTATTCTTTCTTTTGGTTTTACGTCCTTAAAGAGAATAACTTACCTTTCTTTTTTGATTAATTGATTACGTTTTTTCATCCACTTATAAATTTTCTAACTGATATGGCCGCACTACGTATAAATTTTGAGAGACCCATGCGCGTAATGTCAACACCAGAAGTACCAGAGGTGGAAGAACCAGATGTGAGCCCAATAGCGTCATCTCATCATGAGCACGAGCACTCAGATTATATTAGGGAAACGCTAAGGGAAATGGTTCAATACGAAACCAGACGTATGTTTAGAGAGGCACACGGGATACGTACCCTTCTGACGACGACGAGGTGGATCAAGAAATAAATATAGAGAACGATTTTAATTTAGAAGGTATGGACAAGGTACCCGAAGTAGTTAAAGAGATAGAAAAGTTTTCGGGCGAGACAGGAGAATATGGTTCTTGGAGAAAAGACGTGGACAGAATCATTGGAAAGTAGGAGCACTTAAGAGGTACATCAAAATATTATGGGATTTTGAGTACTATTAGAAGAAAAATAAAAGGAGAAGCTGATGCGGTCCTAGAATCCTTTAATGTTCCGTTAAACTGGCACAAAATTCTTAGATGTCTTGATAGGTATTATGCTGATAAAAGAAATATTCGTACTTTGGTATATCAAATGTCAAATAAGAAGCAAGGAAATTTAACCGTTGAACATTTTTACAAAGAAATATTCCAACATCTCACATTAATATTAAAAAGGGTTTCATCTATGAATTTGACCCCAGACGCATATAATGCCATGACTAAAATGTACAGGGAAACAGCGTTGGACACTTTCATCCGAGGATTGAATAAAAATCTCTCCACGCAAATAAGCCTATTTAATCCAAAGGATCTGTCACAAGCTTTAGATTTGTGTCTGAGAGCACACACTCCACATCAACGCTTAAATCGTAGTCCAAATCTCAAAACGAATGCTCACACCGGACCCAATCCTAGAGACAGAAACGAATTTACACATAGAAATATATGACCACAAAATTCGTATAATAGATCTAACTTCTACAACCACAGGCGAACCTCATGGCAGTCTAATAATAATCATAACTATAATTATAACTCACTTCAGCAACAGCCCAGAGAGCAAAGAAGCCACCAATTGAAACCGGAGCCTGCAAGTTCAAACCAGACTCATTTGCCGCGATACAATAGAAACTTCAACAATAGACCGGCATATCACAACAACTACCATTACAACTCAAGAAGAGATATCAATAACAACAAGAGAACAACAATTCATGACTCATACCAACCTAATAAGACGCAAAGGCTTAACTACACGTGACCGTCACCAATAAACGAAGAAGAGAGGGAGAAGGAAGTTTGCAAAGAATGTTCGTCCTGCAAATAAAAATCACCCAATTCTTTTTTAGATTAGGCTCATCCTCGATCCCGTACATCGAACATCAAACAAGGAACGGGGAAATTTTAAAGTTTCTTATAGACACGGGGTCTAATAAGAATTATATTCAAGCAAGATATGTAAAAAATCCTATTCAAAATGAGAAGGAGTTCCAGATTAGTTCAGTTGGAGGCAACATTACAGTTACTCATTACGCTCAAATAGATCTCTTTAAACAAACACCGAAAATACCAAAAATAAAATTTTTCATTCTACCAAATTTAACCACTTTTGATGGAATTATAGGAAACGATACGCTTACAAGTTTAAATGCAGTCATCCATACAAAGGAAAGCCGTTAAGTCCTGCAAGGAAATTTAACATTTGCGCTTAAGCAATTAATATCGGAATCAGTCAATAAAATAGAACGCAGAACGTCACATCTAAACACTCAACAAAAAGAAAAACTAAGCTGGCTCATAAATAATTTTACAAATTTATTCGCAGATCCTAATAAGAGGCTCACTTATACCACCGTAGTGAAAGCGGAAATAAGAACCACAACAAACGAACCTGTTTTTTCCAAAAGTTATCCATATCCAATGGCCTTAAAACCCGAAATCGATAAGCAAAGCCATCAGCTTCTGGAAGATGAAATCATCAGGCCTTCCAGATCACCATATAATCCGCCGGTATGGATTGTGCCGAAAAAAGGGGATGCTTCTGGCGAAAAGAAATACAGAATGGTGATTGACTATAGGAAAATTAACAAGATAACAATTGCTGATAAATACCCAATACCGGAAATAGATGAGGTTCTTAAGAATTTGGGCAGCAATAAAATTTTTACAGTTATAGATCTTAAGAGGACGAAAATGAACACTTCGGGAATCTTGAAAATATATTTAAAACTCTGGAGGCAGCTAACATGAAGATACAGCTTGACAAGTCCGAGTTTCTAAAAAACGAAGTTGAGTTTTTAGGTTTTATCATTTCTGCAGAAGGAGTAAAAACTAATCCGAAAAAAGTAGATGCCATATGTGACTTACCAGCACCCAAATCTTTAAAGGAACTGAGATCATTCCTAGGAATGTCAGGGTATTACAAACAATTTATACTCGATTATGCAAAAATCGCTAAACCCCTGACAACCCTTTTGAGAGGGGAAGGAGGACGTGTGTCCAAGTTTCAATCAAAAATATACCTATAAACCTGGATGATGAAGCTAAAAATGCATTTCTCACTTTGAAGAATGCATTAATTTCCAAAGAAGTTGTATTAGCATATCCAAATTTCGAAAAGGAATTTGAACTCACTACTGATGCCTCCAACTATGCGATTGGAGCAGTGTTAGCACAGGAGAAGAAACCTATCACCTTCTTATCAAGGACTCTGAACAAAACTGAAGAGTTCTACGCTACCAACGAAAAGGAAATGCTGGCGATTATTTGGTCTTTAACAACGTTAAGAAGTTTTCTTTATGGGACAAGAAAAGTTGTAATCTACACTGATCACCAACCATTGACTTACGCTCTTAGCAACAAAAATTTGAACAGCAAACTTAAGAGATGGAAGGCAATACTGGAAGAATATAACTACGAATTAAGATATAAACCCGGCTCAACAAACGTCGTAGCAGATACACTGTCCAGACTTGTTTCGAAAACTCAAACAAACGCTTTAACTGTAATTCAACACAGTAGCGACAGTTCATATCACAACTGTATTCAATTAGTCGAGGCTCCAATCAATGTATTCAGAAATCAACTTATATTAAAAATAGGAGATCAAAGCGAACAAGTAGAATTAAAACCATTTACTAATTATTTCAGACATATTATCACAAAGGACGAATTTTCTGAAAAGGATTTAATTAACATCTTGAAAAAGCGAATAAATCCACATGTCATAAATGGAATTATGACTACCGAAAAAAATATGGGAATAATACAAAAGATCCATGCAGATAATTTAATTAATTCTAAAATTAGATTCACTAGATTTATAGTAGAAGATGTCATAGACGAAACCCAACAAAAAGAAATTATAATCGAAACCCATAGACGTGCTCATCGGAATGCTCAGAAGAACAAGGCCCAAATTATTTCGAAATACTACTTTCCAGGAATGCCAAAGAAAATATCGGATTTTGTTAAAAACTGTTCTATATGTAAACAGAACAAATATGATAGGCATCCGAACAACCCAGAAATCAATAGTACACCCACCCCAACCTTTGCTGGACATACAATTCACATCGATATTTTTCTACTGAATCCAAACTAGTCCTTACAGCAATTGATAAATTAACCAAATTTGCTCAAGGTAGAATAATAGAAAGCAGATCAATCGAAGATATTCGTTTACGATTAAGAGATATACTTTTTTATTATGGAGTTCCAGAGTTCGTAATAATGGATAACGAAAAGGCTCCTAACTCCGCCTCCATTAGAGCTATGATGGAAGACGAGCTTAAAATTAAAATTTTCACAACGCCACCGTATAAAAGCGAGGTAAATGGACAAGTGGAAAGATTTCACTCCACGTTATCAGAAATCATGCGTTGCTTAAAGGCTGAAAAAGTAAATCGTAATTTCGAAGAATTATTACAAAGATCCATAAATGAATACAACCATACAATTCATTTGGTAACAGGAAAAAAACCAATTGAGCTTTTTTTAGGAAGAATTCCGAATATCAGTCCAGAAGAATTTGAAAAAACTAGACTAAATAACATCGAAAAATTAAAGAACAAACAAAGGAAAGATCTAAAATACCATAACAAACAAAAAAACCAATTAAACAATATGATGTAGGACAAACTATTTATGTGAAACACAACAAAAGAATAGGGTTCAAACTTACTTACAGATTTAAAAAAGAAAAAGTTAAAGAAAATTACAAAACAACCATTCTTACAGAATCAGGCAGAATAGTGCACAAATCTAATATCAGATCATAATTTAGTTTTATCCTTTTTATTCAATACTTTTCATTACTTTCGTTACTGTCTCTATCCTCCATGTTTACTATTTTTAGATTTCTCATGTGGAAAACTTTTGCAGAGATTCAAATTTTGGATTTTAATGGATCACCCGCTGTAGTCATAAATCTTGGACAGGCCAAGATTCAAGAAGGAAGCTTTAGATTAATTCACACAATTGACCTGACAACAATACAAAATTCATTACAGGAAATTAATTTCGTACTAGAAGAAGAAGAAACAAAATCTCATTTCTTATATCCCTATTTGGAACATGAACTTTTACAAATTCAGGATCTGTTAGTTGAATACGAAGTACACCAGAAACAGAAAAGAGCTATCAATGCTGTTGGAAGCTTATGGAAATGGATAGCTGGAACTCCTGACCATAAGGACTTTGTGATGATTAAACGCAAATTACATGATGCTTTGGAAAATACCAACTCACAAGTAATCATAAACAAGGTGTTTAGCGACCAAATTAATAATATAACACAAGTCACAAATTCAATCATAGAAAATATTAGGTCACGTAATGGATTTAGCGATCAAAATGCTGAAAGAATTCGATATAAATTAAAATTATTAAAGGAAGAAGTTATCAATATCAACTACGCGGTCCATTGGGCTAAAGCAGGGGTTATAAATTCTGTATTGCTACCAAAAACTGAAATAGCAATACTTACAAAAGTATTGAATCAAGAAAATTTTCCTTATACTACACCCGAAGACGCTCTAAATTATAGTAATATAAAAATTATTTGTAATGGTACTTATTTATTTTATCTTGTTGAAATTCCTTTAACGAAATATGACATATTTGATAATTTAGCTTTAAGATTAATAAAAAATAATAATACAATAGTAAAAACAGATTTTAACCATATTTTAGTAAATAAAAACCAAGTATATGGAATTTTAAAAGATTGTAAGAGCACAAGCTCAATTTTATTATGTAATAAACAAAATATTGTAAACATATCCAATTTTACTTGCATTCCGAATATTTTAAAAGGGAAACGTTCAACATGTAATATCACGAATGGACATCATATACCGAATATAGAAAAAATCACCGACGGAATAATCCTGTTGAATCAGTTTAACGGCACAATCAGCACAAATGGTGAAGCGAAAACAATCAAAGGGACATATTTAATAATTTTCAAAAATTCAACGGTTTCAATAAATAATACAACCTTCATATCACGTGAACTAACATCAACTAAAGTATTACCGACTTTACTCCAGCCAAAAATGATAAAAGAAGAGTTTCACGAACATCTATCATTAGAAATGTTGAAGGACGTTCACATCAACAACACGCAGGAAATTAAAATTTTAAAAAAGCAGAGATTCGGAGACAAAATGATTAGTTTATTAAGTATTGCATCAAGCACAGTCACAGTTATAATCATAATAATATTTCTTATAACAATAAATTTAAAGAAGAGAAGGAACAAATTAATCATCAATAATCAACATCCCGTAAAAGAAGATAAACAAGTTGATTCAAGTAAACCCAAGGAACTAGATAAAGTAGATCCTAATTATTCAGTTAAAAAAACTACGAGCAACCATCATCCAATCGCACTACAAAGAACACCTTACAAGTTACCGTTTCCTCGACAGTGATGGAATGAGGCCATTCGATTTTTGAGAGGGGAAGAGTTAATAACATTTATTGTCCAGGTCAAATTCGACTTTGAAAAGTTAACGCACCTAATTATTTCGCAACAATTTGTCACATCAGCAAAATTATAACAGTTGGGAAATATTAAAATCATATTTTCCCACATCGGCAAATCACGTTGCAATAACATGTGAATGCAAGTAAGAATATTTGGATAATCAAAAACTTAATTATTTTATGTTAATTCTAATTTGATAGTCAATAAAGAAAGACGGTTTAATTTTAAATTAATTAATCTTTTTTATTTAAACATTTTCAAATAACAAAATTTACAAAAAATTATAAATTAAAATTTATTTTTTTATCGATCCCGGAGTAGCAAATTCTTAACTTATATATTAATTTCTATGAAAATAAACTCTATATAATAAAGTTTTAATAAACATAAAAATATACAATTACATATTTTCTTTTGATTTAAACTTGAACTTAAAATAAAATGCTTTCAAGTTCCAGTTAAGCATAAAACAACAACCTATTATCAGCTATTATTATAAATATAAACAAAACGAGGAAGAATACAGTTGCCTTTGTCAACTCTTAGATACCCGTACGAACCGTTAGTATGTTCACAGCCTGTCACTTTGATTACAATATTATTTTTTTAATATTTTAGTATTTTAAAATAATTTGGGTGAATTTTATAATTTCTATAATTTTATAATTTTATATGTTTATACATTCTTCAAAAGCAGATTTTAACCTTCCACATAACGATTATCAATCCAAAACTTTTTCAAATATTCTATAGTACCATTTAATACTAAGCGGTAAATGTATATTAAATTTACTTAGTACAAAATAGTAAATATAATTTTAAATATTATATTATATTATATTTAAATATTCCATTGACAGAATAATTTCTTATAAGTACAATAAAATACATATATGTATGTAAATACGGCGCTATATAATATACATATATACTCTTATCATTCATTCCCTAGTGACATATACGATATGTAAATAGACATGATATTATATAAGTATGTATATATATCAATATCATATAAATAAAAATTCTTCAAATTATCGAGTAAAACAAAATGGAAAAAATTCGTTAAAGAAATTTGTTAGAAAATTTGAAAAAATCAAGTAACACTTTCGTCAATTATAAAGTAACCCTATATTATTAAAAAAAGTTGTTAACAGAAATAAGAGTATAATGTTTAAGCTTTAATTTTTATGTATTACTTCAAAAAAATTTTAACAGGTGTTCAAGTTACAGGTGTTTAAAAATAGGAAATTTTCAGTTTTTGACCCCTTACAGCTCCTAAACGGGGAGTAATACAAAAAAAATTTTTGAAATGACTCATTTTCAAAGATCTAACTTCTGTCAAAACTTCAAGTTTCCAACTTTAACCATTAAGAAGATAGAAGGGTTAAAGGATTTTGCAAAATTTGAGTTTCGCATAACGGTAAATTAAGACATCTTATGCCACAAATATATATTTATTGTATATATACTTTTAAAGCTAATGAAAGTAGTAATCGTTTGGCGTTTTCAAAATGAAGATATACCTTATACAACTTGTGCTATAACAATTTAAATATAGAGCTTTTTTAAACCTTTGACGAGCTGTAGCTCCGTAACGGGTGGGGCTACAAAAAAAAGTTATTAAAAATAAAATTAATATTTTTATGAGATCTATCAGCAGTTAAAATTTCATAGCTCTATTTCAAAAAAAATGTCGGGATCTAAAAGTTAGGTGTTCGAGAGCTACCCTAAGTTTTGGTCCAAACTCAACCAAAATAGGGAACCTACAAATTACTCCCAGCATATTTTGTGTAAATTTCAAGATTCTAGCTTTCTTAGTTTTTGAGTTAGCGTGCTGACGGACGGACGGACGGACGGACATGGCTCAAAAGTCTTAGAATTTTTTTCTGATCCGATCCATACCTTTGAAGGTATATCTAGCTCGCTTATTTCGAGGTGTTACAAACGGAGGAGTAATTTTATTATACCCGATCCTATCGTACGGGTATAAAAATACAAGTCCAATTTTATTATTATTATTTGACTAAAACTTTTTTAGTCAAGTTCACAATCAAATAAAAAATCTCCCTTGTTTTTTTAAGTTTTTTAACTTTAAAATGGAAGTTGGCAGCTTTATTTTCAAATAAAACGGGCCAGCTTTCTAAACTTTGAATTCAAACCCAACTTTAATTTTTTTTTTATTTTTTAAATAAATGTTAAATTAAGTTTAAACTTTAATAATTTTGTATTTAAACCAAACTAGTTCAAGCTTGTTATTATTTCTTTCAAAACTTTTTTAGTCAAGTTCACAATCAAATAAAAAATCTCCCTGGTTTTTTTAGGTTTTTTAACTTTAAAATGGCAGTTGGCAGCTTTATTTTCAAATAAAACAGACCAGCTTTCTAAACTTTGAATTCAAACCCAACTTTAAAATAGTTTTTTATTTTTTAAATAAATGTTAAATTAAGTTTAAACTTTAATAATTTTGTATTTAAACCAAACTAGTTCAAGCTTGTTATTATTTCTTTCAAAACTTTTTTAGTCAAGTTCACTATCAAATAAAAAATCTCCCTGGTTTTTTTAAGTTTTTTAAGTTTAAAATGGCAGTTGGCAGCTTTATTTTCAAATAAAACAGGCCAGCTTTCTAAACTTTGAATTCAAACCCAACTTTAAAATTTTTTTTTATTTTTTAAATAAATATTAAATTAAATTTAAACTTTAATAATTTTGTATTTAAACCAAGTTTTTTCTTTTTTAGTACTTATAGGTATATAGTTTTAAATCAAGTTTTTAAACTTTCAATATGAAATACTTACTTCATTTCTTTTAAAAATTTTATGCTTAGTTCAAGCTTATTATTATTTGTTTCAAAACTTTTTTATTGAAGTTCACAATAAAATAAAAAATCTCAATAGTTTTTTTAAGCTTTTCAACCTTAAAATGCAGTTGAGCTTAATTTTCAAAATAACGCACGAGCTTTATAAGCTTATGAGTTTTTTATCTAGAACCCCCATATCTATACTACTCATATTAAAAAAAAAATTTCATGTTGAAATATATTAATTCGTTTTTTAATTTTCGACTTCTAATGACTCTATCAGGTTACTTTTTTGTAAAAATATTTTTCATCAATCAAATTAGTAATGAAAAAAACCAAGGGTTTTTAAATATGTATGTACCTACATATGCATGTATGCAAATAAAAAACTAATATTAGATCATTGTTCAAGTTTTTTTAATGAGAATAGTATGAAAAAATAAAGTCGCATTCTCGTCCAGTTTAAGGTAACACTATATTATTAAGAAAAGATATTAACAGAAATAAAAACATAATATTGGTGCTTTAATTTTTGTATATAACTTCAAAAAAATTTGGACAGGTATTCAAATTGCAATTCTTTAAAAATTGGAAATTTTAGTTTTTGTACTCTTACAGCTCCCAAACCGGGGAAATGAAAAAAATATTTTCTGAAATGACTCATACTTATTTTCAAAAATCTAACTCCTCTGAAATTTCAAGTTTCTAAGTTAAACCGTTTGGAATATAGAAGTTGTCAAGTGTTCCGTGTTCAGTATAAACAGCATCTGAAAATAAACAAAAAAAAACAACAACAATACAAAGAATCATATTACTCAAATAAAACAAATGTAAATACTTATCTGAGTAAAGGTTAAATTCTAGATAAATCCTGGTCTTGTTCATCGACAACATACAACATCTTGAAACTGCACAAATCCGTTTTTTTTTATAAATATATTAAATTGTATGTTTACATTAAATTTTATATATGTATGTACATTGTAACTTAAAGTATTGTTGAAACTTAGATTAATTGTCAAAAGCAAACAAATTCACAATATTACATAGAAATTGTCAAAATATAATTGTTTTTATTTTGTAATACAAGATGTCAGTTACATTGACTAAAATCAATTTAATTCAGAATAATTTTATATTTTCTATATACGCGATCCTTTTAACTTTTTTATATATTTTTAATACACTACATATATTTTTAATATACTTTTTTTTGTTTCACTTTATTATGTACTTTAAATTCAAGGTTACTGAACTTGAGTTAAACGTTAGTCCTGAACCGTTTAACTCAAGTTTATATAAAGCCAAATTTTATGAATTTTTTATTACTCGTTATCGTATTGCCGTAAAGAAAGTTAAAACAATGCGTTTTAATTTTCTATTTGATAATATATATTTTACAGTGCATAATATATTTGAATTTTTTAAACAGTGCGTTTTTTTAATCCAAGTTTTATTGAGCATAAAACATCAGGGATTTCGCAAAAATTGATATAATAAGTTTTGATATAATTATCTTTGATGAGCGTAATTAGTCTTTTCCCTAATATTACAATATGTGTGTGCAGCTAACTGTATGTTATATGGTCTACCCCTATTGGCACATACATGTGTCTACCCTTATTAGCACATACATATGTCACCATATATTTATACGGCTAAGTGAACACCTATTGCTGTTTACCGTATATTCATATTCAAGGTACGGTCACCAATATAATTTACTCAGCAAAGTTAATTGCTAATTCAATTATTTTAAGAGAATTTTTTCCTTAACAAAAATATTTATCTAATTCAATTATGAGACTTCAGCGAAGTAAATTGCTAAATGTATAAAATTAAAAGAAGATGTTCACTTTGGTTTAGTCAGAATAATTCTGTTTTATATACAAAATACTAATTCTTATATACTATTTTGGATTTTTCCAAATCAATACAATTTTATCAAAGTCAATAACTTATAATAATTTATTACTTTGTTTCTAAGAATTAAATATGGGTTAAAAAGTAATGTACTTCACCGACCTAGTTTCATTTCCATATGCATTTGTTATTATTTCCAAAATATTATCTACGATAATGAATAATAAAGAAAATCATAACATTAAAATTTGGAATGAAGATGTAATTTGATCTTCTTCTTTACAAAAAAATAAAAAGTGATTCATTTTATTCATGTTACTAAAATAAACATATGTATGTAATTGATCATACATGACTATACAAAGTGTTGATCAGCAATTTAAAATTATCTAATAAATTTGTTTTTATAGTTATGAAAATAATTTTGTGAACAGATCAAGATACACTACATCCTTCCCCCCAAAAAAAAAATTTATTATTTTACATTTCTTAAAATTTGAAATAATACATTTCAATTTATTATCATGTACAATTATGTATAATTTATTTTTATACAGTTTAATTATTATATATATATATATATATATAATTAAACTATTATATATATATATATATATATATTTTACCTTAAGATTACCTTATATTTTAAAATGTTTGGATATCCATAA
Source organism: Poecilobothrus nobilitatus (assembly GCA_947095535.1). Classification (NCBI taxonomy): domain Eukaryota; kingdom Metazoa; phylum Arthropoda; class Insecta; order Diptera; family Dolichopodidae; genus Poecilobothrus; species Poecilobothrus nobilitatus. The sequence continues at coordinate 179,910,386 of OX352772.1, forward strand.
TTTCAAATATTTCATCATTTATTGCCAAGGCTAATTCTTTAATATCATAATTGCTTGTTTTGAATAAAAGTTTCTTCAGAATCAATTTTATCTCTGATAAAGAATTATCACTATATTCTACAATTATTTCATTTTTTACTGCTATTATTTTATTTTTATGATTTTCATAATTTTTCTTTTTATATCTGGTACCAGTTAGATTTATTTCATTTTCATTTTTCTTTTTATTATAATTTTTATTATTTCTGAATTTAAGGTTTTTTAAATACCTTATTTGTGATAATGATGTTGCATTCCAAATGTGAAGGTGATCAGTCTTCAAACTTGTGTTTAAGGTTTTGGTGGTTTTATTTTTTATTTCATTTTTACCATTTTCATTTAATTTTTCCTCCTTTTTGTTTTTCGAAAGTGCATCGGGATTGGTGTTCATTTTGCCTTGCTTGAATATTATTTCAAAATTGTAATACATCAAATCTACACGTCTCCTTGTCACTTTAGATGAAGGATTTTTATGCGTGAATAAACTAACTAAAGGTCTATGGTCAGTAAAAACTATAAATTTCTTACCAAAAAGATATGGTCTGAAATAGTTAATACCCCAATGTATTGCCAAAAGATCTTTCTCAATAATTGGCTTATTTAATTCAATAAAAGGTTCTGTAAAATTTGGATAACTTAAAATTGATGGTTCAACTAGTTTTTATTTCAGCGTTTCAAAAGCGTTATTGCATTCATTACTCCAACAAAATATTTTTTTTTTTTTTAGAATTCATTTATTTATTTATATACGTAATTATTCCTAACTACCAATATATATATTAATTTCTATGAAAATAAACTCTATATAATAAAGTTTTAATAAACATAAAAATATACACTTATTTATTTTCTTTTCATTTAAACTTGAACTTAAAATAAAATGCTTTCAAGTTCCAGTTAAGCATAAAACAACAACCTATTATTATAAATATAAACAAAAAAATACAAGTCCAATTTTATTATTATTATTTGACTAAAACTTTTTTAGTCAAGTTCACAATCAAATAAAAAATCTCCCTGGTTTTTTAACAGCTTTTTATTAACTTGGTTGGGTAAAGGATGGAATCTTAGAAGCCATTTTAAACAGACTTCCCGTTGAGTTAGAGACTTGAAATTTTCTTCATTAGATCAGATCCCGATGACAATACATGATTTTAAAATAATAATATCGAAAAACATTAGAGAAATTAGCTTAATTTCAAAATTAAATTTTCATACAAAGATATAACAGAATTTTTAACAGAATTATTACAGAACCAAAATAAAATATTTTATCTAAATTTACTAAACTCACCAATACCAATACCAATACGTATACGTAATCCATAAATGTTTTTTTTTCTATAAAAGACTATTGTTTTTTATGTAGCCCACTGCATTGTATGCGTACATATACATAGGTACATACTTCAAAATATGTAATAATATGTGCTTCGAAAATATTTTTGGTTTGAAAGCGATGAATTTGAAAGATATGAATGTGTAAACAAATTAATGTGCCGCACTTGAGAACACAGTGTAAAATTTAATATGCATTTACCTAAAATTTAGTAAGCAAGTGTTAAATTTAAGTTTTTTTTCATCAAATCAATTGATTTTTAGTATACATTTTTATTTATAAAAGCAATGTGTTTATTTATAATATTTATATACATACGTGTTTTTTTAATTCAAAAACATTAGCATTTAGAAGTAAGCAATTTTATTTATTCTCAATCCTACATACTTTTAAAACCAAATGTTTTTACTACATACATATGTAGGTACAAACATGTACAAAAATGGTATGCATATTTTTATGTGTGCTGTACTATTAAAAACCTGCTAACGCAGTCACACCAAATTCCCAAATTCTCAACTATTATTATTTAGTTGATTCATCGATTTATTATTTTTTAATATGTAGGCAACAGTTATATTTATATGAATGGACGGTAAACATAAACGAACAAAAAAAAAATGTATGTATGCATATGAATGGACGGTTAACATAAACGAACAAAAAAAAAATTCAGAATGTTCTATAGCTAATAATTTCTATTTTTTTTAAATAGAATACATGTATAAATTAAACATTTAAAAAAAAAAAAAGAAATACTTAGCGTACCTAAATAACAGAAAACAAAAAAAAAGGAAAATGTAATACTGGAAGAAAAATAAAAACGAATAGAAAAAAAAGAGAACAAAAAATGTTGCTTTGATTGTTTTTAAATATTTTTAAAGTCATAAGAAATAGACATAAGAAATTGTATATTTTATTATGTAAAATAGTATATATACTATTTTACATAAGAAATACTATATGTGCACATATGATATTTACCTACACAACAGATAGAAAAAAAGAACTATTAAAATGTTATGATTTTAAAAGAAAGGTTCATACGTTTGATATTTCCGTACATAACAGATAAAAAAAAAAATATTAAAATGTTATGTTATGAAAAGAAAGAAAAAACAAGGCAGTGTATGAATCAAAGTTTTTAAAGGGTCGCATTTTAAGTGGAAATAAAGAACATTATAAAATTGCAATATTTTTATTTAAATTTTGAATTTAGCTATGCAACGTTTTCTTAATTTTTTAAAAATTTTGCCGCATTATGATATAATGCAACACTGAGAAGTTCAGCTCATAATATAGATACATATGTATATGAATGAATATATGGCTATTTATGTATGTAGTTATAGATTTATTATTTTTTAATATGTAAGCAACAGTTATATTTATATCAATGGACGGTAAACATAAACGAACAAAAAAAAATGTTATGTATGCATATGAATGGACGGTAAATATAAACGAACAAAAAGTAATTCAGAATGTTCTATAGGTTATAATTCATATTTTTTAAATAGAATACATGTATAAATTAAACATTTAAAAAAAACGAGGAAGAGTGCAGTAGAGTAGACTGTGTCAACTCTGGGATACCCGTATGAACCTAATATATCCTGTTTCTATAAAACTTGATCATCTTTTAAAAACATTCAGAGTTTTAGTACCGAACTACAGAGATATATTTATGTAAATTGTGGAGTTGTATGATAGCTACCCGAATCTATTGCGCGTAGCTTCATTAAGTTCCAAGAAATGCAAAAAGCCTGAACCGGCTGCTTTAGACCATTCAAATTTTACAAAAGTTTTTGGCATGCAACTCGACACTTTTTCACTAAATTTCAGATAGCTAGCTTCAATAGACACTGAGTTATTTTCATTTAAAAAGAGAAGTTGTATGGCAACTATCCGAACCTGTCATATCATCACAACCAAATTTTACAGAAGTTGTTGCCATAAAACTCGATCATCATTTGCAAAATTTCAGATACCTAGATTGAATAGACACTGGGTTATTTCCATTTAAAGAAAGAAGTTGTATGGCAGCTACTCGAACCCGGCGGCCGAAAATGCTGGAGTTAAATAGCAAAACTAACAATTTTGTAAAAGTGACGTAAAAAAAAAATTCAGCCTCCTAACTCCTTTATTTTTTGAGTTATCGTGCGGACGGACACTGAGTTATTTTCATTTAAAAAGAGAAGTTGTATGGCAGCTACCCGAACCCGTCGCACCACCACAACCAAATTTTGCAGAAGTTGTTGCCATAAAACTTGATCATCATTCGCAAAATTGCAGATACCTAGATTGAACAGACACTGGGTTATTTCCATTTAAAGAAAGACGTTGTATGGCAGCTACCCGAACCCGGGAACAGAAAATGCTGGAGTTAAATAGCAAAACTAACAATTTCACAAAAGTAACGTAAAAAAATTTTCAGCCTCCTAGCTCCTCTATTTTTTGAGTTATAGTGCGGACGGACACTGAGTTCTTTCATTTAAAAAGAGATTTTGTATGGCAGCTACCCGAACCCGTCACACCACCACAACCAAATTTTGCAGAAGTTGTTGCCACAAAACTTGATCATCATTCGCAAAATTTCAGATACCTAGATTGAACAGACACTGGGTTATTTCTATTTAAAGAAAGACGTTGTATGGCAGCTACCCGAACCCGGGGACAGAAAATGCTGGAGTTAAATAGCAAAACTAACAATTTTACAAAAGTGACGTAAAAAATTTTTCAGCCTCCTAGCTCCTCTATTTTTTGAGTTATCGTGCGGACACTGACACTGACACTGAGTTCTTTTCATTTAAAAAGAGATTTTGTATAGCAGCTACCCGAACCCGTCGTACCAGCACAACCAAATTTTGTAGAAGTTGTTGCTATAAAACTTGATCATCATTTGTAAGATTTCAGACGCCTAGCGTTATTAACTTCCAAGAGGTGCAAGAAGCCTGAACCGGCTGTTCTAGGCCAAACAAATTTTACAAAAGTTGTTGGCATATAACTCGACACTTCTTTACTAAATTTCAGATTCCTAGCTTCAATAAACACTGAGTTATTCTCATTTAACCGGATAAGTTGTATGGCAGCTACCCGAACCCGCCGCACCACCACAACCAAATTTTACAAAAGTTGTTGCCATAAAACTTGATCATCATTTGCAAAATTTCAGACGCCTAGCTTCATTAGGTTCCAAGAGGTGCAAGAAGTCTGAACTGGCTGCTCTAGACCAACCAAATTTTACAAAAGTTGTTGGCATGTAACTCGACACCTCTTTACTAAATTTCAGATTCCTAGCTTCAATAAACACTGAGTTATTATCATTTAAACGGAGAAGTTGTATGGCAGCTACCCGAACCCGTCGCACCACCACAACCAAATTTTGCAAAAATTGTTGCCATAAAACTTGATCATCATTTGCAGGATTTCAGACGCCTAGCTTTATTAACTTCCAAGAGGTGCAAGAAGCCAGAACCGGCTGCTCTAGACCAACCAAATTTTACAAAAGTTGTTGGCATGTAACTCGACACCTCTTTACTAAATTTCAGATTCCTAGCTTCAATAAACACTGAGTTATTATCATTTAAACGGAGAAGTTGTATGGCAGCTACCCGAACCCGCTGCACCACCACAACCAAGTTTTACAGAAATTGTTGCCATAAAACTTGATCATCATTTGCAAAATTTCAGAAACCTAGCTTGAACAGATACTGAGTTATTTCTATATAAAGATAGAAGTTGTATGGCAGCTACTCGAACCCGCCGACCGAAAATGTTGGATTTAAATAGCAAAACTAACAATTTTGCAAAAGTGACGTAAAAAAAATTTCAGCCCCCTAGCTGCTTTATTTTTTGAGTTATCGTGCGGACGGACGGACGTACATGGCTTAATCGACTCAGAATTCGATTCTGAGCCGATCCATACCTTTGACACTATATCTAGCTCGACTCCTGTAAGGTGTCACAAACGTAATGGCAAATTTATTATACCCTTGAACATAGTTCATACGGGTATAAAAAAAGAAATACTTAGCGTACCTAAATAGCACAAAACAAAAAAAAAAGGAAAATGTAATACTGGAAGAAAAATAAAAACGAATAGAAAAAAAGAGAACAAAAAATGTTACTTTGATTGTTTTTAAATATTTTTAAAGTCATAAGAAATAGACATAAAAAATTGTATATTTTATTATGTAAAATAGTATATATACTATTTTACATAAGAAATAGTTACATAAGAAATAGTGACATATGATATCTACCTACAAAACAAAAAAAAAAAAAAGAACTATTAAAATGTTATGATTTTAAAAGAAAGAAACATACGTTTGATAGTTCCGTACACAACAGATAAAAAAAAAAAATATTAAAATATTATGTTATGAAAAGAAAGAAAAACAAGGCAGTGTATGAATCAAAGTTTTTAAAGGGTCGCATTTTAGGTGGAAATAAAGAACATTATAAAATTGCAATATTTTTATTTAAATTTTGACGTTTTCTTAATTTTTTAAAAATTTTGCCGCATTATAATATAAATAATGCAACACTGAGAAGTTCAGCTAATAATATAGATACTATGTATATGAATGAATATATGGCTATTTATGTATATAGTTATAGATTTATTATTTTTTTTTTAATATGTAGGCAACAGTTATATTTATATGAATGGACGGTAAATATAAACGAACAAAAAAAAATTCAGTATGTTCTATAGGTTATAATTTATATTTTTTAAATAGAATGCAATTATAAATTAAACATTTAAAAAAAAAAAGAAATACTTAGCGTACCTAAATAACAGAAAACAAAAAAAAAGGAAAATGTAATACTGGAAGAAAAATAAAAACGAATAGAAAAAAAAGAGAATAAAAAATGTTACTTTGATTGTTTTTAAATATTTTTAAAGTATATTTCTTATGTATATATTGTGCACATCTGATATTTACCCACATAACAGATAGAAAAAAAGAACTATTAAAATGTTATGATTTTAAAAGAAAGAAACATACGTTTGATATTTTCGTACATAACAGATAAAAAAAACAATATTAAATGTTATGTTATGAAAAGAAAGAAAAAACAAGGCAGTGTATGAATCAAAGTGTTGAAAGGGTCGCATTTTTAAGTGGAAATAAAGAACATTATAAAATTGCAATAACAATTTTATTTAAATTTTTAATTTTGCTATGCAATGTTTCCTTAATTTTTTAAAAATCTTGCCACAATATATAATACAACAATCAGAAGCTCAGATCATTATATAGTACCCCTACTACTATAATATGTATATGAATGAATATATCAGTATATAATGTGTGTAGTTATAGATTCATTATTTTTTAATATCAACAATTATATTTATATGAATGGACGGTAAACAAACGAAAAAAAAAAATTTTATGTTTGCATATGAATGGACGGTTAACATAAACGAATAAAAAAAAAATTCAGAATGTTCTATAGGTAATAATTTCTATTTTTTAAATAGACTTTATGCATAAATTTAATATTAAAAAAAAAAAATAAGTTTTTAGCGTACCTAAATAACAGAAAAAAAAGTGAAATGTAATACTGGAAGAAAAATAAAAACGAATAGAAAAAAAGAGAACAAAAAATGTTACATTGATTGTTTTTTAAATATTTTTAAAGGCTATTTCTTATGTATATGTGCACATCTGATATTTACTCACATAACACATAAAAAAAAAAATATTAAAATGTCATGCTATAAAAGAAAGAAAAAACAAGGCAGTATATAAATCAAAGTTTTCAAAGGGTCGCATTTTTAAGTGGAAATAAAGAACATTATAAAATTGCAATATTTTTATTTAAATTTTGAATTTAGCTATGCAACGTTTTTTTAATTTTTTAAAAATTTTGCCACAATAAATTAATAATAAAAAAATTCAATATATTCTATATTATAACAGGTAATAATATAATTATAGACTGTAAGAGCAACTGTAAAAATTCAAAATTAAACAAGGAAAAAAAAAAAATCTATTTAATACTTATATTTGTCGTTACTAAAAAGAATAAAATAAAATAAATAAAAAAAATTTTTTAAAAAGCAGCTTTTTTGAACTAAAAAGTAGAAAATAAATTTTTAATAGTAAATTTTTAAAAAATAAAAGCTGGAGGTAACAAACGCATAACTATAAACTTATATTTTTAAATTTTGCCTCCAGCTTTTATATTAATTTCACAGACTTTAAAACTTATATATACTTATATTTGTATATATATTTGACATATTGAAATAAACTTTTTCAAAGAAATCTCGGTTGTAACAATATAGTTTAGAAAATTACAGAAAAATTTACTATTAAAAATTTATTTTCTACTTTTTAGTTCAAAAAAGCTGTTTTTTTAAAAATTTTTTTTATTTATTTTATTTAAGTTTTTAGACTTTAAAATGGCAGTTGGCAGCTTTATTTTCAAATAAAACAGGCCAGATTTCTGAACTTTGAATTCAAACCCAACTTTAAAAATTTTTTTTATTTTTTAAATAAATGTTAAATTAAGTTTAACTTTAATAATTTTGTATTTAAACCAAACTAGTTCAAGCTTGGTATTATTTCTTTCAAAACTTTTTTAGTCAAGTTCACTATCAAATAAAAAATCTCTATGGCTTTTTTAAGCTTTTCAACTTTAAAATGGCAGTTAGCAGCTTAATTTTCAAACATAATGGGCCAGTTTTCTGAACTTTAAACATTTTTTTTAATTTTTCAAATAAATATTAAATTAGCTTAAGCTTTAATAATTTCGTATTTAAACCAAACTTTAAAAACTTTTAGCCTGAATATCACATCATTTCACAAATTTAAAATATAAATATTAAATTAAATTTAAACTTTAATAATTTTGTATTTAAACCAAGTTTTTTCTTTTTTAGTACTTATAGGTACATATATAGTTTTAAATCAAGTTTTTAAAACCTTCAATATGAAATACTTACTTCATTTCTTTTAAAAATTTTATCCTTAGTTCAAGCTTATCATTATTTGTTTCAAAACTTTTTTATTCAAGTTCACAATAAAATAAAAAATCTCAATAGTTTTTTTAAGCTTTTCAGCCTTAAAATGCAGTTGAGCTTAATTTTCAAAATAGCGCATGAGCTTTATAAGCTTATGAGTTTTTTATCTAGAAACCCCATATCTATACTACTCATATTAAAAAAAAAAAAATTCATGTTGAAATATATTAATTCGTTTTTTAATTTTCGACTTCTAATGACTCTATCGGGTTACTTTTTTGTAAAAATATTTTTCATCAATCAAATTAGTAATGAAAAAAACCAAGGGTTTTTAAATATGTATGTACCTACATGTGCATGTATGCAAATAAAAAACTAATATTAGATCTTTGTTCAAGTTTTTTTTAGTTAGAATAGTATAAAAAAATAAACACTCTCGTCAAGTTTAATGTAACACTATATTATTAAGAAAAGATATTCACAGAAATAAAAACATAATATTGGTGCTTTAATTTTTGTATATAACTTAAAAAAAAATTTGGACAGGTGTTCAAATTGCAGGTCTTTAAAAATTGAAAATTACAGTTTTTGTACTCTTACAGCTCCCAAACCGAGGGCAATGCAAAAAATATTTTCTGAAATGACTCATACTTATTTTCAAAAATCTAACTCCTCTGAAATTTTAGGTTTCTAACTTAAACCGTTTGGAAGATAGAAGTTGTCAAGTGTTCCTTGTTCAGTATAAACAGCATCTGAAAATAAACAAAAAGAAAAAAACAACACAAAGAATCATATTACTCAAATAAAACAAATGTAAATACTTATCTGAGTAAAGGTTAAATCCTGGATAAATCCTGGTCTTGTCCGTCGACAACATACCACATCTAGAAACTACACAAATCCGTTTTTTTTATAAATATATTAAATTGTATGTTTACATTAAATTTTATATATGTAGTACATTGTAGTACAACTTAAAGTATTATTGATACTTACATTAATTGTCAAAATCAAACAAATTCACAATATTACATAGAAATTGTCAAAATATAATTGTTTTTATTTTGTAATACAAGATGTCAGTTACATTAACTAAAATCAATTTAATTCACAATAATTTTATATTTTTTATATACTCGATCATTTTAACTTTTTTATATACACTACATATGTTTTTAATGTACTTTTTTTTGTTGCACTTTATTATGTACTTTAAAATCAAGGTTACTGAACTTGAGTTAAACGTTAGTCGTGAACCGTTTAACTCAAGTTTATATAAAATTTTATGAATTTTTATTACTCGTTATCGTATAGCCGTAAAGAAAGTTAAAGCAATGGGTTTTAATTTTTAATTTTTTTTTTTTTTATTTATTAACATTCCAGTAATACAATAATAATTGTAAATCAAAAATTCTTGTAGGTGTAATTTTATTGGCACCAATTGCTCTCTGCGGACAAATCCTTGTTGTTTCTCAGTAAATTCCTTCCAGTCAGCTGTTAGCTGGTATAAGGAAGTGTTGAATTTGAACGCCATTAGTTGAGATGACATAAAAGTAGTTTAGAATTTTGACGTAATGTGTTGTTTTCATCAATGAGTATAGAGCATGTGTATAGTATTAATTGATTATAGTGTTTTGATTTAGACATGCGTAGAATTTAAGTAGTTTTTATTATTTTATGTGTATTAATTATCGTGTTGTTGTTATTATGTGTTTTAATTAATAGTTATTTGTATTTTATGGATTATTTATAAGGTTATTCATGTATACCGCTTGGGTAACTATGAATTAAATAGTGACTAAATGCTAATTGGAGTGTTGATTTGTATTAAATTACGTGTTTATGTTTTATTTGGATTAATCTATTTGCTTGTTATTTATTGTTGTTAATATTTCATTATTTTTAGAGCTTAGATTGTTAAATTATTGTGTTAGTGTATCATTTAAGTTAATCTGTTATATTAAAGAATTTATTTTTAGAGTTTAGTTTGTTTGAGTTATTGTACTTATGTTTATTTAATTTAATATATAGTTATTATAATTTATTATATTAGTTTGTTATTGTATTTTGCTCTGAATTATTTTGTTAGAATGACTTGGCTCTTGTGATGTTATTTTGTTATTGTGATTATGTAAATGTAAATTTTGATTTGTATGTAAGATTTGTAGTGTAAATTTTAATTTGATGCTATAATATATGATTATTGAATTGGTTTTTTGTTTATTCCTCTATTAATTTGATTTGTTATTTTTAGCTTTTTAGGTTTAGCGTCTGAACCCACGAAGGTATTTGAACGATTAATTACGAACATATTTGAACACTTTGCTGCATAATGATGAATTATTGATAATGATGATATTTGAACACTTTGCTGCATAATGATGAATTATTGATGAATTATTGAGTCCTACTGGATGTCCGAGTTCGCTTGATTATCCTGTAAGTGTTTTTTTAGTTCTTTCTTAAATTTTTCCAATGATTGCTGGTTTGTTATATGTGTTGGAAGTGAGTTGAAAATCCTTATAGCTGATGAGAGTAGGGTGTTCCTGATGAATTCTCGTCTGGTTAGTCTTGTTATACTTAGGCTGACTGATCTCGTGTTGTGATGGTGAATATCTCCTTGGCTGGGTAGTGTGATGTTTGATTTGATGAGGTAGTTTTTGATTTTATAAATATACTTGGCTTTTTCTTGTTTTATTAGATTGTAGATATTGAGAAGTCGTGTCTCCATGTATAGTTCACACGTATGAGCTTCCGCCGTGAATTTGTATAGTCTCCTTATGGCTCTGTTGATTAGAACGTAAACTTTGTTTATAACATATAGTGGGCAATTTGATCAGCATATTATGTTATATAGGATGTGTGATTTTATGTGAGCATTGAATATATGATCTGCAGTTCTTCTCGTGAGATTAATCCCGGTTCTTTTTATTGCTCCTATTAGTGCCGCTATTTTGTTCATGAAAGCCTCCACATGAAGATCCCATCTTAATCCTTCTTCCAGCACTAGTCCTAGATATTTGAATTTCGTGACTTGTTCAATATTATCCCCAATCATTTTGATGTTAGCATTGAGTTTTACTATTCGCCTTGGAGTAAAAACCATAAATTTGGTCTTGGCACAGTTTAGTGTTAGTTTATTGCCCAGTCTCCACGTGTTGTATTTTTCTAGATCAATATTTATCTTTTGCTCGAGCTCTTCTTTGGTTTTTCCTCTGTATAATAGGCAAGTATCGTCTGCGAATATCACGTACTTACCATTTAGTCCCGCTTCTTGCATATTTTGAATATAAAGCAGATATAGTGTTGGGCCTAACACTGAGCCTTGCGGGACTTCAAATTTTATTAAGTGTGGCTTACTTATAGTTTTTCAAATTTTCGTTCTCATCCATCTGTTCGATAAGTAATTGTTGATTAACTGATTGGCTATTCCTCTGATTCCTAGCTCCTCCAATTTTACCAGTAGAGTGCCGTGATGTACCGTGTCAAAGGCCTTCTGAAGATCTATGAATATTGCCGCTGTTGAGTAACCTTCTTCCATCTGATCTGTGATGTAACGTATCACCTCTGTAGTCGCGATTTCAGTGCTGCATGCTTGCTGAAACCCGTACTGATTTTTGTCAAACCCAACTGTTTTGTCGATGAAGCTCCGTATTCTTGCATTTATAATTTTTTCGTATATTTTACCAATGTTGTTTATGAGAGTTATTGGCCTGTAGTTACCCAATTCTTCCCTGCTTCCTCCTGTATATAGTGGAATCGTGATTGCTTCCTTGCATATTTCCGGGAATTGGCCATTGCCCATCAGGTTGTTGAAGATTCTTGCTAATGATGGAGAAATTAGCTGCCCAATAAGTTTTAATTGTTTCGTCGTAGTTCTATCTGGTCCTGCTGCATTTGTGGTTTTTAGCTTGTTGATAAAGTTAGATATTTCTGCTTCGTTGGTTGGTTGAAGGAATAATGAATTACTGTTGGCCGCATTCGGCGTCGGAGATATGGTTGTTCCTAATTTTTCATAGAGTTTAGCACCTATAGTAGCGAAATGTGTGTTTAGCCCCTCCAGTATTTCCTCTTCTGCGTGTGTGATTAGTCCTTGGATATTCATTTTATCAATTGTTGTGTCACCTTTAGTATCTGCCTTATTCCTTAATAAATTATTGATAGTGTTGAATAGTTTTGATAATACATAGTATTTGATAATACATATATATTTTACAGTGCATAATATATTTGAATTTTTTAAATAGTGCGTTTTTTAATCCAAGTTTTATTGAGCATAAAACATCAGGGATTTCGGTAATAAGTTTTGATATAATTATCTTTTACGTGCGTAATTAGTCTTTTCCCTAATATTACCCTATATATGTATGTGCGGCTAACTGTATGTTATATGGTCTACCCCTATTGGCACATACATGTGTCTACCCTTATTGGCACATACATATGTTACCATATATTTATACGGCGTAGTGAACACCTATTGCTGTAGACACCTATTGCTATTGCTGTTTACCGTATATTCATATTCAAGGTACGGTCACCAATATAATTTACTCAGCAAAGTTAATTGCTAATTCAATTATTTTAAGAGAATTTTTTCCTTAACAAAAATATTTATCTAATTCAATTATGAGACTTCAGCGAAGTAAATTGCTAAATGTATAAAATTAAAAGAAGATGTTCACTTTGGTTTAGTCAGAATAATTCTGTTTTATATACAAAATACCAATTCTTATATACTATTTTGGATCAAATCAATACAACTTTATCAAAGTCAATAACTTATAATAATTTATTACTTTGTTTCTAAGAATTAAATATGGGTTAAAAAGTAATGTACTTCACCGACCTAGTTTCATTTCCATATGCATTTGTTATTATTTCCAAAATATTATCTACGATAATGAATAATAAAGTAAATCATAACAATAAAATTTAGAATGAAGATGTAATTTGATCTTCTTTACAAAAAATAAAAAGTGAAATTGTTTTGATTCATTTTTATATATTACTAAAATAAACATATGTATGTAATTTACCATACATGACCATACAAAGTGTTGATCAACAATTTAAAATTATCTAATAGGTCTATGGTCAGTAAAAACTACAAATTTCTTACCAAAAAGATATGGTCTGAAAAAGTTAATACCCCAATGTATTGCCAAAAGATCTTTCTCAATAATTGGCTTATTTACTTCATGCTTATTTAGAGATTTGCTAGCATAAGCTATTGCGTTATCTTCTCCAATTTTTCCTTGTGATAAAACTGCTCCAAGTGCATAGTTTGATGCATCTGTAGTTAAAATAAAAGGTTCTGTAAAATTTGGATAACTTAAAATTGATGGTTCAATTAGTTTTTGTTTCAGCGTTTCAAAAGCGTTATTGCATTCATTACTCCAACAAAATATTTATTTTTTTTTTTAGAATTCATTTATTTATTTATATACGTAATTATTCCTAACTACCTATATATATATTAATTTCTATGAAAATAAACTCTATATAATAAAGTTTTAATAAACATAAAAATATACACTTATTTATTTTCTTTTCATTTAAACTTGAACTTAAAATAAAATGCTTTCAAGTTCCAGTTAAGCATAAAACAACAACCTATTATTATAAATATAAACAAAAAAATACAAGTCCAATTTTATTATTATTATTTGACTAAAACTTTTTTAGTCAAGTTCACAATCAAATAAAAAATCTCCCTGGTTTTTTAACTGCTTTTTATTAACTTGGTTGGGTAAAGGATGGAATCTTAGAAGCCATTTTAAACACACTTCCCGTTGAGTTAGAGACTTGAAATTTTCTTCATTAGATCAGATCCCGATGACAATACATGATTTTAAAATAAGAATATCGAAAAACATTAGAGAAATTAGCTTAATTTCAAAATTAAATTTTCATACAAAGATATAACAGAATTTTTAACAGAATTATTACAGAACCAAAATAAAATATTTTATCTAAATTTACTAAACTCACCAATACCAATACCAATACGTATACGTAATCCATAAATGTTTTTTTTTCTATAAAAGACTATTGTTTTTTATGTAGCCCACTGCATTGTATGCGTACATATACATAGGTACATACTTCAAAATATGTAATAATATGTGCTTCGAAAATATTTTTGGTTTGAAAGCGATGAATTTGAAAGATATGAATGTGTAAACAAATTAATGTGCCGCACTTGAGAACACAGTATAAAATTTAATATGCATTTACTTAAAATTTAGTAAGCAAGTGTTAAATTTAAGTTTTTTTTCATCAAATCAATTGATTTTTAGTATACATTTTTATTTATAAAAGCAATGTGTTTATTTATAATATTTATATACATACGTGTTTTTTTAAATTCAAAAACATTAGCATTTAGAAGTAAGCAATTTTATTTATTCTCAATCCTACATACTTTTAAAACCAAATGTTTTTACTACATACATATGTAGGTACAAACATGTACAAAAATGGTATGCATATTTTTATGTGTGCTGTACTATTAAAAACCTGCTAACGCAGTCACACCAAATTCCCAAATTCCCAACTATTATTATTTAGTTGATTCATCGATTTATTATTTTTTAATATGTAGGCAACAGTTATATTTATATGAATGGACGGTAAACATAAACGAACAAAAAAAAAATGTATGTATGCATATGAATGGACGGTTAACATAAACGAACAAAAAAAAAATTCAGAATGTTCTATAGCTAATAATTTCTATTTTTTTTAAATAGAATACATGTATAAATTAAACATTTAAAAAAAAAAAAAGAAATACTTAGCGTACCTAAATAACAGAAAACAAAAAAAAAGGAAAATGTAATACTGGAAGAAAAATAAAAACGAATAGAAAAAAAAGAGAACAAAAAATGTTGCTTTGATTGTTTTTAAATATTTTTAAAGTCATAAGAAATAGACATAAGAAATTGTATATTTTATTATGTAAAATAGTATATATACTATTTTACATAAGAAATACTATATGTGCACATATGATATTTACCTATACAACAGATAGAAAAAAAGAACTATTAAAATGTTATGATTTTAAAAGAAAGGTTCATACGTTTGATATTTCCGTACATAACAGATAAAAAAAAAAATATTAAAATGTTATGTTATGAAAAGAAAGAAAAAACAAGGCAGTGTATGAATCAAAGTTTTTAAAGGGTCGCATTTTAAGTGGAAATAAAGAACATTATAAAATTGCAATATTTTTATTTAAATTTTGAATTTAGCTATGCAACGTTTTCTTAATTTTTTAAAAATTTTGCCGCATTATGATATAATGCAACACTGAAAAGTTCAGCTCATAATATAGATACATATGTATATGAATGAATATATGGCTATTTATGTATGTAGTTATAGATTTATTATTTTTTAATATGTAAGCAACAGTTATATTTATATCAATGGACGGTAAACATAAACGAACAAAAAAAAATGTTATGTATGCATATGAATGGACGGTAAATATAAACGAACAAAAAATAATTCAGAATGTTCTATAGGTTATAATTCATATTTTTTAAATAGAATACATGTATAAATTAAACATTTAAAAAAAAAAAAAGAAATACTTAGCGTACCTAAATAGCACAAAACAAAAAAAAAGGAAAATGTAATACTGGAAGAAAAATAAAAACGAATAGAAAAAAAAGAGAACAAAAAATGTTACTTTGATTGTTTTTAAATATTTTTAAAGTCATAAGAAATAGACATAAAAAATTGTATATTTTATTATGTAAAATAGTATATATACTATTTTACATAAGAAATAGTATATGTGCACATATGATATCTACCTACAAAACAAAAAAAAAAAAGAACTATTAAAATGTTATGATTTTAAAAGAAAGAAACATACGTTTGATAGTTCCGTACACAACAGATAAAAAAAAAAAATATTAAAATATTATGTTATGAAAAGAAAGGAAAACAAGGCAGTGTATGAATCAAAGTTTTTAAAGGGTCGCATTTTAAGTGGAAATAAAGAACATTATAAAATTGCAATATTTTTATTTAAATTTTGACGTTTTCTTAATTTTTTAAAAATTTTGCCGCATTATAATATAAATAATGCAACACTGAGAAGTTCAGCTAATAATATAGATACTATGTATATGAATGAAAATATGGCTATTTATGTATGTAGTTATAGATTTATTATTTTTTTTTAATATGTAGGCAACAGTTATATTTATATGAATGGACGGTAAATATAAACGAACAAAAAAAAATTCAGTATGTTCTATAGGTTATAATTTATATTTTTTAAATAGAATGCAATTATAAATTATACATTTAAAAAAAAAAAGAAATACTTAGCGTACCTAAATAACAGAAAACAAAAAAAAAGGAAAATGTAATACTGGAAGAAAAATAAAAACGAATAGAAAAAAAAGAGAATAAAAAATGTTACTTTGATTGTTTTTAAATATTTTTAAAGTATATTTCTTATGTATATATTGTGCACATCTGATATTTACCCACATAACAGATAGAAAAAAAGAACTATTAAAATGTTATGATTTTAAAAGAAAGAAACATACGTTTGATATTTTCGTACATAACAGATAAAAAAAACAATATTAAATGTTATGTTATGAAAAGAAAGAAAAAACAAGGCAGTGTATGAATCAAAGTGTTGAAAGGGTCGCATTTTTAAGTGGAAATAAAGAACATTATAAAATTGCAATAACAATTTTATTTAAATTTTTAATTTTGCTATGCAATGTTTCCTTAATTTTTTAAAAATCTTGCCACAATATATAATACAACAATCAGAAGCTCAGATCATTATATAGTACCCCTACTACTATAATATGTATATGAATGAATATATCAGTATATAATGTGTGTAGTTATAGATTCATTATTTTTTAATATCAACAATTATATTTATATGAATGGACGGTAAACAAACGAAAAAAAAAAATTTTATGTTTGCATATGAATGGACGGTTAACATAAACGAATAAAAAAAAAATTCAGAATGTTCTATAGGTAATAATTTCTATTTTTTAAATAGACTTTATGCATAAATTTAATATTAAAAAAAAAAAATAAGTTTTTAGCGTACCTAAATAACAGAAAAAAAAAGTAAAATGTAGTACTGGAAGAAAAATAAAAACGAATAGAAAAAAAGAGAACAAAAAATGTTACATTGATTGTTTTTTAAATATTTTTAAAGGCTATTTCTTATGTATATGTGCACATCTGATATTTACTCACATAACACATAAAAAAAAAAATATTAAAATGTCATGCTATAAAAGAAAGAAAAAACAAGGCAGTATATAAATCAAAGTTTTCAAAGGGTCGCATTTTTAAGTGGAAATAAAGAACATTATAAAATTGCAATATTTTTATTTAAATTTTGAATTTAGCTATGCAACGTTTTTTTAATTTTTTAAAAATTTTGCCACAATAAATTAATAATAAAAAAATTCAATATATTCTATATTATAACAGGTAATAATATAATTATAGACTGTAAGAGCAACTGTAAAAATTCAAAATTAAACAAGGAAAAAAAAAAATCTATTTAATACTTATATTTGTCGTTACTAAAAAGAATAAAATAAAATAAATAAAAAAAATTTTTTAAAAAACAGCTGTTTTGAACTAAAAAGTAGAAAATAAATTTTTAATAGTAAATTTTTAAAAAATAAAAGCTGGAGGTAACAAACGCATAACTATAAACTTATATTTTTAAATTTTGCCTCCAGCTTTTATATTAATTTCACAGACTTTAAAACTTATATATACTTATATTTGTATATATATTTAACATATTGAAATAAACTTTTTCAAAGAAATCTCGGTTGTAACAATGTAGTTTAGAAAATTACAGAAAAATTTACTATTAAAAATTTATTTTCTACTTTTTAGTTCAAAAAAGCTGTTTTTTTAAAAATTTTTTTTATTTATTTTATTTAAGTTTTTAGACTTTAAAATGGCAGTTGGCAGCTTTATTTTCAAATAAAACAGGCCAGATTTCTGAACTTTGAATTCAAACCCAACTTTAAAAATTTTTTTTATTTTTTAAATAAATGTTAAATTAAGTTTAACTTTAATAATTTTGTATTTAAACCAAACTAGTTCAAGCTTGGTATTATTTCTTTCAAAACTTTTTTAGTCAAGTTCACTATCAAATAAAAAATCTCTATGGCTTTTTTAAGCTTTTCAACTTTAAAATGGCAGTTAGCAGCTTAATTTTCAAACATAATGGGCCAGTTTTCTGAACTTTAAACATTTTTTTTAATTTTTCAAATAAATATTAAATTAGCTTAAGCTTTAATAATTTCGTATTTAAACCAAACTTTAAAAACTTTTAGCCTGAATATCACATCATTTCACAAATTTAAAATATAAATATTAAATTAAATTTAAACTTTAATAATTTTGTATTTAAACCAAGTTTTTTCTTTTTTAGTACTTATAGGTACATATATAGTTTTAAATCAAGTTTTTAAAACCTTCAATATGAAATACTTACTTCATTTCTTTTAACAATTTTATGCTTAGTTCAAGCTTATCATTATTTGTTTCAAAACTTTTTTATTCAAGTTCACAATAAAATAAAAAATCTCAATAGTTTTTTTAAGCTTTTCAGCCTTAAAATGCAGTTGAGCTTAATTTTCAAAATAGCGCATGAGCTTTATAAGCTTATGAGTTTTTTATCTAGAAACCCCATATCTATACTACTCATATTAAAAAAAAAAAAATTCATGTTGAAATATATTAATTCGTTTTTTAATTTTCGACTTCTAATGACTCTATCGGGTTACTTTTTTGTAAAAATATTTTTCATCAATCAAATTAGTAATGAAAAAAACCAAGGGTTTTTAAATATGTATGTACCTACATGTGCATGTATGCAAATAAAAAACTAATATTAGATCTTTGTTCAAGTTTTTTTTAGTTAGAATAGTATAAAAAAATAAACACTCTCGTCAAGTTTAATGTAACACTATATTATTAAGAAAAGATATTCACAGAAATAAAAACATAATATTGGTGCTTTAATTTTTGTATATAACTTAAAAAAAAATTTGGACAGGTGTTCAAATTGCAGGTCTTTAAAAATTGAAAATTACAGTTTTTGTACTCTTACAGCTCCCAAACCGAGGGCAATGCAAAAAATATTTTCTGAAATGACTCATACTTATTTTCAAAAATCTAACTCCTCTGAAATTTTAGGTTTCTAACTTAAACCGTTTGGAAGATAGAAGTTGTCAAGTGTTCCTTGTTCAGTATAAACAGCATCTGAAAATAAACAAAAAGAAAAAAACAACACAAAGAATCATATTACTCAAATAAAACAAATGTAAATACTTATCTGAGTAAAGGTTAAATCCTGGATAAATCCTGGTCTTGTCCGTCGACAACATACCACATCTAGAAACTACACAAATCCGTTTTTTTTATAAATATATTAAATTGTATGTTTACATTAAATTTTATATATGTAGTACATTGTAGTACAACTTAAAGTATTATTGATACTTACATTAATTGTCAAAATCAAACAAATTCACAATATTACATAGAAATTGTCAAAATATAATTGTTTTTATTTTGTAATACAAGATGTCAGTTACATTAACTAAAATCAATTTAATTCACAATAATTTTATATTTTTTATATACTCGATCATTTTAACTTTTTTATATACACTACATATGTTTTTAATGTACTTTTTTTTGTTGCACTTTATTATGTACTTTAAAATCAAGGTTACTGAACTTGAGTTAAACGTTAGTCGTGAACCGTTTAACTCAAGTTTATATAAAATTTTATGAATTTTTATTACTCGTTATCGTATAGCCGTAAAGAAAGTTAAAGCAATGGGTTTTAATTTTTAATTTTTTTTTTTTTTATTTATTAACATTCCAGTAATACAATAATAATTGTAAATCAAAAATTCTTGTAGGTGTAATTTTATTGGCACCAATTGCTCTCTGCGGACAAATCCTTGTTGTTTCTCAGTAAATTCCTTCCAGTCAGCTGTTAGCTGCTATAAGGAAGTGTTGAATTTGAACGCCATTAGTTGAGATGACATAAAAGTAGTTTAGAATTTTGACGTAATGTGTTGTTTTCATCAATGAGTATAGAGCATGTGTATAGTATTAATTGATTATAGTGTTTTGATTTAGACATGCGTAGAATTTAAGTAGTTTTTATTATTTTATGTGTATTAATTATCGTGTTGTTGTTATTATGTGTTTTAATTAATAGTTATTTGTATTTTATGGATTATTTATAAGGTTATTCATGTATACCGCTTGGGTAACTATGAATTAAATAGTGACTAAATGCTAATTGGAGTGTTGATTTGTATTAAATTACGTGTTTATGTTTTATTTGGATTAATCTATTTGCTTGTTATTTATTGTTGTTAATATTTCATTATTTTTAGAGCTTAGATTGTTAAATTATTGTGTTAGTGTATCATTTAAGTTAATCTGTTATATTAAAGAATTTATTTTTAGAGTTTAGTTTGTTTGAGTTATTGTACTTATGTTTATTTAATTTAATATATAGTTATTATAATTTATTATATTAGTTTGTTATTGTATTTTGCTCTGAATTATTTTGTTAGAATGACTTGGCTCTTGTGATGTTATTTTGTTATTGTGATTATGTAAATGTAAATTTTGATTTGTATGTAAGATTTGTAGTGTAAATTTTAATTTGATGCTATAATATATGATTATTGAATTGGTTTTTTCTTTATTCCTCTATTAATTTGATTTGTTATTTTTAGCTTTTTAGGTTTAGCGTCTGAACCCACGAAGGTATTTGAACGATTAATTACGAACATATTTGAACACTTTGCTGCATAATGATGAATTATTGATAATGATGATATTTGAACACTTTGCTGCATAATGATGAATTATTGATGAATTATTGAGTCCTACTGGATGTCCGAGTTCGCTTGATTATCCTGTAAGTGTTTTTTTAGTTCTTTCTTAAATTTTTCCAATGATTGCTGGTTTGTTATATGTGTTGGAAGTGAGTTGAAAATCCTTATAGCTGATGAGAGTAGGGTGTTCCTGATGAATTCTCGTCTGGTTAGTCTTGTTATACTTAGGCTGGCTGATCTCGTGTTGTGATGGTGAATATCTCCTTGGCTGGGTAGTGTGATGTTTGATTTGATGAGGTAGTTTTTGATTTTATAAATATACTTGGCTTTTTCTTGTTTTATTAGATTGTAGATATTGAGAAGTCGTGTCTCCATGTATAGTTCACACGTATGAGCTTCCGCCGTGAATTTGTATAGTCTCCTTATGGCTCTGTTGATTAGAACGTAAACTTTGTTTATAACATATAGTGGGCAATTTGATCAGCATATTATGTTATATAGGATGTGTGATTTTATGTGAGCATTGAATATATGATCTGCAGTTCTTCTCGTGAGATTAATCCCGGTTCTTTTTATTGCTCCTATTAGTGCCGCTATTTTGTTCATGAAAGCCTCCACATGAAGATCCCATCTTAATCCTTCTTCCAGCACTAGTCCTAGATATTTGAATTTCGTGACTTGTTCAATATTATCCCCAATCATTTTGATGTTAGCATTGAGTTTTACTATTCGCCTTGGAGTAAAAACCATAAATTTGGTCTTGGCACAGTTTAGTGTTAGTTTATTGCCCAGTCTCCACGTGTTGTATTTTTCTAGATCAATATTTATCTTTTGCTCGAGCTCTTCTTTGGTTTTTCCTCTGTATAATAGGCAAGTATCGTCTGCGAATATCACGTACTTACCATTTAGTCCCGCTTCTTGCATATTTTGAATATAAAGCAGATATAGTGTTGGGCCTAACACTGAGCCTTGCGGGACTTCAAATTTTATTAAGTGTGGCTTACTTATAGTTTTTCAAATTTTCGTTCTCATCCATCTGTTCGATAAGTAATTGTTGATTAACTGATTGGCTATTCCTCTGATTCCTAGCTCCTCCAATTTTACCAGTAGAGTGCCGTGATGTACCGTGTCAAAGGCCTTCTGAAGATCTATGAATATTGCCGCTGTTGAGTAACCTTCTTCCATCTGATCTGTGATGTAACGTATCACCTCTGTAGTCGCGATTTCAGTGCTGCATGCTTGCTGAAACCCGTACTGATTTTTGTCAAACCCAACTGTTTTGTCGATGAAGCTCCGTATTCTTGCATTTATAATTTTTTCGTATATTTTACCAATGTTGTTTATGAGAGTTATTGGCCTGTAGTTACCCAATTCTTCCCTGCTTCCTCCTGTATATAGTGGAATCGTGATTGCTTCCTTGCATATTTCCGGGAATTGGCCATTGCCCATCAGGTTGTTGAAGATTCTTGCTAATGATGGAGAAATTAGCTGCCCAATAAGTTTTAATTGTTTCGTCGTAGTACTATCTGGTCCTGCTGCATTTGTGTTTTTTAGCTTGTTGATAAAGTTAGATATTTCTGCTTCGTTGGTTGGTTGAAGGAATAATGAATGACTGTTGGCCGCATTCGGCGTCGGAGATATGGTTGTTCCTAATTTTTCATAGAGTTTAGCACCTATAGTAGCGAAATGTGTGTTTAGCCCCTCCAGTATTTCCTCTTCTGCGTGTGTGATTAGTCCTTGGATATTCATTTTATCAATTGTTGTGTCACCTTTAGTATCTGCCTTATTCCTTAATAAATTATTGATAGTGTTGAATAGTTTTGATAATACATAGTATTTGATAATACATATATATTTTACAGTGCATAATATATTTGAATTTTTTAAATAGTGCGTTTTTTAATCCAAGTTTTATTGAGCATAAAACATCAGGGATTTCGGTAATAAGTTTTGATATAATTATCTTTTACGTGCGTAATTAGTCTTTTCCCTAATATTACCCTATATATGTATGTGCGGCTAACTGTATGTTATATGGTCTACCCCTATTGGCACATACATGTGTCTACCCTTATTGGCACATACATAGGTTATAATTCATATTTTTTAAATAGAATACATGTATAAATTAAACATTTAAAAAAAAAAAAAGAAATACTTAGCGTACCTAAATAGCACAAAACAAAAAAAAAGGAAAATGTAATACTGGAAGAAAAATAAAAACGAATAGAAAAAAAAGAGAACAAAAAATGTTACTTTGATTGTTTTTAAATATTTTTAAAGTCATAAGAAATAGACATAAAAAATTGTATATTTTATTATGTAAAATAGTATATATACTATTTTACATAAGAAATAGTATATGTGCACATATGATATCTACCTACAAAACAAAAAAAAAAAAGAACTATTAAAATGTTATGATTTTAAAAGAAAGAAACATACGTTTGATAGTTCCGTACACAACAGATAAAAAAAAAAAATATTAAAATATTATGTTATGAAAAGAAAGGAAAACAAGGCAGTGTATGAATCAAAGTTTTTAAAGGGTCGCATTTTAAGTGGAAATAAAGAACATTATAAAATTGCAATATTTTTATTTAAATTTTGACGTTTTCTTAATTTTTTAAAAATTTTGCCGCATTATAATATAAATAATGCAACACTGAGAAGTTCAGCTAATAATATAGATACTATGTATATGAATGAAAATATGGCTATTTATGTATGTAGTTATAGATTTATTATTTTTTTTTAATATGTAGGCAACAGTTATATTTATATGAATGGACGGTAAATATAAACGAACAAAAAAAAATTCAGTATGTTCTATAGGTTATAATTTATATTTTTTAAATAGAATGCAATTATAAATTATACATTTAAAAAAAAAAAGAAATACTTAGCGTACCTAAATAACAGAAAACAAAAAAAAAGGAAAATGTAATACTGGAAGAAAAATAAAAACGAATAGAAAAAAAAGAGAATAAAAAATGTTACTTTGATTGTTTTTAAATATTTTTAAAGTATATTTCTTATGTATATATTGTGCACATCTGATATTTACCCACATAACAGATAGAAAAAAAGAACTATTAAAATGTTATGATTTTAAAAGAAAGAAACATACGTTTGATATTTTCGTACATAACAGATAAAAAAAACAATATTAAATGTTATGTTATGAAAAGAAAGAAAAAACAAGGCAGTGTATGAATCAAAGTGTTGAAAGGGTCGCATTTTTAAGTGGAAATAAAGAACATTATAAAATTGCAATAACAATTTTATTTAAATTTTTAATTTTGCTATGCAATGTTTCCTTAATTTTTTAAAAATCTTGCCACAATATATAATACAACAATCAGAAGCTCAGATCATTATATAGTACCCCTACTACTATAATATGTATATGAATGAATATATCAGTATATAATGTGTGTAGTTATAGATTCATTATTTTTTAATATCAACAATTATATTTATATGAATGGACGGTAAACAAACGAAAAAAAAAAATTTTATGTTTGCATATGAATGGACGGTTAACATAAACGAATAAAAAAAAAATTCAGAATGTTCTATAGGTAATAATTTCTATTTTTTAAATAGACTTTATGCATAAATTTAATATTAAAAAAAAAAAATAAGTTTTTAGCGTACCTAAATAACAGAAAAAAAAAGTAAAATGTAGTACTGGAAGAAAAATAAAAACGAATAGAAAAAAGAGAACAAAAAATGTTACATTGATTGTTTTTTAAATATTTTTAAAGGCTATTTCTTATGTATATGTGCACATCTGATATTTACTCACATAACACATAAAAAAAAAAATATTAAAATGTCATGCTATAAAAGAAAGAAAAAACAAGGCAGTATATAAATCAAAGTTTTCAAAGGGTCGCATTTTTAAGTGGAAATAAAGAACATTATAAAATTGCAATATTT
This sequence comes from Poecilobothrus nobilitatus, assembly GCA_947095535.1. NCBI lineage: Eukaryota > Metazoa > Arthropoda > Insecta > Diptera > Dolichopodidae > Poecilobothrus > Poecilobothrus nobilitatus. The sequence goes on from OX352772.1 coordinate 179,935,590, forward strand.
TTATTTAAATTTTGAATTTAGCTATGCAACGTTTTTTTAATTTTTTAAAAATTTTGCCACAATAAATTAATAATAAAAAAATTCAATATATTCTATATTATAACAGGTAATAATATAATTATAGACTGTAAGAGCAACTGTAAAAATTCAAAATTAAACAAGGAAAAAAAAAAAATCTATTTAATACTTATATTTGTCGTTACTAAAAAGAATAAAATAAAATAAATAAAAAAAATTTTTTAAAAAACAGCTGTTTTGAACTAAAAAGTAGAAAATAAATTTTTAATAGTAAATTTTTAAAAAATAAAAGCTGGAGGTAACAAACGCATAACTATAAACTTATATTTTTAAATTTTGCCTCCAGCTTTTATATTAATTTCACAGACTTTAAAACTTATATATACTTATATTTGTATATATATTTAACATATTGAAATAAACTTTTTCAAAGAAATCTCGGTTGTAACAATGTAGTTTAGAAAATTACAGAAAAATTTACTATTAAAAATTTATTTTCTACTTTTTAGTTCAAAAAAGCTGTTTTTTTAAAAATTTTTTTTATTTATTTTATTTAAGTTTTTAGACTTTAAAATGGCAGTTGGCAGCTTTATTTTCAAATAAAACAGGCCAGATTTCTGAACTTTGAATTCAAACCCAACTTTAAAAATTTTTTTTATTTTTTAAATAAATGTTAAATTAAGTTTAACTTTAATAATTTTGTATTTAAACCAAACTAGTTCAAGCTTGGTATTATTTCTTTCAAAACTTTTTTAGTCAAGTTCACTATCAAATAAAAAATCTCTATGGCTTTTTTAAGCTTTTCAACTTTAAAATGGCAGTTAGCAGCTTAATTTTCAAACATAATGGGCCAGTTTTCTGAACTTTAAACATTTTTTTTAATTTTTCAAATAAATATTAAATTAGCTTAAGCTTTAATAATTTCGTATTTAAACCAAACTTTAAAAACTTTTAGCCTGAATATCACATCATTTCACAAATTTAAAATATAAATATTAAATTAAATTTAAACTTTAATAATTTTGTATTTAAACCAAGTTTTTTCTTTTTTAGTACTTATAGGTACATATATAGTTTTAAATCAAGTTTTTAAAACCTTCAATATGAAATACTTACTTCATTTCTTTTAACAATTTTATGCTTAGTTCAAGCTTATCATTATTTGTTTCAAAACTTTTTTATTCAAGTTCACAATAAAATAAAAAATCTCAATAGTTTTTTTAAGCTTTTCAGCCTTAAAATGCAGTTGAGCTTAATTTTCAAAATAGCGCATGAGCTTTATAAGCTTATGAGTTTTTTATCTAGAAACCCCATATCTATACTACTCATATTAAAAAAAAAAAAATTCATGTTGAAATATATTAATTCGTTTTTTAATTTTCGACTTCTAATGACTCTATCGGGTTACTTTTTTGTAAAAATATTTTTCATCAATCAAATTAGTAATGAAAAAAACCAAGGGTTTTTAAATATGTATGTACCTACATGTGCATGTATGCAAATAAAAAACTAATATTAGATCTTTGTTCAAGTTTTTTTTAGTTAGAATAGTATAAAAAAATAAACACTCTCGTCAAGTTTAATGTAACACTATATTATTAAGAAAAGATATTCACAGAAATAAAAACATAATATTGGTGCTTTAATTTTTGTATATAACTTAAAAAAAAATTTGGACAGGTGTTCAAATTGCAGGTCTTTAAAAATTGAAAATTACAGTTTTTGTACTCTTACAGCTCCCAAACCGAGGGCAATGCAAAAAATATTTTCTGAAATGACTCATACTTATTTTCAAAAATCTAACTCCTCTGAAATTTTAGGTTTCTAACTTAAACCGTTTGGAAGATAGAAGTTGTCAAGTGTTCCTTGTTCAGTATAAACAGCATCTGAAAATAAACAAAAAGAAAAAAACAACACAAAGAATCATATTACTCAAATAAAACAAATGTAAATACTTATCTGAGTAAAGGTTAAATCCTGGATAAATCCTGGTCTTGTCCGTCGACAACATACCACATCTAGAAACTACACAAATCCGTTTTTTTTATAAATATATTAAATTGTATGTTTACATTAAATTTTATATATGTAGTACATTGTAGTACAACTTAAAGTATTATTGATACTTACATTAATTGTCAAAATCAAACAAATTCACAATATTACATAGAAATTGTCAAAATATAATTGTTTTTATTTTGTAATACAAGATGTCAGTTACATTAACTAAAATCAATTTAATTCACAATAATTTTATATTTTTTATATACTCGATCATTTTAACTTTTTTATATACACTACATATGTTTTTAATGTACTTTTTTTTGTTGCACTTTATTATGTACTTTAAAATCAAGGTTACTGAACTTGAGTTAAACGTTAGTCGTGAACCGTTTAACTCAAGTTTATATAAAATTTTATGAATTTTTATTACTCGTTATCGTATAGCCGTAAAGAAAGTTAAAGCAATGGGTTTTAATTTTTAATTTTTTTTTTTTTTATTTATTAACATTCCAGTAATACAATAATAATTGTAAATCAAAAATTCTTGTAGGTGTAATTTTATTGGCACCAATTGCTCTCTGCGGACAAATCCTTGTTGTTTCTCAGTAAATTCCTTCCAGTCAGCTGTTAGCTGCTATAAGGAAGTGTTGAATTTGAACGCCATTAGTTGAGATGACATAAAAGTAGTTTAGAATTTTGACGTAATGTGTTGTTTTCATCAATGAGTATAGAGCATGTGTATAGTATTAATTGATTATAGTGTTTTGATTTAGACATGCGTAGAATTTAAGTAGTTTTTATTATTTTATGTGTATTAATTATCGTGTTGTTGTTATTATGTGTTTTAATTAATAGTTATTTGTATTTTATGGATTATTTATAAGGTTATTCATGTATACCGCTTGGGTAACTATGAATTAAATAGTGACTAAATGCTAATTGGAGTGTTGATTTGTATTAAATTACGTGTTTATGTTTTATTTGGATTAATCTATTTGCTTGTTATTTATTGTTGTTAATATTTCATTATTTTTAGAGCTTAGATTGTTAAATTATTGTGTTAGTGTATCATTTAAGTTAATCTGTTATATTAAAGAATTTATTTTTAGAGTTTAGTTTGTTTGAGTTATTGTACTTATGTTTATTTAATTTAATATATAGTTATTATAATTTATTATATTAGTTTGTTATTGTATTTTGCTCTGAATTATTTTGTTAGAATGACTTGGCTCTTGTGATGTTATTTTGTTATTGTGATTATGTAAATGTAAATTTTGATTTGTATGTAAGATTTGTAGTGTAAATTTTAATTTGATGCTATAATATATGATTATTGAATTGGTTTTTTGTTTATTCCTCTATTAATTTGATTTGTTATTTTTAGCTTTTTAGGTTTAGCGTCTGAACCCACGAAGGTATTTGAACGATTAATTACGAACATATTTGAACACTTTGCTGCATAATGATGAATTATTGATAATGATGATATTTGAACACTTTGCTGCATAATGATGAATTATTGATGAATTATTGAGTCCTACTGGATGTCCGAGTTCGCTTGATTATCCTGTAAGTGTTTTTTTAGTTCTTTCTTAAATTTTTCCAATGATTGCTGGTTTGTTATATGTGTTGGAAGTGAGTTGAAAATCCTTATAGCTGATGAGAGTAGGGTGTTCCTGATGAATTCTCGTCTGGTTAGTCTTGTTATACTTAGGCTGGCTGATCTCGTGTTGTGATGGTGAATATCTCCTTGGCTGGGTAGTGTGATGTTTGATTTGATGAGGTAGTTTTTGATTTTATAAATATACTTGGCTTTTTCTTGTTTTATTAGATTGTAGATATTGAGGAGTCGTGTCTCCATGTATAGTTCACACGTATGAGCTTCCGCCGTGAATTTGTATAGTCTCCTTATGGCTCTGTTGATTAGAACGTAAACTTTGTTTATAACATATAGTGGGCAATTTGATCAGCATATTATGTTATATAGGATGTGTGATTTTATGTGAGCATTGAATATATGATCTGCAGTTCTTCTCGTGAGATTAATCCCGGTTCTTTTTATTGCTCCTATTAGTGCCGCTATTTTGTTCATGAAAGCCTCCACATGAAGATCCCATCTTAATCCTTCTTCCAGCACTAGTCCTAGATATTTGAATTTCGTGACTTGTTCAATATTATCCCCAATCATTTTGATGTTAGCATTGAGTTTTACTATTCGCCTTGGAGTAAAAACCATAAATTTGGTCTTGGCACAGTTTAGTGTTAGTTTATTGCCCAGTCTCCACGTGTTGTATTTTTCTAGATCAATATTTATCTTTTGCTCGAGCTCTTCTTTGGTTTTTCCTCTGTATAATAGGCAAGTATCGTCTGCGAATATCACGTACTTACCATTTAGTCCCGCTTCTTGCATATTTTGAATATAAAGCAGATATAGTGTTGGGCCTAACACTGAGCCTTGCGGGACTTCAAATTTTATTAAGTGTGGCTTACTTATAGTTTTTCAAATTTTCGTTCTCATCCATCTGTTCGATAAGTAATTGTTGATTAACTGATTGGCTATTCCTCTGATTCCTAGCTCCTCCAATTTTACCAGTAGAGTGCCGTGATGTACCGTGTCAAAGGCCTTCTGAAGATCTATGAATATTGCCGCTGTTGAGTAACCTTCTTCCATCTGATCTGTGATGTAACGTATCACCTCTGTAGTCGCGATTTCAGTGCTGCATGCTTGCTGAAACCCGTACTGATTTTTGTCAAACCCAACTGTTTTGTCGATGAAGCTCCGTATTCTTGCATTTATAATTTTTTCGTATATTTTACCAATGTTGTTTATGAGAGTTATTGGCCTGTAGTTACCCAATTCTTCCCTGCTTCCTCCTGTATATAGTGGAATCGTGATTGCTTCCTTGCATATTTCCGGGAATTGGCCATTGCCCATCAGGTTGTTGAAGATTCTTGCTAATGATGGAGAAATTAGCTGCCCAATAAGTTTTAATTGTTTCGTCGTAGTACTATCTGGTCCTGCTGCATTTGTGTTTTTTAGCTTGTTGATAAAGTTAGATATTTCTGCTTCGTTGGTTGGTTGAAGGAATAATGAATGACTGTTGGCCGCATTCGGCGTCGGAGATATGGTTGTTCCTAATTTTTCATAGAGTTTAGCACCTATAGTAGCGAAATGTGTGTTTAGCCCCTCCAGTATTTCCTCTTCTGCGTGTGTGATTAGTCCTTGGATATTCATTTTATCAATTGTTGTGTCACCTTTAGTATCTGCCTTATTCCTTAATAAATTATTGATAGTGTTGAATAGTTTTGATAATACATAGTATTTGATAATACATATATATTTTACAGTGCATAATATATTTGAATTTTTTAAATAGTGCGTTTTTTAATCCAAGTTTTATTGAGCATAAAACATCAGGGATTTCGGTAATAAGTTTTGATATAATTATCTTTTACGTGCGTAATTAGTCTTTTCCCTAATATTACCCTATATATGTATGTGCGGCTAACTGTATGTTATATGGTCTACCCCTATTGGCACATACATGTGTCTACCCTTATTGGCACATACATATGTTACCATATATTTATACGGCGTAGTGAACACCTATTGCTGTAGACACCTATTGCTATTGCTGTTTACCGTATATTCATATTCAAGGTACGGTCACCAATATAATTTACTCAGCAAAGTTAATTGCTAATTCAATTATTTTAAGAGAATTTTTTCCTTAACAAAAATATTTATCTAATTCAATTATGAGACTTCAGCGAAGTAAATTGCTAAATGTATAAAATTAAAAGAAGATGTTCACTTTGGTTTAGTCAGAATAATTCTGTTTTATATACAAAATACCAATTCTTATATACTATTTTGGATTTCTCCAAATCAATACAACTTTATCAAAGTCAATAACTTATAATAATTTATTACTTTGTTCTAAGAATTAAATATGGGTTAAAAAGTAATGTACTTCACCGACCTAGTTTCATTTCCATATGCATTTGTTATTATTTCCAAAATATTATCTACGATAATGAATAATAAAGTAAATCATAACAATAAAATTTAGAATGAAGATGTAATTTGATCTTCTTTACAAAAAATAAAAAGTGAAATTGTTTTGATTCATTTTTATATATTACTAAAATAAACATATGTATGTAATTTACCATACATGACCATACAAAGTGTTGATCAACAATTTAAAATTATCTAATAAATTTGTTTTTATAATTATGCAAATAATTTTGTGAACAGATCAAGATACACTACATCCTTCCCCCCAAAAAAAAATTTATTATTTTACATTTCTTAAAATTTGAAATAATACATTTCAATTTATTATCATGTACAATTATGTATAATTTATTTTTATACAGTTTAATTATTATATATATATATATATTTTTTTTTTTTTACCTTAAGGTTACCTTACATTTTAAAATGTTTGGATATCCATAATTTCAAATATTTCATCATTTATTGCCAAGGCTAATTCTTTAATATATAATTGCTTGTCTTGAATAAAAGTTTCTTCAGAATCAATTTTATCTGTGATAAAGAATTATCACTGTATTCTACAATTATTTCATTTTTTACTGCTATTATTTTATTTTTATAATTTTCATAATTTTTCTTTTTATATCTGGTACCAGTTAAATTTATTTCATTTTCATTTTTCTTTTTATTATAATTTTTATTATTTCTGAATTTAAGGTTTTTTAAATGCCTTATTTGTGATAATGATGTTGCATTCCAAATGTGAAGGTGATCAGTCTTCAAACTTGTGTTTAACGTTTTGGTGGTTTTATTTTTTATTTCATTTTTATCATTTTTACCATTTTCATTTAATTTTTCCTCCTTTTTATTTTTGGAAAGTGCATCGGCATTGGTGTTCATTTTGCCTTGCTTGAATATTATTTCAAAATTGTAATACATCAAATCTACACGTCTCCTTGTCACTTTAGATGAAGGATTTTTATGCGTGAATAAACTAACTAAAGGTCTATGGTCAGTAAAAACTATAAATTTCTTACCAAAAAGATATGGTCTGAAATAGTTAATACCCCAATGTATTGCCAAAAGATCTTTCTCAATAATTGGCTTATTTACTTCATGCTTATTTAGAGATTTGCTAGCATAAGCTATTGCGTTATCTTCTCCAATTTTTCCTCGTGATAAAACTGCTCCAAGTGCATAGTTTGATGCATCTGTAGTTAAAATAAAAGGTTCTGTAAAATTTGGATAACTTAAAATTGATGGTTCAATTAGTTTTTGTTTCAGCGTTTCAAAAGCGTTATTGCATTCATTACTCCAACAAAATATTTATTTTTTTTTAAGAATTGATTTATTTATTTATATACGTAATTATTCCTAACTACCTATATATAAGTTAATAACATTTATTGTCCAGGTCAAATTCCACTTTCAAAAGTTAACGCACCTAATTATTTCGCAACAATTTGTCACATCAGCAAAATTTGGGAAATTTTCCCAATTTTAACAGTTGGAAAATATTAAAATCATATTTTCCCACATCGGCAAATCACGTTGCAATAACATGTGAATGCAAGTAAGAATATTTGGATAATCAAAAACTTAATTATTTTATGTTCATTCAAATTTGATAGTCAATAAAGAAAGACGGTTTAATTTTAAATTAATTAATCTTTTTTATTTAAACATTTTCAAATAACAAAATTTACAAAAAATTATAAATTAAAATTTATTTTTTTTATCGATCCTGGAGTAGCAAATTCTTAACTGGCGCCCAAGCAGGGACCATTAGATTTATCGGTGTAGTGTAAAAGTGTAAACCAAAAAAAAATTATTTAAAACAAAAAAAAAACAATAAGAAAAAACAAACATTTAGTGAAAATTCGAAATTGAACAATTAAAAACATTTAGTGAACAATTAATTTGAGATCGAGCAGTTAATTAGAAGAAAGAAAAACTTTTAATAAACTCTTAAAATAACACAAAAAAAAAAAAACATTAACTTAAATAAAAATTATATTGCTACAAAATAAAAGAAATTAATAATAATAAGACAAATCTACGAATAATTATACAAAATAATTGCATAAAAAAAAAAAAAAAAAAACTTTTTCTACTAACATTACTAATACACTAACAATATTAATAATTAACAAAGTAATAAAAATATGTTTTTGCAATTTTAATATTATAATAAAGACAGGGGAGCACTTGGTCCAAACACTGCACTTTAAATCGCGCAGCAAGTAGGATAAATTTCTATCCGAAATCTTACCAGCAAGAAGAGTTAGGAAACAAGGCCCCTTAGTAGCTCCCCAAAGGGAATAAAAAGGAGCTGCACTACGGTGTGCTTGAAACAAAGATCACCAGAAGTACGTGTCAGCAGCCGCCTAATTCGTTGGTATCAAAGACTGCAAATAGTTTCCTACAGTTTGTCACTCCGAGTCCTATGTCAATTAGTTCAACCGAAAAGAGACAAAATAAACCTGCATGGATGAACAAAAAAATAGCAGAACTATCAAAACTGAAAACTAAATTGCTTAGATCGTTCAGAAGAAATCTTGCACAACACACACTAATAAACCTAAAAGAGACAAGCGCAGAACTGAGAAGAGAAATCAAAAAAGCAAGAAAAACTTCTTGGGAAAATTTTGCGAAAGGTATAAATAATAACAATCCCAGAGAAACGTGGCGGAGAGCCAAATGCATTCTTGGAAAAACCGTGCCCTCTGGAACCTTGGTAATAATGCAAAACAATAAGTTAGAGACAGATACAGTGGAAAATGTCGAATATCTAGCAAACTGCTGCGCAAACTATGCAATGGTCAACATAAACGTTATTGAAACGAACGAGCGGCTTAACTCTCGCATTGCAAACATAGCTCAAAACGAAATTACGGATTTGCCAATAACAATCGAGGAGGTCACTACGGTTATAGATTCTTTCGAAGGAACAACACCAGGAATGGATAAAATATCTTACGGAATGTTAAAAAATGCAACACCAAAATTCTTGGAGAGACTAACGGAATTATATAACAAGATATTCAGAACCGGACAAATACCGCAGAGCTGGAAAATGGGAGAATTAAGACCGATACTAAAACAAGGCAAAGATCCAAGATACCAACAAAATTATAGGTTCATATCCCTTTTAAGCACCATGAGCAAAGTTTTGGAAAAAATTGTAGCTAAAAGGTTGAACTTCGCGACAAAGTATATCATACCTGATGAAATTCATGGATTTAGGGAACTAAGAGGTACAACCACATTACTTAAAGAAATAGAGCTTCAAGCTCAGATAGCGCTAGAAAATAAAAACCACATTGATATACTTTCATGTGATTTAGAGAAGGCTTTCGACAGAGTTCAAAAATATGTGGTAATTAAACAACTCAAAGATTGGCATGTAGGAAAAAAACATAATCAATTTTACAGCTGGATTTCTCACAAACAGAAAAATTTCGGTGAGCCATAATGGCTATATATCAAGCTTTAAAAACCTACCAGTAGGTACTCCACAAGGTTCGCCATACTCAACTCTTCAATGTTTACATATCGGAACTCAGTAAACGATTGAGGGAAATTAAAGAAATAAAACACATAATTTATGCAGATAATCTGATCATAACAGCTGCAGGACATAAGATAAATAGAGAGTATGGGCTACAGAAAGCCGTAAATGTCATGGAAGACTGGGCCAAGAACACAGGGGCGTTTTTCTCACCAGACAAAACAGAAGCATTACACATATGCAGAAAGCATCATTGCCAGAATTCAGAAGTATATCACCAGGGTAGACGGGTTGAATTCCAGCAAAACTTGAGGATCCTAGGGCTCATCTGGAGCAAGAATCTGAAGTTTAACAAGCAGGTGGATAAAACAGTAGCCAGCCTAAAGAGATCGAACAACCTACTTAAGTTAATATGTAGGAAAAAGATAGGCCCGCCAACAGAAATAGCAACTAGAATAGCAAAATCCATCCAGTTTGGTAAACTAGATTATGCTTTAACTATTTATGGCTTCACGGCTAAAGAAAATATAAAAAAATTACAAGTAGCAATGAACCAGTCTGCCAGAATAGCGCTGGAAGCTATAAGGCCCACAAGAACGGAAGCACTCTTAACAGAAGCAAACTTCCAAACAGTAGAACAAAGAAGAGATCAATTTTCGCTACGTTGCATCACAAAAGCAATCTACTATAAAGAGCACCCTCTACATTTACTAATGAATGCAGCGCTCAAAGAAGAAGCAAAAATTCCTAAAAACTCTGCTGTTAAGATGGCAATTGATTTATTAGAGGAACTAGATCTACACATCACGAGCGGTTGCGAAACACAAGAGAGAGATCAGCACCTTTGGGGACACTGGAAACAATGGCTAAACATTAGTATAGCACAAAAACTCAAATCAGAAACCAACAAAGAAACCTTCATCAAACTATTCCAAGAGCATAGAGAAGAAACAAAATTACTGAGACCTATTTATACAGATGCCACAAAAGCAGAAAACGGGGTAGGAATAGCGATAGTTGAAGAGGAAAAGGTAATAAAAACACTTATTCTACCAAATTACGTGCAAATATACGTCGCTGAACAAACAGCATTGCTGGAAGCCATCAAAGTGGCGGAAATTAGGGGACAAACATCTATGCTATATACAGACAGTTTGAGTGTCGTAAGAGGGATCTTGAATCTAAATAAGTGTTCTCCAACAACAACAGAAATTCGCAATAGAATAATCCGAAATAGAGGAAAAATACAAATTACGTGGATACCAAGTCATGCCGGAATAAGAGGGAATGAGATGGCAGATAAAGAAGCAAAGCAAGCACTAATCCGGCCAACTACATTAATGATCCCAAAATCCCACACAATGGCGAAGAAACAGATCAGTGAATATATAAAAAATAAGAGACAACAAATATGGAACCAAACTAACTCCATTAGAAAAGCCTTTTTCCCAGATGTAAACAAAAACAACCTCATAAATACAGGGAGCAGAGAAATAGGAGTCAAAATTTCGCGAATCCGAATGGGATGTACCTACTACACCCATAAACACATATTCAACGGAGAAGAGCCTCCTAGATGCCGTTTTTGCAATGAAATAGCCACAATAAAACACATTGTACTAGACTGCGTGGAATCCAAAAATTACTGGGCTAAAGAATCAGCCTCTCCCACAATAGCCGTGGCAAGTAGCAACTGGGATTACATAAATAAAACAGTGAATCTGTTTAAGCACCACAAGATATGGAAACACATATAAAGAAGATTAATTGTAATAAATAAATAAATAAATAATAAATAAATAAATAATAAATAAAAACAAATAATAATAAATAAAAGTAATCTAAGCCGCAAAATAATAACAACAAATTGAAATTAACAAACATAGAAAATTAGAACTAATTAGAATTAGAGTTTAAATAATAAAAATAAAATAATGAACAACTCGTAATGGTATAAATAAATAATTAATAATAATAAACGAAAATATAAATATAAATAAATATAAATATAAATAATTTAGTAATTAATTAGCATTAGTTGTTAGCTATTAATCAATTTTGTTTTAACTTTATAATTTTTGAGTATTTTGCACTGGCCCACATGCATAAAATGCAACCGGCCCTATAATCAAGATGTATTTATATTTATATAATGCATTAATGTAATAATAATAATAAATAATAATAAAAGAAAAAATAATAATATAGAAAAATAAATATTTTTGTGTTTTGCATTTTGTGAATCAAGCCTTAATTTACCCAAAGTGAGCCTGCTTTGGGCACAGCATCGCAAAACTTCCAATATCAAAAAATAAAATTTTGTTTTTATTAATATAATCATAGTTGATTCATACGTCATTCATACTTTATAAAGAGAGAAAAGTGTGAAAATCAACCTTTACTATATAAATTTTACGAAAAGTAAAGAAAAATAACAAAAATTAAAAATAAAAGGAAAATATAAGAATCAACAATAAAATTTTAAACATTGAAAATTGTAATTAAAAAATAAAAATAACGATCGTTTGATTAAATAATAAATTTTTTTTTTTAATAGATCTGATAATTTTAAGAATTTTTTTTTTTATTTAAATTTTTATTATAAGGTAACATTTAAATAGAAATAAATTGTAAAAATTATAAAACAAAATTTTAAAATAGAATAAAATAGAAATAAAATAAGAAATAAAATTTATTAGAAAAAAAATTCCATATGCTTAAAGTTTACCACGAATTTAATTATATTATTACTACATATTACTTTCTAAATAAGATACTTTAAATAAATTTTATCATATTTATGTTAAAAAAATAAAATATTATAATTAAAATTCTTAAATAACTAAAATTTTTTTAACAAATTAAGAAATTATTTTGACTAAATAAATGAAAATTAATAAGAATAAATAAATAAAGATTTCTCAAAGGAATTAATTAAATAAATAAAAGAAAAATTTTGTAATAAAATTATATAACTTTAATTTTCTATTATATTTTTACTAAATTTTATTATATTTATAGACAATAATCATAATATTATTATATTAGTTGTAAAAGAATAATAAAAAAATAATAATAAAACTTATATTAAAAGAAAAGTAAGTGATAATTATATTTGTAAAACAGGATTAAATAAGTAAGTCAAATTTTTAAATCTTTCAAAGAATTAACGTTGGTATTGATCGCTTACTCCATTTTTTTGAAATATTAATCGGATGTTCTGGAAAAAAGGTAATATTCTTGAGTTTCCGTAATAACATTTAACTCTCGTTTTTGATTTCAAAAGGATTTTTCTTGATTTCGAAGGACAGAATTGAATAAATTAATTAATAACTATTGTTTTGATAAATTAAAATAAATATTAAATAAATATTTAACTGTCCTATCGTCTAAATTCGCAAATTTTATTCCTATTTTCTTATTCTCTTATTAAAAATATTTTTCTTCCCCCCCCCCTTTTATTCTTTCTTTTGGTTTTACGTCCTTAAAGAGAATAACTTACCTTTCTTTTTTGATTAATTGATTACGTTTTTTCATCCACTTATAAATTTTCTAACTGATATGGACGCACCACGTATAAATTTTGAGAAACCCATGCGCGTAATGTCAACACCAGAAGTACCAGAGGTGGAAGAACCAGATGTTAGCCCAATAGCGTCATCTCATCATGAGCACGAGCACTCAGATTATATTAGGGAAACGCTAAGGGAAATGGTTCAGTACGAAACCAAACGTATGTTTAGAGAGGCACACGGGGATACGTACACTTCTGACGACGACGAGGTGGATCAAGAAATAAATATAGAGAACGATTTTAATTTAGAAGGTATGGACAAGGTACCCGAAGTAGTTAAAGAGATAGAAAAGTTTTCGGGCGAGACAGGAGAATATGGTTCTTGGAGAAAAGACGTGGACAGAATCATTGGAAAGTAGGAGCACTTAAGAGGTACATCAAAATATTATGGGATTTTGAGTACTATTAGAAGAAAAATAAAAGGAGAAGCTGATGCGGTCCTAGAATCCTTTAATGTTCCGTTAAACTGGCACAAAATTCTTAGATGTCTTGATAGGTATTATGCTGATAAAAGAAATATTCGTACTTTGGTATATCAAATGTCAAATAAGAAGCAAGGAAATTTAACCGTTGAACATTTTTACAAAGAAATATTCCAACATCTTACATTAATATTAAAAAGGGTTTCATCTATGAATTTGACCCCAGACGCATATAATGCCATGACTAAAATGTACAGGGAAACAGCGTTGGACACTTTCATCCGAGGATTGAATAAAAATCTCTCCACGCAAATAAGCCTATTTAATCCAAAGGATCTGTCACAAGCTTTAGATTTGTGTCTGAGAGCACACACTCCACATCAACGCTTAAATCGTAGTCCAAATCTCAAAACGAATGCTCACACCGGACCCAATCCTAGAGACAGAAACGAATTTACACATAGAAATATATGACCACAAAATTCGTATAATAGATCTAACTTCTACAACCACAGGCGAACCTCATGGCAGTCTAATAATAATCATAACTATAATTATAACTCACTTCAGCAACAGCCCAGAGAGCAAAGAAGCCACCAATTGAAACCGGAGCCTGCAAGTTCAAACCAGACTCATTTGCCGCGATACAATAGAAACTTCAACAATAGACCGGCATATCACAACAACTACCATTACAACTCAAGAAGAGATATCAATAACAACAAGAGAACAACAATTCATGACTTATACCAACCTAATAAGACGCAAAGGCTTAACTACACGTGACCGTCACCAATAAACGAAGAAGAGAGGGAGAAGGAAGTTTGCAAAGAATGTTCGTCCTGCAAATAAAAATCACCCAATTCTTTTTTAGATTAGGCTCATCCTCGATCCCGTACATCGAACATCAAACAAGGACGGGGAAATTTTAAAGTTTCTTATAGACACGGGGTCTAATAAGAATTATATTCAAGCAAGATATGTAAAAAATCCTATTCAAAATGAGAAGGAGTTCCAGATTAGTTCAGTTGGAGGCAACATTACAGTTACTCATTACGCTCAAATAGATCTCTTTAAACAAACACCGAAAATACCAAAAATAAAATTTTTCATTCTACCAAATTTAACCACTTTTGATGGAATTATAGGAAACGATACGCTTACAAGTTTAAATGCAGTCATCCATACAAAGGAAAGCCGTTAAGTCCTGCAAGGAAATTTAACATTTGCGCTTAAGCAATTAATATCGGAATCAGTCAATAAAATAGAACGCAGAACGTCACATCTAAACACTCAACAAAAAGAAAAACTAAGCTGGCTCATAAATAATTTTACAAATTTATTCGCAGATCCTAATAAGAGGCTCACTTATACCACCGTAGTGAAAGCGGAAATAAGAACCACAACAAACGAACCTGTTTTTTCCAAAAGTTATCCATATCCAATGGCCTTAAAACCCGAAATCGATAAGCAAAGCCATCAGCTTCTGGAAGATGAAATCATCAGGCCTTCCAGATCACCATATAATCCGCCGGTATGGATTGTGCCGAAAAAAGGGGATGCTTCTGGCGAAAAGAAATACAGAATGGTGATTGACTATAGGAAAATTAACAAGATAACAATTGCTGACAAATACCCAATACCGGAAATAGATGAGGTTCTTAAGAATTTGGGCAGCAATAAAATTTTTACAGTTATAGATCTTAAGAGTGGGTTCCACCAAATTCCGCTTAGAGAACAGGATATTGAAAAAACCGCTTTCTCTGTTAATAATGGTAAATATGAATTCGCACGGTTGCCATTTGGCATAAAGAACGCCCGTCCATATTTCAAAGAACGTTGGACGACATTCTTCGAAAATATATCGGAAATAGCTGTTACGTATACATAGATGACATTATCATTTTTAGTAAGGACGAAAATGATCACTTCAGGAATCTTGAAAATATATTTAAAACTCTGGAGGCAGCTAACATGAAGATACAGCTTGACAAGTCCGAGTTTCTAAAAAACGAAGTTGAGTTTTTAGGTTTTATCATTTCTGCAGAAGAAGTCAAAACTAATCCGAAAAAAGTAGACGCCATATGTGACTTACCAGCACCCAAATCTTTAAAGGAACTGAGATCATTCCTAGGAATGTCAGGATATTACAGACGATTTATACTCGATTATGCAAAAATCGGTAAACCCCTGACAACCCTTTTGAGAGGGGAAGGAGGACGTGTGTCCAAGTTTCAATCAAAAAATATACCTATAAACCTGGATGATGAAGCTAAAAATGCATTTCTCACTTTGAAGAATGCATTAATTTCCAAAGAAGTTGTATTAGCATATCCAAATTTCGAAAAGGAATTTGAACTCACTACTGATGCCTCCAACCATGCGATTGGAGCAGTGTTAGCACAAGAGAGGAAACCTATCACCTTCTTATCAAGGACTCTGAACAAAACTGAAGAGTTCTACGCTACCAACGAAAAGGAAATGCTGGCGATTATTTGGTCTTTAACAACGTTAAGAAGTTTTCTTTATGGGACAAGAAAAGTTGTAATCTACACTGATCACCAACCATTGACTTACGCTCTTAGCAACAAAAATTTTAACAGCAAACTTAAGAGATGGAAGGCAATACTTTAAGAATATAACTACGAATTAAGATATAAACCCGGCTCAACAAACGTCGTAGCAGATACACTGTCCAGACTTGTTTCGAAAACTCAAACAAACGCTTTAACTGTAACTCAACACAGTAGCGACAGTTCATATCACAACTGTATTCAATTAGTCGAGGCTCCAATCAATGTATTCAGAAATCAACTTATTCTGATCTCATATTAAAAATAGGAGATCAAAGCGAACAAATAGAATTAAAACCATTTACTAATTATTTCAGACATATTATCACAAAGGACGTATTTTCTGAAAAGGATTTAATTAACATCTTGAAAAAGCGAATAAATCCTCATGTCATAAATGGAATTATGACTACCGAAAAAAATATGGGAATAATACAAAAGATCCATGCAGATAATTTCATTAATTCTAAAATTAGATTCACTAGATTTATAGTAGAAGATGTCATAGACGAAACCCAACAAAAAGAAATTATAATCGAAACCCATAGACGTGCTCATTGGAATGCTCAGGAGAACAAGGCCCAAATTATTTCGAAATACTACTTTCCAGGAAGGCAAAGAAAATATCGGATTTTGTTAAAAACTGTTCTATATGTAAGCAGAACAAATATGATAGGCATCCGAACAACCCCGAAATCAATAGTACACCCATCCCAACCTTTGCTGGACATACAATTCACATCGATATTTTTTCTACCGAATCCAAACTAGTCCTTATAGCAATTGATAAATTAACCAAATTTGCTCAAGGTAGAATAATAGAAAGCAGATCAAACGAAGATATTCGTTTACGATTAAGAGATATACTTTTTTATTATGGAGTCCCAGAGTTCGCAATAATGGATAACGAAAAGGCTCTTAACTCCGCCTCCATTAGAGCTATGATGGAAGACGAGCTTAAAATTAAAATTTTCACAACGCCACCGTAAAAAAGCGAGGTAAATGGACAAGTGGAAAGATTTCACTCCACGTTATCAGAAATCATGCGTTGCTTAAAGGCTGAAAAAGTAAATCGTAATTTCGAAGAATTATTACAAAGATCCATAAATGAATACAACCATACAATTCATTCGGTAACAGGAAAAAAACCAATTGAGCTTTTTTTAGGAAGAATTCCGAATATCAGTCCAGAAGAATTTGAAAAAATTAGACTAAATAACATCGAAAAATTAAAGAACAAACAAAGGAAAGATCTAAAATACCATAACAAAACAAAAAAACCAATTAAACAATATGATGTAGGACAAACTATTTATGTGAAACACAATAAAAGAATAGGGTCCAAACTTACTTACAGATTTAAAAAAGAAAAAGTTAAAGAAAATTACAAAACAACCATTCTTACAGAATCAGGCAGAATAGTGCACAAATCTAATATCAGATCATAATTTAGTTTTATCCTTTTTATTCAATACTTTTCATTACTTTCGTTACTTTCTCTATCCCCCATGTTTACTATTTTTAGATTTCTCATGTGGAAAACTTTAGCAGAGATTCAAATTTTGGATTTTAATGGATCACCCGCTGTAGTCATAAATCTCGGACAGGCCAAGATACAAGAAGGAAGCTTTAGATTAATTCACACAATTGACCTGACAACAATACAAAATTCATTACAGGAAATTAATTTCGTATTAGAAGAAGAAGAAACAAAATCTCATTTCTTATATCCCTATTTGGAACATGAACTTTTACAAATTCAGGATCTGTTAGATGAATACGAAGTACACCAGAAACAGAAAAGAGCTATCAATGCTGTTGGAAGCTTATGGAAATGGATAGCTGGAACTCCTGACCATAAGGACTTTGTGATGATTAAAAGCAAATTACATGATGCTTTGGAAAATACCAACTCACAAGTAATCATAAACAAGGTGTTTAGCGACCAAATTAATAATATAACACAAGTCACAAATTCAATCATAGAAAATATTAGGTCATGTAATGGATTTAGCGATCAAAATGCTGAAAGAATTCGATATAAATTAAAATTATTAAAGGAAGAAGTTATCAATATCAACTACGCGGTCCATTGGGCTAAAGCAGGGGTTATAAATTCTGTATTGCTACCAAAAACTGAAATAGCAATACTTACAAAAGTATTGAATCAAGAAAATTTTCCTTATACTACACCCGAAGACGCTCTAAATTATAGTAATATAAAAATTATTTGTAATGGTACTTATTTATTTTATCTTGTTGAAATTCCTTTAACGAAATATGAAATATTTGATAAATTAGCTTTAAGATTAATAAAAAATAATAATACAATAGTAAAAACAGATTTTAACCATATTTTAGTAAATAAAAACCAAGTATATGGAATTTTAAAAGATTGTAAGAGCACAAGCTCAATTTTATTATGTAATAAACAAAATATTGTAAACATATCCAATTTTACTTGCATTCCGAATATTTTAAAAGGGAAACATTCAACATGTAATATCACGAATGGACATCATATACCGAATATAGAAAAAATCACCGACGGAATAATCCTGTTGAATCAGTTTAACGGCACAATCAGCACAAATGGTGAAGCGAAAACAATCAAAGGGACATATTTAATAATTTTCAAAAATTCAAAGGTTTCAATAAATAATACAACCTTCATATCACGTGAACTAACAGCAACTAAAGTATTACCGACTTTACTCCAGCCAAAAATGATAAAAGAAGAGTTTCACGAACATCTATCATTAGAAATGTTGAAGGACGTTCACATCAACAACACGCAGGAAATTAAAATTTTAAAAAAGCAGAGATTCGAAGACAAAATGATTAGTTTATTAAGTATTGCATCAAGCACAGTCACAGTTATAATCATAATAATATTTCTTATAACAATAAATTTAAAGAAGAGAAGGAACAAATTAATCATCAATAATCAACATCCCGTAAAAGAAGATAGACAAGTTAATTCAAGTAAACCCAAGGAACTAGATAAAGTAGATCCTAATTATTCAGTTAAAAAAACTACGAGCAACCATCATCCAATTGCACTACAAAGAACACCTTACAAGTTACCGTTTCCTCGACAGTGATGGAATGAGGCCATTCGATTTTTGAGAGGGGAAGAGTTAATAACATTTATTGTCCAGGTCAAATTCGACTTTGAAAAGTTAACGCACCTAATTATTTCGCAACAATTTGTCACATCAGCAAAATTATAACAGTTGGGAAATATTAAAATCATATTTTCCCACATCGGCAAATCACGTTGCAATAACATGTGAATGCAAGTAAGAATATTTGGATAATCAAAAACTTAATTATTTTATGTTAATTCTAATTTGATAGTCAATAAAGAAAGACGGTTTAATTTTAAATTAATTAATCTTTTTTATTTAAACATTTTCAAATAACAAAATTTACAAAAAATTATAAATTAAAATTTATTTTTTTATCGATCCCGGAGTAGCAAATTCTTAACTTATATATTAATTTCTATGAAAATAAACTCTATATAATAAAGTTTTAATAAACATAAAAATATACACTTACATATTTTCTTTTGATTTAAACTTGAACTTAAAATAAAATGCTTTCAAGTTCCAGTTAAGCATAAAACAACAACCTATTATCAGCTATTATTATAAATATAAACAAAACGAGGAAGAATACAGTTGCCTTTGTCAACTCTTAGATACCCGTACGAACCGTTAGTATGTTCACAGCCTGTCACTTTGATTACAATATTATTTTTTTAATATTTTAGTATTTTAAAATAATTTGGGTGAATTTTATAATTTCTATAATTTTATAATTTTATATGTTTATACATTCTTCAAAAGCAGATTTTAACCTTCCACATAACGATTATCAATCCAAAACTTTTTCAAATATTCTATAGTACCATTTAATACTAAGCGGTAAATGTATATTAAATTTGTTTAGTACAAAATAGTAAATATAATTTTAAATATTATATTATATTATATTTAAATATTCCATTGACAGAATAATTTCTTATAAGTACAATAAAATACATATATGTATGTAAATACGGCGCTATATAATATACATATATACTCTTATCATTCATTCCCTAGTGACATATACGATATGTAAATAAACATGATATTATATAAGTATGTATATATATCAATATCATATAAATAAAAATTCTTCAAATTATCGAGTAAAACAAAATGGAAAAAATTCGTTAAAGAAATTTGTTAGAAAATTTGAAAAAATCAAGTAACACTTTCGTCAATTATAAAGTAACCCTATATTATTAAAAAAAGTTGTTAACAGAAATAAGAGTATAATGTTTAAGCTTTAATTTTTATGTATTACTTCAAAAAAATTTTAACAGGTGTTCAAGTTACAGGTGTTTAAAAATAGGAAATTTTCAGTTTTTGACCCCTTACAGCTCCTAAACGGGGAGTGATACAAAAAAAAGTTATTAAAAATAAAATTAATATTTTTAAGAGATCTATCAGCAGTTAAAATTTCATAGCTCTATTTCAAAAGAAATGTCGGGATCTAAAAGTTAGGTGTTCAAGAGCTACCCTAAGTTTTGGTCCAAACTCAACCAAAATAGGGAACCTACAAATTACTCCCAGCATATTTTGTGTAAATTTCAAGATTCTAGCTTTCTTAGTTTTTGAGTTAGCGTGCTGACGGACGGACGGACGGACGGACATGGCTCAAAAGTCTTAGAATTTTTTTCTGATCCGATCCATACCTTTGAAGGTATATCTAGCTCGCTTATTTCGAGGTGTTACAAACGGAGGAGTAATTTTATTATAACCGATCCTATCGTACGGGTATAAAAATACAAGTCCAATTTTATTATTATTATTTGACTAAAACTTTTTTAGTCAAGTTCACAATCAAATAAAAAATTTTCCTTGTTTTTTTAAGTTTTTTAACTTTAAAATGGCAGTTGGCAGCTTTATTTTCAAATAAAACGGGCCCAGCTTTCTAAACTTTGAATTCAAACCCAACTTTAAATTTTTTTTTTATTTTTTAAATAAATGTTAAATTAAGTTTAAACTTTAATAATTTTGTATTTAAACCAAACTAGTTCAAGCTTGTTATTATTTCTTTCAAAACTTTTTTAGTCAAGTTCACAATCAAATAAAAAATCTCCCTGGTTTTTTTAGGTTTTTTAACTTTAAAATGGCAGTTGGCAGCTTTATTTTCAAATAAAACAGACCAGCTTTCTAAACTTTGAATTCAAACCCAACTTTAAAATAGTTTTTTATTTTTTAAATAAATGTTAAATTAAGTTTAAACTTTAATAATTTTGTATTTAAACCAAACTAGTTCAAGCTTGTTATTATTTCTTTCAAAACTTTTTTAGTCAAGTTCACAATCAAATAAAAAATCTCCCTGGTTTTTTTAAGTTTAAAATGGCAGTTGGCAGCTTTATTTTCAAATAAAACAGGCCAGCTTTCTAAACTTTGAATTCAAACCCAACTTTAAAATTTTTTTTTATTTTTTAAATAAATATTAAATTAAATTTAAACTTTAATAATTTTGTATTTAAACCAAGTTTTTTCTTTTTTCGTACTTATAGGTATATAGTTTTAAATCAAGTTTTTAAACTTTCAATATGAAATACTTACTTCATTTCTTTTAAAAATTTTATGCTTAGTTCAAGATTATATTATTTGTTTCAAAACTTTTTTATTCAAGTTCACAATAAAATAAAAAATCTCAATAGTTTGTTTAAGCTTTTCAACCTTAAAATGCAGTTTAGCTTAGTTTTCAAAATAACGCACGAGCTTTATAAGCTTATGAGCTTTTTATCTAGAACCCCCATATCTATACTACTCATATTAAAAAAAAAATTTCATGTTGAAATATATTAATTCGTTTTTTAATTTTCGACTTCTAATGACTCTATCAGGTTACTTTTTTGTAAAAATATTTTTCATCAATCAAATTAGTAATAAAAAAAACCAAGGGTTTTTAAATATGTATGTACCTACATATGCATGTATGCAAATAAAAAACTAATATTAGATCATTGTTCAAGTTTTTTTAATTAGAATAGTATGAAAAAATAAAGTGACATCTCGTCCAGTTTAAGGTAACACTATATTATTAAGAAAAGATATTAACAGAAATAAAAACATAATATTGGTGCTTTAATTTTTGTATATAACTTCAAAAAAATTTGGACAGGTATTCAAATTGCAGTTCTTTCAAAATTGGAAATTTTAGTTTTTGTACTCTTACAACTCCCAAACCGGGGGCAATGCAAAAAATATTTTCTGAAATGACTCATACTTATTTTCAAAAATCTAACTGCTCTGAAATTTCAAGTTTCTAAGTTAAACCGTTTGGAATATAGAAGTTGTCAAGTGTTCCGTGTTCAGTATAAACAGCATTTGAAAATAAACAAAAAGAAAAAAACAACACAAAGAATCATATTACTCAAATAAAACAAATGTAAATACTTATCTGAATAAAGGTTAAATTCTGGATAAATTCTGGTCTTGTTCATCGACAACATACCACATCTTGAAACTGCACAAATCCGTTTTTTTTATAAATATATTAAATTGTATGTTTACATTAAATTTTATATGTATGCACATTGTAACTTAAAGTATTATTGATACTTAGATTAATTGTCAAAATCAAACAAATTCACAATATTACATAGAAATTGTCAAAATATAATTGTTTTTATTTCGTAACACAAGATGTCAGTTACATTGACTAAAATCAATTTAATTCACAATAATTTTATATTTTTTATATAATCGATCATTTTAACTTTTTTATATACACTACATATGTTTTTAATATACTTTTTTTTGTTTCACTTTATTATGTACTTTAAATTCAAGGTTACTGAACTTGAGTTAAACGTTAGTCCTGAACCGTTTAACTCAAGTTTATATAAAGCCAAATTTTATGAATTTTTAATTACTCGTTATCGTATAGCCGTAAAGAAAGTTAAAACAATGCGTTTTAATTTTCTATTTGATAATTCATATATATTTACAGTGCATAATATATTTGAATTTTTTAAACAGTACGTTTTTTTAATCCAAGTTTTATTGAGCATAAAACATCAGGGATTTCGTAATAAGTTTTGATATAATTATCTTTTATGTGCGTAATTAGTCTTTTCCCTAATATTACAATATGTGTGTGCGGCTAACTGTATGTTATATGGTCTACCCTATTGACACATACATAATGTGTCTACCCATAAACTACATAAATATCAAGACCGGAACAAGACCCCTAAGAATGCATTAGTGCAAAATTTAAACATGTATTGTGAAAATTGAGAGAGTTTTGACAGTGTCCTTTTTTCATTTTTTTGCTTAGAAAAAAGTAGAAAATTAAGAAAAATTAAAAAATTTTACAAAATTCGGGTAGACTGTTTTTTATCAACGGTTTTATAAATAAAAAAAATTATAAATTCAATTTTTTTTTTGTATTCAGATAGTGTAAAAAATTATGAATTTTAAGGTTTACTTAGAAATTTTTTCAAAAAAATGTCTATTTTAGAAGTTATTAAAGATTTAAAGTTACCCCACTATTTAGCTTTTACTTTTCCCATAAGAGCCAATGTAAATAGTTGGGTAAATTGAGCTTTCGTTCTCTTCAGTTCCTGTCTTCATAATTTATGTAGTTTATGGTCTACCCATGATATATTACCTAATAGATGGGAAGTTAGGTATAGTCGTTTCTTTTCTTCTTATGTGTTTTCCTATCTTAAGGTATTCAGTCAAAAAAATCCATATGCATTTTATAATATGTATACATTTCATTCACTCAGCTGTTTATATTTATTAAAATAATGTAAAGCAGTTTTTCATAACCAATTTTATTCAGAGATTTTAAGTTTTATATTACTTAATAATTGATATATTTTTTTTTTAAATCAAAATTTGATTTAATTTAGGTTATCCAAAATTTTAACTCTTGTAAAGTAACAAAATTAGTGATAAAATCCTTAAAAAAATTAGAAATGAATTTATTTCACCTTTTAGGAACCTATTTCTGAGGAAACTATAGCAATACATACGCACGGTTCACTCAGCTGTTTCTCAAAATTGGCTGAAAATATTTTCTTTACTGCCTATCTATTAGCAATATATCTATGGTCTACCCCCATTGGCACATACATATGTCACCATATATTTATGCGGCGTAGTGAACACCTATTGCTGTAGACACCTATTGCTATTGCTGTTTACCGTATATTAATATTCAAGGTACGGTCACCAATATAATTTACTCAGCAAAGTTAATTGCTAATTCAATTATTTTAAGAGAATTTTTTCCTTAACAAAAATATTTATCTAATTCAATTATGAGACTTCAGCGAAGTAAATTGCTAAATGTATAAAATTAAAAGAAGATGTTCACTTTGGTTTAGTCAGAATAATTCTGTTTTATATACAAAATACCAATTCTTATATACTATTTTGGATTTCTCCAAATCAATACAATTTGATCAAAGTCAATAAATTAGAATAATTGATTGCTTTGTTTCTAAGAATTAAATATGGGTTAAAAAGTAATGTACTTCACCGACCTAGTTTCATTTCCATATGCATTTGTTATTATTTCCAAAATATTATCTACGCTAATGAATAATAAAGAAAATCATAACATTAAAATTTAGAATGAAGATGTAATTTGATCTTCTTCTTTACAAAAAAATAAAAAGTGATTCATTTTATTCATGTTACTAAAATAAACATATGTATGTAATTTATCATACATGACCATACAAAGTGTTGATCAGCAATTTAAAATTATCTAATAGATTTGTTTTTATAGTTATGAAAATAATTTTGTGAACAGATCAAGATACACTACATCCTTCCCCCCAAAAAAAAAATTTATTATTTTACATTAAAATTTGAAATAATACATTTCAATTTATTATCATGTACAATTATGTATAATTTATTTTTATACAGTTTAATTATTATATATATGTATATATATATATATATATATATGTATCGTCTTTTAATTTTCGACTTCTAATGACTCTATTAGGTTACTTTTTTGTAAAAATATTTTTCATCAATCAAATTAGTAATGAAAAAAACCAAGGGTTTTTCAATATGTATGTACCTACATATGCATGTATGCAAATAAAAAACTAATATTAGATGTTTGTTCAAGTGTTTTTAGTTAGAATAGTATGAAAAAATAAAGTTACACTCTCGTCAAGTATAAGGTAACACTATATTATTAAGAAAAGATATTAACATAAATAAAAACATAATATTGGAACTTTAATTTTGGCATATAACTTCAAAAAAATTTGGACAGGTGTTCAAATTGCAGGTCTTTAAAAATTGAAAATGTCAGTTTTTGTACTCTTACAACTCCCAAACCGGGGCCAATGCAAAAAATATTTTCTGAAATGAATCATACTTATTTTCAAAAATTTAACTGCTCGGAAATTTCAAGTTTCTAAGTTAAACCGTTTGGAATATAGAAGTTGTCAAGTGTTCCGTGTTCAGTATAAACAGCATCTGAAAATAAACAAAAAGAAAAAAACAACACAAAGAATCATATTACTCAAATAAAACAAATGTAAATACTTATCTGAGTAAAGGTTAAATCCTGGATAAATCCTGGTCTTGTTCATCGACAACATACCACAACTTGAAACTGCACAAATCTGTTTTTTTTTTATAAATATATTAAATTGTATGTTTACATTAAATTTTATATGTATGTACATTGTAACTTAAAGTATTATTGATACTTAGATTAATTGTCAAAATCAAACAAATTCACAATATTACATAGAAATTTGTCAAAATATAATTGTTTTTATTTTGTAATACAAGATGTCAGTTACATTGACTAAAATCAATTTAATTCAGAATAATTTTATATTTTTTATATGTTGTTGTTGTTTGTTGTTTCTCAGGGGGGGCGTCTAACCACCCTTACACCTAGGCCCAGCGACCCGTTGTGCTGCCCTGCTCAACGATCCGCACACTACCTACAGCGTCTCGTTGAGCCACTCTATACTCTTCATGAATCTAACTAAGTCGCCCTTCTTGAGCATTCTCACTTCGGAAAAGTTTTCCCATATGTCTTCTTCCAAGGTGTTTCACCTTTGGTTTCTCAGGTTTGGGCATTGGCACAGAACGTGAAGTACTGTCTCTGCCTCCCGCCCACATCCCCTGCATAGGTTCGACTCCGTTAGGCCTATTCTTTCAGTGTGTGCTCTTAGCAACAGATGTCCTGTGCTAATTCCCATAAGTAGTCTCAGATCCTTTCTATTCAGTTTTAGAATTTTCTGAGTCTCCCTGCCATTTGGTTCCCCCCAGAATTCTTTCGTATGTATTGATCCTGGGGATTGCCACCAACTTTCCCTAGCACTGGCCTTAGCCCAGTTCCTTGTAGTTAGCTTTACCGCCGAGTACGGCACACCTACGTCTACTATATCTACTAGCTGTCTGTTTAATGCAGATTTTGCTGTCGCGTCTGCGATTTCGTTACCGGGATAGCCTGAGTGAGCCGGTATCCACTGCAGCTTGACAGCGTTTGTTTCCCCCAGCTCATTTAAGGCTTTCCAGCACTCAATTGATTTCCTTGATTTGTGCAACCCGTTCTCCATCGTTCTCACAATTGATTTGCAGTCGGTATGGATATTTATGATCCTACCACTGATTCTTTTCCGCAGAAGCTCTTTGGCCGCGCTTTCTATTGCGATAGTTTCGCATTGACGTACAGTTGCGTGTGGCGCCACTGTGTTCGCAATTCGTATGTTCAATTCGTCACATATGATTCCTATACCACATTTGCTGCCTTTTTTTGCCGCGTCTGTGTATACATTAATTCCAATTTGATTAGTGAAACTGTGGTACTCCGGATGGTTTGTTTCCGTTCCGAAGTTACAGTCTAATCTGAGGTCCCCCGCGATCATATCTGCAGCTTCCGGGCTTTCCCGGAAGTTGCGTATATTTGCGTTAGCATTCTCTATCATTCGAAGAATTTCTTTGTGCCCGACCGAACTTGAGTCGTCGCACCAGTTTCCTGTCATGAGGAGTCTCATGGCTGTGTCCATAGATCTTCGTTGTATATAGATTTCTATAGGTTCTAGGTCCAGGATTACTTCCATGGATTTCGTTGAGGTTGTTCTAGTTGAACCTGTTATACCGAGACATCCCTGGCGTTGAATTTGTGTTAGGGTATTCCGGTACCTGTTCTTTTTGGTGGCCGTCCACCAAACGAGTGATCCGTGTGTTATCATAGGTCCTGTATAACCAGTACATGATTCTTGGCGATAAGCCCCATGTCTTACCCACTGCACTTCTACATCCCCAAAGGGCTCTTATCGCTTTTTCTTTTTTCTCATTTATGTGTTTGCTCCACCTGAGCTTATCATCCAAATACACACCTAGATATTTTACACAGTTTGTAAATTCTAATTGTGTGTTATTTATACGTGGAGCCCCTGGGGTCCTCCTATCTCTTTTCCTACTAAAGAGACATATTTCGGTTTTGCTTGGTTTTACTAATAGCTCATCAACTACTAAAAGCCAAAAAAGCGGGGAGAGGATACCTCCTTGCGGTGTACCTCTTGAAATTATTTTCCTCTTTACAGCAGTTCCAAAGTTGGAGATTGCTGTTCTGTTGTTCAACATGGATTTAGTCCACCTGAGTAGTATGTCTTCCATGTTTCTGCTTTGCATGCTTTCCATTACCTTCCCTATTTCAAAGTTATTAAACGCTCCTTCTATGTCAATAAAACATCCGAGGGTTACCTTTCCTTTATTGTAACCTTCCTCTATCGTGTGGATAATCTCGTGTAGAGCGGTATCCACCGATTTTCCCTTTATATATGCGTGTTGATAACACGATACCCTTGGATTTAGTTGGTTTCTTATTTCCAGTTCTATTATCTTCTCTAGTCCTTTAAGGAGGAAAGAGGTCAGACTTATCGGTCTGTAGGCGTTGGCTTTCCTATAGCACGTCTTATTCGGTTTTGGGAGGAAGATCACTTTGGCTTCCCTCCATATTTTCGGCGTATAGCCTAGTTTGAGGCAGGCTTTGTAAATGGCCTTTAATCTTGTTCTTAGAATTCCAAGCCCTTCTTGGAGTTGAATCGGATAGACGTTGTCGGGTCCTGGGGACTTATAAGGTTCAAAAGAATTAAGTGCCCAGGATAATCTCTTATCCGTGAAGATTTGATCGACTCTAGTCATCATCTCGTCTGTTCTTGTTGATCTTAGTTCTACTTCTTCTCCTTCCCTAGGCCTTACAAACGTTTCGCTTTCGGAAAAGTTTTTAGACAGTAGTATAGCAAGTGATTCGTCCATGCTTATTGACATGGTACCGTCATCTCTCTCTATAAGTTCCTGTTGCGTGTGGCCTTTGGATAGGACTTTCCTCAATCTAGAAGTATCGCTAACTTTTTCTATTTGCTCTGTAAATTCCCTCCAGAGCCTTCTTTTTTCGGTTCTACACTCCTTTTTAAAATTTTTAAGTGCTTCCCTATATGCCGCCCATTGCGTTTCGCTTTGGGTGCACATTGCTTTATTAAAAAGCTTCCTAACATTTTTCCTGACTTCCATCAGGTTCCTATTCATCCACCTTTGTTTATATCGATTGGATATGCGAGTCAGTAGACATGAGCTTTCATACGATTCGCTTATTGCCATTGTTACAAACTCGGTTTCTTTGTCTAGTTCGTTAGTACCGTTTATTGAATCCAGTCTAGAAATCAATTTTTCTCTAAGACATGATCTGTATTGGTTCCAATCCGTTCTTTTAGGATTCCTAAAAGGGGCAGTATCTGAGTAGCCTAGATCCAGGTCAAATCTGATGTGGCGATGATCAGAGAATGAGACCTCCTCTGATAAATGCCAATTCATAATTCTATTGCCTATACTATTGCTGGTTAAACTTATATCTATAACTTCTCTGCGATTTCTGTTTATAAAGGTTGGGGTATTACCTTTATTCAGAATCAGCAGATTCGTTGAGCATATGTATTCTAACAGTAATTTACCTCTGTTGTTGACGTTGGTGGCTACCCCACACCGTATTGTGTGAGTTAGCATCGCAGCCCATAATCAGATGTTTATTATTAAGTTCTGAATAACTTACCAGATCCTTCAGTCCTTTTGTCGGTGGTGGCTCTTGCTCATCATATGATAGATACACTGATGCCAAAATGATGGCCACTTTACTTCCATGTACCTCCCATTCTGCTAGTATGGTGGCCGTGTCTTTACTATTTAGCTGTGAAATGGAAATAGCTTTTAGTATTTTTCTAATTACAATGCAAGTTCCAGGCCTACCATTGTCGCAACTATAGAAACACTTAAAATGTTTCCCGTCCCAGCCTGTTGGCTGGTCATTCATTGTGCTGGGCTCCTGAATGTGTGCCACAGATATTCTTTCTTTGAGTATTCTTTCCGCCACTGCCTCTGTGGCAGTGATGCTCCTGTGCGTATTAGCTTGAATGATCTTTATTACAAGCTTATTCATGGACCGTGTTATTCGCCCTCGTTAGGTGGGGTGTTTATTTCACCCCTCCTATCCTTGATTTTACCGGCTCCTGGAGTGCCTGTATCTGCTGGGTTAATCTCCTCCAGGCTTTCCATTATTGCCGGATCTAACTCGGTTAACGAGGATCCCTGCTCTGATGCTTCCATGAAGGAGTTCATCTAGTGGGTGTCCTCAAGCTCAGATACGTTGGTCATCTCCTTGGAGTTTGCCTCCGGATTCGTAGTGGTGAGTTCAGCTTCTATTGCCAATTTGGACAATTTCTCTGTCACTTCACCACCAACCTCTTCTGGGGGAGGTTCTTCCCCCTTCCTTTTTATAAGGAAAACGCGCAAAGATCTATGTAAGTAGTAAATGTGCCCGTTTACCCTTTCCAAACTAAGGTAATCGGCCTTTGGTACTCCGAAGAGTACCAAAGGCCATCCAATTTCCTTACTTCCCTCTTCAACACCTTCCATTGGTTGGCATGTAAATCCAACGATTCATTCAGGACATCGATGGTATTTACTACCTCCTCCGGTTCGTCGAAGTCGTTCCTCAGCCAAACGTGGATTCTTTCGAGTCGCGGAATTCCGGACTTCTCTACACATCGTAGATTTGCCCCGGGCAACAGCTCAGAGTTATCCACGATCGTCTGTTTCAGCCAGGTTACGGTGCTATTGTCCACGCAAGTAATCTTATAGATATTTGCATCCCACAAACTCCATGAAAACTTGGGTGCAATAGCATTTTCACCCTTCCTTCTCCTATTAGCCTTGTCTTTGATCCAATTATCGAGGCTTTGATCCAATTATCGAGGACTCTTCTCTTATCAGCCCGTCCAATTGGTTCATGGCGACTATGGCCAATTTCATCCCCTCATCTATAGCCATTTGGCTGTAAGTGAGTGTTTGCTTCTTGTCTGGCGGTATGACATCCTCCTCTGACCTTGTTCTTTTCATACCGCCTTGACTTCCTCCGATACTTTTCCTCGGATTTTGACCCCCCGTCCTTTTTGGGACAGGAGGTTCACTCGTAGCTGGGCTGCCAGGTCTTACCTGCGTTTCGGACAGTTTCGAGGTACCCTCTTGCTTCCCCGTTGGCTTGTTATCATCAGTAGAGGTTGCCGTCGGGATACCCTTCCTTTGCCTTCCAGCTTTCGGGCCCTTGGTAGCTCCCACTCTGAAAGGAGCGGTTGCTGACTCGGTCGGAGTTGACTTTGGTTTGGTCGGTTTCTCCGCCAACCTAGTTGGTTTCGAAACCTCTCTCCCCTTGGTCTCCCCCTCACTCGTCATCTTCACCTCCTTCTTACTTTGTTTCGAGACGGCAGCTCCCGTTGGGGGCAAAGCCAGATCGCAATAGAACGCTCTTCTTTCTTCAAGAAGGGCGTTTATTGTTTCCTCTGACTTTCCCTCCTGTTTCCACTGCTGTCTCAGTTTCCTCTCTCTCGAGTTCAGCTTACGCTTCGCTCTTTGGAGGGAAACCACTACACTTTCTCCGCCTTCATCTCTTTTTTTCGCATTATTGAATTCTGCTGGCGACCTCTCCCCATGACTGGGGCCAGGCCCGCCGGTGGTCGCACCTCCCACCGACGTTTGCGGCAATATCCTACCGCGCTTTTCTGCATTTTCCTCCATCACTTCATAAAGGGGTGGGGCCCTTTTTGTTTTCCTTCCTCCCCCCACAGCCTTACCAGCATGGTTGCATCCTAAGGAATCCGCTGACATTGCCTGTGAGGATCAACGGTCGTACTTAAGCCAACTCCACAGCGTCAAGGCGGGCCCCGTAGGAGTCGGTATTTTTTATATGCTCGATCCTTTTAACTTTTTTATATACACTACATATGTTTTTAATATACTTTTTTTTGTTTCACTTTATTATATGTACTTTAAATTCAAGGTTACTGAACTTGAGTTAAACGCTAGTCCTGAATCGTTTAACTCAAGTTTATATAAAGCCAAATTTTATGAATTTTTAATTACTCGTTATCGTATAGCAGTAAAGAAAGTTAAAACAATGCGTTTTAATTTTCTATTTGATAATATATATTTTACAGTGCATAATATATTTGAATTTGTTAAACAGTGCGTTTTTTTAATCCAAGTTTTATTGAGCATAAAACATCAGGGATTTCGCAAAAATTGATGTAATAAGTTTTGATATAATTATCTTTTATATGCGTAATTAGTCTTTTCCCTAATATTACAATATGTATGTGCGGCTAACTGTATGTTATATGGTCTACCCCTATTGGCACATACATGTGTCTACCCTTATTAGCACATACATATGTCACCATATATTTATACGGCGTAGTGAACACCTGTTGCTGTAGACACCTATTGCTATTGCTGTTTACCGTATATTAATATTTAAGGTACGGTCACCAATATAATTGACTGAGCAAAGTTAATTGCTAATTCAATTACTTTAAGAAAATTTTTTCCTTAACAAAAATATTTATCTAATTCAACTATGAGACTTCAGCAAAGTAAATTGCTAAATGTATAAAATTAAAAGAAGATGTTCACTTTGGTTTAGTCAGAATAATTCTGTTTTATATACAAAATACCAATTTTTATATACTATTTTGGATTTCTCCAAATCAATACAATTTTATCAAAGTCAATAAATTATAATAATTTATTGCTTTGTTTCTAAGAATTAAATATGAGTTAGAAAGTAATGTACTTCGCCGACCTAGTTTCATTTCCATATGCATTTGTTATTATTTCCAAAATATTATTATCTACGATAATGAATAATAAAGAAAATCATAACATTAAAATTTAGAATGAAGATGTAATTTGATATTCTTTACAAAAAAATAAAAAGTGAAATTGTTTTGATTCATTTTTGTATGTTACTAAAATAAACATATGTATATAATTTATCATACATGACCACACAAAGTGTTGATCAGCAATTTAAAATTATCTAATAAATTTGTTTTTATAGTTATGAAAATAATTTTGTGAACAGTTCAAGATCCCCCTACATCCTTCCCCCGAAAAAAAAAATTTATTATTTTACATTTCTTAAAATTTGAAATAATACATTTCAATTTATTATCATGTACAATTATGTATAATTTATTTTTATACAGTTTAATTATTATATACATATAGATATATATATATTTTTACCTTAAGGTTACCTTATATTTTAAAATGTTTGAATATCCATAATTTCAAATATTTCATCATTTATTGCCAAGGCTAATTCTTTAATATCATAATTGCTTTCTTGAATAAAAGTTTCTTCAGAATCAATTTTATCTCTGATAAAGAATTATCACTATATTCTACAATTATTTCATTTTTTACTGCTATTATTTTATTTTTATAATTTTCATAATTTTTCTTTTTATATCTGGTACCAGTTAGATTTATTTCATTTTCATTTTTCTTTTTATTATAATTTTTATTATTTCTGAATTTAAGGTTTTTTAAATATCTTATTTGTGATAATGATGTTGCATTCCAAATGTGAAGGTGATCAGTCTTCAAACTTGTGTTTAAGGTTTTGGTGGTTTTATTTTTTATTTCATTTTTATCATTTATACCATTTTCATTTAATTTTTCCTCCTTTTTATTTTTCGAAAGTGCATCGGCATTGGTGTTCATTTTGCCTTGCTTGAATATTATTTCAAAGTTGTAATCCATCAAATCTACACGTATTTTTGTCAGTTTAGATGAAGGATTTTTATGCGTGAATAAACTAACTAAAGGTCTATGGTCAGTAAAAACTATAAATTTCTTACCAAAAAGATATGGTAAATGTAAGAAAAGATATGGTAATCTGAAATAGGTAATACCCCAATGTATTGCCAAAATCTCTTTCTCAATAATTGGCTTATTTAATTCAATAAAAGGTTCTGTAAAATTTGGATAACTTAAAATTGATGGTTCAATTAGTTTTTGTTTCAGCGTTTCAAAAGCGTTATTGCATTCATTACTCCAACAAAATACTTATTTTTTTTTAAGAATTGATTTATTTATTTATATACGTAATTATTCCTAACTACCTATATATATATTAATTTTTATGAAAATAAACTCTATTAAAATTTTAATAAACATAAAAATATACACTTATTTATTTTCTTTTGATTTAAACTTGAACTTAAAATAAAATGCTTTCAAGTTCCAGTTAAGCATAAAACAACAACCTATTATTATAAATATAAACAAAAAAATACAAATCCAATTTTATTATTATTATTTGACTAAAACTTTTTTAGTTAAGTTCACAATCAAATACAAAATCTCCCTGGTTTTTTTAAGTTTTTAGACTTTAAAATGGCAGTTGGCAACTTTATTTTCAAATAAAACAGGCCAGCTTTCTAAACTTTGAATTCAAACCCAACTTTAAAAATTTTTTTTATTTTTTAAATAAATGTTAAATTAAGTTTAAACTTTAATAATTTTGTATTTAAACCAAACTAGTTCAAGCTTGGTATTATTTCTTTCAAAACTTTTGTAGTCAAGTTCACTATCAAATAAAAAATCTCTATGGCTTTTTTAAGCTTTCCAACTTTAAAATGGCAGTTGGCAGCTTAATTTTCAAACATAATGGGCCACCTTTCTGAGCTTTGAATTCAAACCCAACTTTAAACATTTTTTTTAATTTTTCAAATAAATATTAAATTAGTTTATGCTTTAATAATTTCGTATTTAAACCAAACTTTAAAAACTTTTAGCCTGAATATCACATCATTTCACAAATTTAAAATATAAATATTAAATTAAATTTAAACTTTAATAATTTTGTATTTCAACCAAGTTTTTTAATTTTTAGTACTTATAGGTATATAGTTGTAAATCAAGTTTTTAAAACCTTCAATATAAAACACTTACTTCATTTCTTTTAAAAATTTTATGCTTAGTTCAAGCTTATTATTATTTGTTTCAAAACTTTTTTATTCAAGTTCACAATAAAATAAAAAATCTCAATAGTTCTTTTAAGCTTTTCAACCTTAAAATGCAGTTGAGCTTAATTTTCAAAATAACGCACGAGCTTTATAAGCTTATGAGCTTTTTATCTAGAACCCCCATATCTATACTACTCATATTAAAAAAAAAATTTCATATTGAAATATATTAATTTGTTTTTTAATTTTCGACTTCTAATGACTCTATCAGGTTACTTTTTTGTAAAAATATTTTTCATCAATCAAATTAGTTATGAAAAAAACCAAGGGTTTTTAAATATGTATGTACCTACATATGCATGTATGCAAATAAAAAACTAATATTAGATCTTTGTTCAAGTTTTTTTAGTTAGAATAGTATGAAAAAATAAAGTCACACTCTCGTCAAGTTTAAGGTAACACTATATTATTAAGAAAAGATATTAACAGAAATAAAAACATAATATTGTAGCTTTAATTTTTGTATACAACTTCAAAAAAATTTGGACAGATGTTCAAATTGCAGGTCTTTAAAAATTGGAAATTTCAGTTTTTGTACTCTTACAGCTCCCAAACCGGGGGCAATGCAAAAAATATTTTCTGAAATGACTCATACTTATTTTCAAAAATCTAACTCCTCTGAAATTTCAAATTTCTAACTTAAACCGTTTGGAAGATAGAAGTTGTCAAGTGTTCCGTGTTCAGTATAAACAGCATCTGAAAATAAACAAAAAGAAAAAGAAAAAAACAACACAAAGAATCATATTACTCAAATAAAACAAATGTAAATACTTATCTGAGTAAAGGTTAAATCCTGGATAAATCCTGGTCTTGTCCATCGACAACATACCACATCTTGAAACTGCACAAATCCGTTTTTTTTTATAGTAAATTGCATGTTTACATTAAATTTTATATATGTATGTACATTGTAACTTAAAGTCATAGATATATTAAGTACTTTAGATTGGCACTTTCTCTTTCACTCTAATGTATTTTCCTATACACGAAATTTCAGTCAAAAATAAAACATATGACATCCAAGTAATGTCGTTCATTTGACGTAAGTTGGATGTCAGCTGTTTTTGAATCATAAAATTTCATTAAAATTATTATAAAATCGCAGTACAGTTTCTCATGAGTTTCTCCATAGATATTGGATATGTGTATTATCATGCAGATTTATAATATTTAAATTCTAAATTTGAAGAGAATAGACAAGAATAGCAAACAAGCAAATTTAAAAATAAAGAATTACAGAAAAAATTTATGGTATCGTATTTATCGATTGGAAAACTTTGTCCAAGGTACATTATTTGAATATTATTTTCTTTTTTAATTTATACAAACTTCATATTTTTAATCACTGGAACGACAATAAGCAAGTATTCAAGATTTAGAAAAATTCAAAATTGCAAAAAGAAAATAAAAATTTAAAAGATAGTATTGATAATAAACTATTACTAGAAGAACAAGTTTATGATTTACAAACTCGATTAGCAATTGAAAATGAAGCTGCAGATACGATTGCACTAAGAATAAATATTTTTTTCTATTAAATATTTAGTACTTAAATCTATAACATAAATTTTTATTTTTACATATATTATTTAAATATTATTTTCTTTTTTAATTTATACAAACTTCATATTTTTAGTCACTGGAACGACAATAAGCAAGTATTCAAGATTTAGAAAAATTCAAAATTACAAAAAGAAAATAAAAATTTAAAAGATATAAGGACTCAGATTTTCTAGAACGTGAATTGAATAATTAGATTTCATAAGATCTTATTGATACTAAGAATCAAGAGTATCAATTACTATTACAACAAACAACTAGGTACGCAAATATGCATTTAAAATTACTAATATATTTGGCTATATTTATTTTTTATGAACCATATTTTTAATTTTGGGATCATATGTACGGATAATATACCTTTCCAAATATATGTACAACTATATGTATATGTTCGGATAATACACCTCAACAAACTCGGTGGCCAAAGAATATAATGGCATATTTCATATAATGGTGATCCATAAACACCTATCAGTAGAATAGTTCTCAAACGATGAGCACGAGCTGTATTAAAGTGATAAAATATAAAATAAAATATTAATGTTATTGCAAAATAAATTTTCTTTTTTCCACACCACCCATGGGGTAAAGAAAAAGGTGTGTTTTTTTTTAAGTGGTTCCCCAGGAGGTCTATTCCACTTTACAGAAAAAATAAATATTTAAACAAAGGTAATACAATAACAAAAAACAAAAATAATTGAAAATTCAGTATAACAAATAACATGCATAAAATAATACAAAATTCAACATTTAACAAAAAATAAATAACAAGCATAAAATAATAAAGTTTTAATTCAGTTCACAAAAAGTAATTAACAGGACAAAAATAAAATGAATGAAAAGTTAATATACATAATATGTAGTATGTTAGGTACATAATAAAAAATGCATAAGATAATAATATGTTGTGTTTATTTACAAAGAATTATGAAAAATATTAAAATTAAGCACGCTAACTCAAAAACTAAGAAAGCTAGAATCTTGAAATTTACACAAAATATTCTTGGAGTAATTTGTAGGTTCCCTATTTTTTTTGGTTGAGTTTGGACCAAAACTTAGGGTAGCTCTCGAACACCTAACTTTTAGATTCCGACATTTTTTTTGAAATAGAGCTACGAAATTTTAACTGCTGATAGATCTCACAAAAATATTAATTTTATTTTTTATAACTTTTTTTCGTAGCCCCACCCGTTACGGAGCTACAGCTCCCCAAAGGTTCAAAAAAGCTCTATATTTAAATTGTTATGGCACAAGTTGTATAAGGTATATTTTTATTTTGAAAACGCCAAACGATTACTACTTTCATTAGCTTTAAAAGTGTATACACAATAAATATATATTTGTAGCATACGGTGTCTTAATTTACCGTTATGCGAAACTCAAATTTTGCAAAATCCTTTAACCCTTCTATCTTCTAAACGGTTAAAGTTGGAAACTTGAAATTTTAACAGAAATTAGATCTTTGAAAATAAGTATGAGTCATTTCAGAATTTTTTATTGTATCACTCCCCGTTTAGGAGCTGTAAGGGGTAAAAAACTGAAAATTTGCTATTTTTAAACACCTGTAACTTGAACACCTGTTAAAATTTTTTTAAAGTAATACACAAAAATTAAAGCTTCAATATTATACTCTTATTTCTGTTAACAACTTTATTTAATAATATATGGTTACTTCATAATTGACGAAAGAGTTCCTTGATTTTTTCAAATTTTCTAACAAATTTTTTGCATTTTGCTTTACTCGATAATTTGAAATTGTTGAGGATATAATGCGTAGTACAAAAAAATGTAAATAAAAAACAACGTAACGGTTGCTTGAAGAATTTTTATTTATATGATATTGTTATATATACATACTTATATAATATCATGTTTATTTACATATCGTATATGTACTAGTGAATGAATGATAAGAGTATAGATGTATATTATATAGCGCCGTATTTACATATATCTATGTATTTTATTGTACTTATAAGAAATTATTCTGTCAATGGAATATTTAAATATAATATAATATAATATTTAAAATTATATTTACTATTTTGTACTAAGTAAATTTAATATACATTTACCGCTTAGTATTAAATGGTACTATAGAATATTTGAAAAAGTTTTGGATTGATAATCGTTATGTGGAAGGTTAAAATCTGCTTTTAAAGAATGTATAAACATATAGTTTGAATATATCCCATACCCATAATTACAAGTACAACCCATATCCCATACCCATAAGTACAACCCATAATTCTAGAAATTATAAAATTCACCCAAATTATTTTAAAATACTAAAATATTAAAATAATAATATTATAAGCAAAGTGACAGGCTGTGAACATACTAACGGTTCGTACGGGTATCTAAGAGTTGACAAAGGCAACTGTATTCTTCCTCGTTTTCTACTAAATTTAGATTGATTTAAAAGTTGTGTTTTTAATTTTGCCAAATGAAAAAGTTTAACGTTTAAATAATTTTCTGCTATAAATTTTATTAAAAAATATCTATGATTTTCCAGAACGTCACACTCTATTATATGATCATCCATATCGTTAAATATTGTATTTGGAATGTTTCTTAATATAACATTAATCAATTTCATCCAAAAATGTTTTTCATTTATTCTATTTTCAATTGTGAAAATTGATAAATATTTTTCTGTTATTCTACAAATATTAACGATATTCTTAGATGGTTTAATTAATCCACCAAAATTTTTCAAATCTATTAATCTTGATTCTTCTTTTTCTCCATCAAGGATAGTTTCAATGCAAGAAGAACAAATTATTTTTTGTAAAATTTTTCTTTGAATCCATCTAGCAATATATATTACTGCAGTGTCGATGACAGGGCTAATTGCTTGTAAAGGTATGTCATTTATACATATTTCTTCATCTATTTCTTCATCTTCATCCATGACATTTAGAGAAAATGAATTTGAATTAATTTTGTCCAATGTTCTTCTGGATGAGACCGTCAATATTTTAATATCCATTTGTTCCAAACAATTTGCTTCTGCTGAAGATTTGATTTCATTTTTAATTAAAAGACTTTTGTAAGCTGACATAAATTGCGCTACTGTAGGATAATTGTTCCAGTATCCACGGCTTCTTATAGCTGAAAAAAAAGTTTCCAAATGGCCTTGACTAAATTTAAAAGTACAAATATAGTGTAAATCATCATTTGTTTCAAAATATTCTTTGTACATTTGCTCGAAAGTGTGAATAGCCAAGATAAAACCTAAAAATTCTGTTTTTACTCGCAAATCTATTATTTTCGCTCCTTGAATATCAGCAGTTGTTCTTAAATTCATTAAATAATGTCGGGCGTTTTTAAAAAAATTAAAGTAATCTTCTTTATTTCTTTCCCCTATAGCGTTTTTATATCCTTTTCCGAATTTTGTTTTTGAATTAAAAAAATCAAATAAATCATTTAATATCCTAATAAATTCTATTGTAGCTTTACATTCAATAAATGATTTATGCTGTGTTTCGGATAAATATTGTAACGCATCTGCTACAATTTTACTAAATGTTTGTGTAGCTAGTTTTACTTTCATTTTCTGATTTTGCCATTCGATATGCTTTTGGGTTATTTTATTAGCCAAATGTATTCCTTCTGTGGTTTGCAAATCATACAAATTTTCTATAAATTTCCATTCTATTTTATCACCATTTTTATTGTACATTAATTCTTTAGTAGCTAATGTATTTCTGATCAACTTAAGCATATGAGCAATATCAAGTAATATAAATATTTTTTTATTAATTAGCGGATTTAAAAAGAACGGTTTCATATTCTCAGGTTTTAAATTAGCTCCCAATTCTGCAGCCACTGCTATATTGCTGGGTGGACCATCAAAAGTTAGATTAATTATTTCAATATTTGCATCTTTTAAAAAAATTAAAGCTTCTTTTATTATATTTGCCTTTTCTGAACCGTTCAATCCATTAACTGCAAAGTATCCAATAGGAATTTTCCATCTATCGTTTATTGCGTTAATCATCAAAACAAAAAGTTCAGTTGCTATAGGAAAAGAATCATCTAATTGTCTTTTGAAATTACAGTCAACTCTTCCTATAAATTTTTTTTTAATTTTATCATACTGCACATGTTTTCTTATAGACATATCATCCATCAGTAAGCAATAGTAAATTTTTTTTTCTCGGGTTTTCATTTTTATAGCATTTAGAGCTTCTTCAGAAAATCCCGGTTCGCCATAAATAGACGAATACCATTGTCTTAATGTCCTTGGAGATGGTAATTTATTTTTAAATACTGTTCTTAAATAATTATACGCCCTAGGAGAATAAAAATGTAATGTTATTGCAAAAGATCGTAAAACAGGTGGATACTTAGTACCATGTTTTCCAGTTTTAATTGCTTCCAACATTTTTTCTGTGTCATCTGATTCTATTGTCGATTGTAATATATCATGTGCATTTTCTGATATTAAACACCGTTTTTTCAGATCAAAAATAATATTTTTTAACGATGCAATTTTTTTTTTCGAGTAAAATTTATTATTCTGCAATTTCTTAACTTTTAATTTTTTGGCAAATAATTTTTTTTTTTAATTTATGAACATTCAATTTTAATTTAGCCGTGGGAGTTAATTTTGATAACGGTAATTCAACTTTACTAATAACTTTTTCAGGCGATTCTAAATTTGTAGTTACAAAATTAAGATTTTTGCTGGTTTCTGCAGATACATTATTTAAATTACTACTTAAACTAAAATTAGATTCTACAACTACATTATTCTTTAAATCTTCATCCTCAAATCTACTTAGATTCACTTGAACTTCATCACATAAAATTTCAAGTTGAGAACTATATTTTGAAATTAAAAGGGAAAATTAATTTTATAATCATGCAAATTTTCATAACTAGCGTGATGCCTATATGTATTTTTAGAAATTTTTTGTACTTAAGTTTCAGATGAATCTAAATGTGGAAATCTTGAAGGAATGGATTTTTCTTTTAATTTTGTCGTACTATAGCTGAATGGCTTTAACAGACATTCCTCACTGAAATGTTCGCTACAAACACAGGATCTATCTGAATTCACTTCACTTTGTTTATTTAAATATTTAATATGAAAAATCCACTTATTTTTTAAATCCTCGTCGTTCGGAAACTTGTGAAAAGAGATGTTCTTACATTTATAATATGTATTTAAACATCCCTTTACACAACAAGATTGACGAGAATTGTACATGTTTTTTAGTTTTATTTTATATTTACTTGTATAATATTTTATAATAAATTTTTAGTTTAATTTTTTAACACTTTTTTTATTTAAACACTTTTTATTTTATATTTGTTATTTTCTTTTTAATTTTTTAACACTTGTTTTATTTTTATTTCAGTACATTTAAGAACTACTTATAAAAAATTTTAGGTCAAAGAATTTTGGCGCAGGGGAAACTAAATTTAAATTTACACAAAAAAAAGCATCAATAAACAGCTGACTCAAAATTGACTGAATTTTTCTTTTATATAGCCAATCTAAAGTACTATTATATCTATGGTCTTTTCCCTAATATTACAATATGTATGTGCGTCTAACTGTATGTTAAATGGTCTACCCCTATTGGCACATACATGTGTCTACCCTTATTGGCACATACATATGTCACCATATATTTATACGGCATAGTGAACACCTATTGCTGTAGCCACCTATTGCTATTGCTGTTTGCCGTATATTAATATTCAAGGTACGGTCACCAATATAATTGACTCAGCAAAGTTAATTGTTAATTCGATTATTTTAAGAAAATTTTTTCCTTAACAAAAATATTTATCTAATTCAATTATGAGACTTCAGCAAAGTAAATTGCTAAATGTATAAAATTAAAAGAAGATGTTCACTTTGGTTTAGTCAGAATAATTCTGTTTTATATACAAAATACCAATTCTTATATACTATTTTGGATTTCTCCAAATCAATACAATTTTATCAAAGTCAATAAATTATAATAATTTATTGCTTTGTTTCTAAGAATTAAATATGGGTTAAAACGTAATGTACTTCACCAACCTAGTTTCATTTCCATATGCATTTGTTATTATTTCCAAAATATTATTAGTTTTTACACTCCAAATTCAATCTTTTCTCAATCAAATTCAACCTTTTCATAATCAAATTCATCCTTTGTAACTCAAATTCAACCTTTTCATAATCAAATTCAACATTTTATTAAAAAAAAAATTAAATATTTAATTTTTTATCAAATACATATTAATTTTAATAAATAAAAAGAAAACGCATAACTATTGTAACAAATTTAAAATTAATAAATATAGAAAATTCGAATATTATTTTATATTTCTTAAAATTTGAAATAATACATTTCAATTTATTATCATATACAATTATGTATAATTTATTTTTATACAGTTTTATTACTATATATATTTTTTTTTTTTTACCTTAAGATTACGTTATATTTTAAAATATTTGGATATCCATAATTTCAAATATTTCATCATTTATTGCCAAGGCTAATTCTTTAATATCATAATTGCTTGTCTGGAATAAAAGTTTCTTCAGAATCAATTTTATCTCTGATAAAGAATTATCACTATATTCTACAATTATTTCATTTTTTACTGCTATCATTTTATTTTTATAATTTTCATAATTTTCTTTTTATATCTGGTACCAGTTAGATTTATTTCATTTTCATTTTTCTTTTTATTATAATTTTTATTATTTCTGAATTTAAGGTTTTTTAAATACCTATTTGTGATAATGATGTTGCATTCCAAATGTGAAGGTGATCAGTCTTCAAACTTGTGTTTAAGGTTTTGGTGGTTTTATTTTTTATTTCATTTTTATCATTTATACCATTTTCATTTAATTTTTCCTCCTTTTTATTTTTCGAAAGTGCATCGGCATTGGTGTTCATTTTGCCTAGCTTGAATATTATTTCAAAGTTGTAATCCATCAAATCTACACGTATTCTTGTCAGTTTAGATGAAGGATTTTTATGCGTGAATAAACTAACTAAAGGTCTATGGTCAGTAAAAACTATAAATTTCTTACCAAAAAGATATGGTCTGAAACAGTTATTACCCCAATGTATTGCCAAAATCTCTTTCTCAATAATTAGCTTATTTAATTCAATAAAAGGTTCTGTAAAATTTGGATAACTTAAAATTGATGGTTCAATTAGTTTTTGTTTCAGCGTTTCAAAAGCGTTATTGCATTCATTACTCCAACAAAATATTTATTTTCTTTTTAAGAATTGATTTATTTATTTATATACGTAATTATTCCTAACTACCTATATATATATTAATTTCTATGAAAATAAACTCTATATAATAAAGTTTTAATAAACATAAAAATATACACT
Source organism: Poecilobothrus nobilitatus (assembly GCA_947095535.1). Taxonomy (NCBI): domain Eukaryota; kingdom Metazoa; phylum Arthropoda; class Insecta; order Diptera; family Dolichopodidae; genus Poecilobothrus; species Poecilobothrus nobilitatus. Next base: position 179,979,064 of record OX352772.1, read on the forward strand.
TATTTATTTTCTTTTGATTTAAACTTGAACTTAAAATAAAATGCTTTCAAGTTCCAGTTAAGCATAAAACAACAACCTATTATTATAAATATAAACAAAAAAATACAAATCCAATTTTATTATTATTATTTGACTAACACTTTTTTAGTCAAGTTCACAATCAAATAAAAAATCTCCCTGGTTTTTTTAAGTTTTTAGACTTTAAAATGGTAGTTGGCAGCTTTATTTTCAAATAAAACAGGCCAGCTTTCTAAACTTTGAATTCAAACTCAACTTTAAAATTTTTTTTTATTTTTTAAATAAATGTTAAATTAAGTTTAAACTTTAATAATTTTGTATTTAAACCAAACTAGTTCAAGCTTGGTATTATTTCTTTCAAAACTTTTTTAGTCAAGTTCACTATCAAATAAAAAATCTCTATGGCTTTTTTAAGCTTTCCAACTTTAAAATGGCAGTTGGCAGCTTAATTTTCAAACATAATGGGCCACCTTTCTGAGCTTTGAATTCAAACCCAACTTTAAACATTTTTTTTAATTTTTCAAATAAATATTAAATTAGTTTAAGCTTTAATAATTTCGTATTTAAACCAAACTTTAAAAACTTTTAGCCTGAATATCACATCATTTCACAAATTTAAAATATAAATATTAAATTAAATTTAAACTTTAATAATTTTGTATTTAAACCAAGTTTTTTCTTTTATAGTACTTATAGGTATATAGTTTTAAATCAAGTTTTTAAAACTTTCAATATGAAATACTTACTTCATTTCTTTTAAAAATTTTATGCTTAGTTCAAGCTTATTATTATTTGTTTCAAAACTTTTTTATTCAAGTTCACAATAAAATAAAAAATCTCAATAGTTCTTTTAAGCTTTTCAACCTTAAAATGCAGTTGAGCTTAATTTTCAAAATAACGCACGAGCTTTATAAGCTTATGAGCTTTTTATCTAGAACCCCCATATCTATACTACTCATATTAAAAAAAAAATTTCATATTGAAATATATTAATTTGTTTTTTAATTTTCGACTTCTAATGACTCTATCAGGTTATTTTTTTATAAAAATATTTTTCATCAATCAAATTAGTTATGAAAAAAACCAAGGGTTTTTAAATATGTATGTACCTACATATGCATGTATGCAAATAAAAAACTAATATTAGATCTTTGTTCAAGTTTTTTTAGTTAGAATAGTATGAAAAAATAAAGTCACACTCTCGTCAAGTTTAAGGTAACACTATATTATTAAGAAAAGATATTAACAGAAATAAAAACATAATATTGTAGCTTTAATTTTTGTATACAACTTCAAAAAAATTTGGACAGATGTTCAAATTGCAGGTCTTTAAAAATTGGAAATTTCAGTTTTTGTACTCTTACAGCTCCCAAACCGGGGGCAATGCAAAAAATATTTTCTGAAATGACTCATATTTATTTTCAAAAATCTAACTCCTCTGAAATTTCAAATTTCTAACTTAAACCGTTTGGAAGATAGAAGTTGTCAAGTGTTCCGTGTTCAGTATAAACAGCATCTGAAAATAAACAAAAAGAAAAAAACAACATAAAGAATCATATTACTCAAATAAAACAAATGTAAATACTTATCTGAGTAAAGGTTAAATCCTGGATAAATCCTGGTCTTGTCCATCGACAACATACCACATCTTGAAACTGCACAAATCCGTTTTTTTTTATAGTAAATTGCATGTTTACATTAAATTTTATATATGTATGTACATTGTAACTTAAAGTCATAGATATATTAAGTACTTTAGATTGGCACTTTCTCTTTCACTCTAATGTATTTTCCTATACACGAAATTTCAGTCAAAAATAAAACATATGACATCCAAGTAATGTCGTTCATTTGACGTAAGTTGGATGTCAGCTGTTTTTGAATCATAAAATTATTATAAAATCGCAGTACAGTTTCTCATGAGTTTCTCCATAGATATTGGATATGTGTATTATCATGCAGATTTATAATATTTAAATTCTAAATTTGAAGAGAATAGACAAGAATAGCAAACAAGCAAATTTAAAAATAAAGAATTACAGAAAAAATTTATGGTATCGTATTTATCGATTGGAAAACTTTGTCCAAGGTACATATATTATTTGAATATTATTTTCTTTTTTAATTTATACAAACTTCATATTTTTAATCACTGGAACGACAATAAGCAAGTATTCAAGATTTAGAAAAATTCAAAATTACAAAAAGAAAATAAAAATTTAAAAGATAGTATTGATAATAAACTATTACTAGAAGAACAAGTTTATGATTTACAAACTCGATTAGCAATTGAAAATGAAGCTGCAGATACGATTGCACTAAGAATAAATATTTTTTTCTATTAAATATTTAGTACTTAAATCTATAACATAAATTTTTATTTTTACATATATTATTTAAATATTATTTTCTTTTTTAATTTATACAAACTTCATATTTTTAGTCACTGGAACGACAATAAGCAAGTATTCAAGATTTAGAAAAATTCAAAATTACAAAAAGAAAATAAAAATTTAAAAGATATAAGGACTCAGATTTTCTAGAACGTGAATTGAATAATTAGATTTCATGAGATCTTATTGATACTAAGAATCAAGAGTATCAATTACTATTACAACAAACAACTAGGTACGCAAATATGCATTTAAAATTACTAATATATTTGGCTATATTTATTTTTTGTGAACCATATTTTTAATTTTAGGATCATATGTACGGATAATATACCTTTCCAAATATATGTACAACTATATGTATATGTTCGGATAATACACCTCAACAAACTCGGTGGCCAAAGAATATAATGGCATATTTCATATAATGGTGATCCATAAACACCTATCAGTAGAATAGTTCTCAAACGATGAGTACGAGCTGTATTAAAGTGATAAAATATAAAATAAAATATTAATGTTATTGCAAAATCAATTTTCTTTTTTCCACACCACCCATGGGGTAAAGAAAAAGGTGCGTTTTATTTTAAGTGGTTCCCCAGGAGGCCTATTCCACTTTACAGAAAAAATAAATATTTAAACAAAGGTATTTAAACAAATAACATGCATAAAATAATACAAAATTTAACATTTAACAAAAAATAAATAACAAGTATAAAATAATAAAGTTTTAATTCAGTTCACAAAAAATAATTAACAGGACAAAAATAAAATGAATGAAAAGTTAATATACATAATATGTAGTATGTTAGGTACATAATAGAAAATGCATAAGATGATAATATGTTGTGTTTATTTACAAAGAATTATGAAAAATATTAAAATTATTTACAAAAACTGAAAAATATGAAATATTCAAATATAAATTAAAAAGATAATTCAGGTATTTTACAAACCAGCAAATAATATTAATTTATTCAATTTTTGCCTACTAAATTTAGATTGATTTAAAAGTTGTGTGATTTAAAAGTTGTGTTTAACTTTGGCAAATGAAAAAGTTTAACGTTTAAATAATTTTCTGCTATAAATTTTATTAAAAAATATCTATGATTTTCCAGAACGTCACACTCTATTATATGATCATCCATATCGTTAAATATTGTATTTGGAATATTTCTTAATATAAAATTAATCAATTTCATCCAATCAATCTTCATCAATCTTCATTCTTCTTTTTCTCCATCAAGGATAGTTTCAATGCAAGAAGAACAAATTATTTTTTCTAAAATTTTTCTTTGAATCCATCCAGCAATATATATTACTGCAGTGTCGATGACAGGACTAATTGCTTGTAAAGGTATGTCATCTATACATATTTCTTCATCTAAATTGTCTTCATCCATGACATTTAGAGAAATTGAATTTGAATTAATTTTGTCCAATGTTCTTCTGGATGAGACCGTTAGTATTTTAATATCCATTTGTTCCAAACAATTTGCTTCTGCTGAAGATTTGATTTCATTTTTAATTAAAAGACTTTTGTAAGCTGACATAAATTGCGCTACTGTAGGATAATTGTTCCAGTATCCACGGCTTCTTATAGCTGAAAAAAAAATTTTGAAATGGTCTTGACTAAATTTAAGGGTACAAATATAGTGTAAATCATCATTTGTTTCAAAATATTCTTTGTACATTTGCTCGAAAGTGTGAGTAGCCAAGATAAAACCTAAAAATCCTGTTTTTACTCGCAAATCTATTATTTTCGCTCCTTGAATATCAGCAGTTGTTCTTAAATTCATTAAATAATGTCGGGCGTTTTTAAAAAAATTAAAGTAATCTTCTTTATTTCTTTCCCCTATAGCGTTTTTATATCCTTTTCCGAATTTTGTTTTTGAATTAAAAAATCAAATAAATCATTTAATATCCTAATAAATTCTATTGTAGCTTTACATTCAATAAATGATTTATGCTGTGCTTCGGATAAATATTGTAACGCATCTGCTACAATTTTACTAAATGTTTGTGCAGCTAGTTTTACTTTCATTTTCTGATTTTGCCATTCGATCTGCTTTTGGGTTATTTTATTAGCCAAATGTATTCCTTCTGTGGTTTGCAAATCATACAAATTTTCTATAAATTTCCATTCTATTTTATCACCATTTTTATTGTACATTAATTCTTTAGTAGCTAATGTATTTCTGATCAACTTAAGCATATGAGCAATATCAAGTAATATAAATATTTTTTTATTAGTTAGCGGATTTAAAAAGAACGGTTTCATATTCTCGGGTTTTAAATTAGCTCCCAATTCTGCAGCCATTGCTATATTGTTGGGTGGACCATCAAAAGTTAGATTAATTATTTCAATATTTGCATCTTTTAAAAAAATTAAAGCTTCTTTTATTATATTTGCCTTTTCTGAACCGTTCAATCCATTAACTGCAAAGTATCCAATAGGAATTTTCCATCTATCGTTTATTGCGTTAATCATCAAAACAAAAAGTTCAGTTGCTATAGGGAAAGAATCATCTAATTGTCTTTTAAAATTACAGTCAACTCTTCCTATAAATTTTTTTTTAATTTTATCATACTGCACATGTTTTCTTATAGACATTTCATCCATCAGTAAGCAATAGTAAATTTTTTTTTCTCGGGTTTTCATTTTTATAGCATTTAGAGCTTCTTCAGAAAATCCCGGTTCGCCATCAATAGACGAATACCATTGTCTTAATGTCCTTGGAGATGGTAATTTATTTTTAAATACTGTTCTTAAATAATTATACGCCCTAGGAGAATAAAAATGTAATGTTATTGCAAAAGATCGTAAAACAGGTGGGTACTTAGTACCATGTTTTCCAGTTTTTATTGCTTCCAGCATTTTTTCTGTGTCATCTGATTCTATTGTCGATTGTAATATATCATGTGCATTTTCTGATATTAAACACCGTTTTTTCAGATCAAAAATAATATTTTTTAACGATGCAATTTTTTTTTTCGAGTAAAATTTATTATTCTGCAATTTCTTAACTTTTTTTTGGCAAATAATCTTTTTTTTAATTTATGAACATTCAATTTTAATTTAGCCGTGGGAGTTAATTTTGATAACGGTAATTCAACTTTACTAATAACTTTTTCAGGCGATTCTAAATTAGTAGTTACTAAATTAAGATTTTTGCTGGTTTGTGCAGATACATTATTTAAATTAATACTTAAATTAAAATTAGATTCTACAACTACATTATTCTTTAAATCTTCATCCTCAAATCTACTTAGATTCACTTGAACTTCATCACATAAAATTTCAAGTTGAGAACTATATTTTGAAATTAAAAGGGAAAATTAATTTTATAATCATGCAAATTTTCATAACTAGCGTGATGCCTATATGTATTTTTAGAAATTTTTTGTACTTAAGTTTCAGATGAATCTAAATGTGGAAATCTTGAAGGAATGGATTTTTCTTTTAATTTTGTCGTACTAAAGCTGAATGGCTTTAACAGACATTCCTCACTGAAATGTTCGCTACAAACACAGGATCTATCTGAATTCACTTCACTTTGTTTATTTAAATATTTAATATGAAAAATCCACTTATTTTTTAAATCCTCGTCGTTCGGAAACTTGTGAAAAGAGATGTTCTTACATTTATAATATGTATTTAAACATCCCTTTACACAACAAGATTGACGAGAATTGTACATGTTTTTTAGTTTTATTTTATATTTACTTGTATAATATTTTATAATAAATTTTTAGTTTAATTTTTTAACACTTTTTTTATTTAAACACTTTTTATTTTATATTTATTATTTTCTTTTTCATTTTTTAACACTTGTTTTATTTTTATTTCACTACATTTAAGAACTACTTATAAAAAATTTTAGTTCAAAGAATTTTGGCGCAAAATTTCCATTTTTAGCGGACACTGTTTCTAGGGGAAACTAAATTTAAATTTACACAAAAAAAAACATCAATAAACAGCTGACTCAAAATTGACTGAATTTTTCTTTTATATAGCCAATCTAAAGTACTATTATATCTATGCTTAAAGTATTATTGATACTTATATTAATTGTCAAAATCAAACAAATTCACAATATTACATATAAATTGTTAAAATATAATTGTTTTTATTTTGTAACACAAGATGTCAGTTACATTTTCTAAAATCAATTTAATTCACAATAATTTTATATTTTTTATATACTCGATCATTTTAACTTTTTTATATACACTACATATGTTTTTAATGTACTTTTTTTTGTTTCACTTTATTATGTACTTTAAATTCAAGGTTACTGAACTTGAGTCAAACGTTAGTCGTGAACCGTTTAACTCAAGTTTATATAAAGTCAAATTTTATGAATTTTTAATTACTCGTTATCGTATAGCCGTAAAGAAAGTTAAAATAATGCGTTTTAATTTTCTATTTGATAATATATATTTTACAGTGCATAATATATTTGAATTTTTTAAACAGTGCGTTTTTTTAATCCAAGTTTTATTGAGCATAAAATATCAGGGATTTCGCAAAAATTAATGTAATAAGTTTTGATATAATTATCTTTTATGTGCGTAATTAGTCTTTTCCCTAATATTACAATATGTATGTGCGGCTAACTGTATGTTATATGGTCTACCCCTATTGGCACATACATGTGTCTACCCTTATTAGCACATACATATGTCAACATATATTTATACGGCGTAGTGAACACCTGTTGCTGTAGACACCTATTGCTATTGCTGTTTACCGTATATTAATATTCAAGGTACGGTCACCAATATAATTTAACAAAAATATTTATCTAATTCAATTATGAGACTTCAGCAAAGTAAATTGCTAAATTTATAAAATTAAAAGAAGATGTTTACTTTGGTTTAGTCAGAATAATTCTGTTTTATATACAAAATACCAATTCTTATATACTATTTTGGATTTCTCCAAATCAATACAATTTTATCAAAGTCAATAAATTATAATAATTTATTGCTTTGTTTCTAAGAATTAAATATGGGTTAAAAAGTAATGTACTTCACCGACCGAGTTGCATATCCATATGCATTTGTTATTATTTCCAAAATATTATTAGTTTTTACACTCCAAATTCAATCTTTTCTCAATCAAATGCAACCTTTTCATAATCAAATTCAACATTTTATTAAAAAAAAAATTAAATATTTAATTTTTTATCAAATACATATTAATTTTAATAAATTAAAAGAAAACGCATAACTATTGTAACAAATTTAAAATTAATAAATATAGAAAATTCGAATATTCCCTATAAGGGTTCTCCTGCAACAGCTCTTGGTAATTGCGTAAAAGGTTGAATTTGATTATGAAAAGGTTGAATTTGAGTTACAAAGGATGAATTTGATTATGAAAAGGTTGAATTTGATTGAGAAATGGTTGAATTTGGAGTGTAAAAACTATATCTACGATAATGAATAATAAAGAAAATCATAACATTAAAATTTAGAATGAAGATGTAATTTGATCTTCTTTACAAAAAAATTAAGAGTGAAATTGTTTTGATTCATTTTTGTATGTTACTAAAATAAACATATGTATGTAATTTACCATACATGACCATACAAAGTGTTGATCAACAATTTAAAATTATCTAATAAATTTGTTTTTATAATTATGAAAATAATTTTGTGAACAGATCAAGATACACTACATCCCTCCCCCCAAAAAAAAATTTATTATTTTATATTTCTAAAAATTTGAAATAATACATTTCAATTTATTATCATATACAATTATGTATAATTTATTTTTATACAGTTTTATTACTATATATATATATATATATATTTTTTTTTACCTTAAGATTACATTATATTTTAAAATGTTTGGATATCCATAATTTCAAATATTTCATCATTTATTGCCAGGGCTAATTCTTTAATATCATAATTGCTTGTCTTGAATAAAAGTTTCTTCAGAATCAATTTCATCTCTGATAAAGAATTATCACTATATTCTACAATTATTTCATTTTTTACTGCTATTATTTTATTTTTATAATTTTCATAATTTTTCTTTTTATATCTGGTACCAGTTAGATTTATTTCATTTTCATTTTTCTTTTTATTATAATTTTTATTATTTCTGAATTTAAGGTTTTTTAAATACCTATTTGTGATAATGATGTTGCATTCCAAATGTGAAGGTGATCAGTCTTCAAACTTGTGTTTAAGGTTTTGGTGGTTTTATTTTTTATTTCATTTTTATCATTTATACCATTTTCATTTAATTTTTCCTCCTTTTTATTTTTCGAAAGTGCATCGGCATTGGTGTTCATTTTGCCTTTGAATATTATTTCAAAGTTGTAATCCATCAAATCTACACGTATTTTTGTCAGTTTAGATGAAGGATTTTTATGCGTGAATAAACTAACTAAAGGTCTATGGTCAGTAAAAACTATAAATTTCTTACCAAAAAGATATGGTAAATGTAAGAAAAGATATGGTAATCTGAAATAGGTAATACCCCAATGTATTGCCAAAATCTCTTTCTCAATAATTGGCTTATTTAATTCAATAAAAGGTTCTGTAAAATTTGGATAACTTAAAATTGATGGTTCAATTAGTTTTTGTTTCAGCGTTTCAAAAGCGTTATTGCATTCATTACTCCAACAAAATATTTTTTTTTTTTTAAGAATTGATTTATTTATTTATATACGTAATTATTCCTAACTACCTATATATATATTAATTTCTTTGAAAATAAACTCTATATAATAAAGTTTTAATAAACATAAAAATATACACTTATTTATTTTCTTTTGATTTAAACTTGAACTTAAAATAAAATGCTTTCAAGTTCCAGTTAAGCATAAAACAACAACCTATTATTATAAATATAAACAAAAAAATACAAATCCAATTTTATTATTATTATTTGACTAAAACTTTTTTAGTCAAGTTCACAATCAAATAAAAAATCTCCCTGGTTTTTTTAAGTTTTTAGACTTTAAAATGGCAGTTGGCAGCTTTATTTTCAAATAAAACAGGCCAGCTTTCTAAACTTTGAATTCAAACCCAACTTTAAAATTTTTTTTTATTTTTTAAATAAATGTTAAATTAAGTTTAAACTTTAATAATTTTGTATTTAAACCAAACTAGTTCAAGCTTGGTATTATTTCTTTCAAAATTTTTTTAGTCAAGTTCACTATAAAATAAAAAATCTCTATGGCTTTTTTAAACTTTCCAACTTTAAAATGGCAGTTGGCAGCTTAATTTTCAAACATAATGGCCAGCTTTCTGAGCTTTGAATTCAAACCCAACTTTAAACATTTTTTTTAATTTTTCAAATAAATATTAAATTAGTTTAAGCTTTAATAATTTCGTATTTAAACCAAACTTTAAAAACTTTTAGCCTGAATATCACATCATTTCACAAATTTAAAATATAAATATTAAATTAAATTTAAACTTTAATAATTTTGTATTTAAACCAAGTTTTTTCTTTTTTAGTACTTATAGGTATATAGTTTTAAATCAAGTTTTTAAAACTTTCAATATGAAATACTTACTTCATTTCTTTTAAAAATTTTATGCTTAGTTCAAGCTTATTATTATTTGTTTCAAAACTTTTTTATTCAAGTTCACAATAAAATAAAAAATCTCAATAGTTTTTTTAAGCTTTTCAACCTTAAAATGCAGTTGAGCTTAATTTTCAAAATAACGCACGAGCTTTATAAGCTTATGAGCTTTTTATCTAGAACCCCCACATCTATACTACTCATATTAAAAAAAAAAATTTCATATTGAAATATATTAATTCGTTTTTTAATTTTCGACTTCTAATGACTCTATCAGGTTACTTTTTTGAAAAAATATTTTTCATCAATCAAATTAGTTATGAAAAAAACCAAGGGTTTTTAAATATGTATGTACCTACATATGCATGCATGCACATAAAAAACTAATATTAGATCTTTGTTCAAGTTTTTTTAGTTAGAATAGTATGAAAAAATAAAGTCACACTCTCGTCAAGTTTAAGGTAACACTATATTATTAAGAAAAGATATTAACAGAAATAAAAACATAATATTGTAGCTTTAATTTTTGTATACAACTTCAAAAAAATTTGGACAGATGTTCAAATTGCAGGTCTTTAAAAATTGGAAATTTCAGTTTTTGTACTCTTACAGCTCCCAAACCGGGGGCAATGCAAAAAATATTTTCTGAAATGACTCATATTTATTTTCAAAAATCTAACTCCTCTGAAATTTCAAATTTCTAACTTAAACCGTTTGGAAGATAGAAGTTGTCAAGTGTTCCGTGTTCAGTATAAACAGCATCTGAAAATAAACAAAAAGAAAAAAACAACATAAAGAATCATATTACTCAAATAAAACAAATGTAAATACTTATCTGAGTAAAGGTTAAATCCTGGATAAATCCTGGTCTTGTCCATCGACAACATACCACATCTTGAAACTGCACAAATCCGTTTTTTTTTATAGTAAATTGCATGTTTACATTAAATTTTATATATGTATGTACATTGTAACTTAAAGTCATAGATATATTAAGTACTTTAGATTGGCACTTTCTCTTTCACTCTAATGTATTTTCCTATACACGAAATTTCAGTCAAAAATAAATCATATGACATCCAAGTAATGTCGTTCATTTGACGTAAGTTGGATGTCAGCTGTTTTTGAATCATAAAATTTCATTAAAATTATTATAAAATCGCAGTACAGTTTCTCATGAGTTTCTCCATAGATATTGGATATGTGTATTATCATGCAGATTTATAATATTTAAATTCTAAATTTGAAGAGAATAGACAAGAATAGCAAACAAGCAAATTTAAAAATAAAGAATTACAGAAAAAATTTATGGTATCGTATTTATCGATTGGAAAACTTTGTCCAAGGTACATATATTATTTGAATATTATTTTCTTTTTTAATTTATACAAACTTCATATTTTTAATCACTGGAACGACAATAAGCAAGTATTCAAGATTTAGAAAAATTCAAAATTACAAAAAGAAAATAAAAATTTAAAAGATAGTATTGATAATAAACTATTACTAGAAGAACAAGTTTATGATTTACAAACTCGATTAGCAATTGAAAATGAAGCTGCAGATACGATTGCACTAAGAATAAATATTTTTTTCTATTAAATATTTAGTACTTAAATCTATAACATAAATTTTTATTTTTACATATATTATTTAAATATTATTTTCTTTTTTAATTTATACAAACTTCATATTTTTAGTCACTGGAACGACAATAAGCAAGTATTCAAGATTTAGAAAAATTCAAAATTACAAAAAGAAAATAAAAATTTAAAAGATATAAGGACTCAGATTTTCTAGAACGTGAATTGAATAATTAGATTTCATAAGATCTTATTGATACTAAGAATCAAGACTATCAATTACTATTACAACAAACAACTAGGTACGCAAATATGCATTTAAAATTACTAATATATTTGGCTATATTTATTTTTTATGAACCATATTTTTAATTTTGGGATCATATGTACGGATAATATACCTTTCCAAATATATGTACAACTATATGTATATGTTCGGATAATACACCTCAACAAACTCGGTGGCCAAAGAATATAATGGCATATTTCATATAATGGTGATCCATAAACACCTATCAGTAGAATAGTTCTCAAACGATGAGCACGAGCTGTATTAAAGTGATAAAATATAAAATAAAATATTAATGTTATTGCAAAATAAATTTTCTTTTTTCCACACTACCCATGGGGTAAAGAAAAAGGTGCGTCTTTTTTAAGTGGTTCCCCAGGAGGCCTATTCCACTTTACAGAAAAAATAAATATTTAAACAAGGGTAATACAATAACAAAAAACAAAAATAATTGAAAATTCAGTATAACAAATAACATGCATAAAATAATACAAAATTCAACAAATAATAACAAAAAATAAATAACAAGCATAAAATAATAAAGTTTTAATTCAGTTCACAAAAAGTAACTAACAGGACAAAAATAAAATGAATGAAAAGTTAATATACATAATATGTAGTATGTTAGGTACATAATAGAAAATGCATAAGATAATAATATGTTGTGTTTATTTACAAAGAATTATGAAAAATATTAAAATTATTTACAAAAAGTGAAAAATATGAAATATTCAAATATAAATTAAAAAGATAATTCAGGTATTTTACAAACCAGCAAATAATATGAATTTATTCAATTTTTTTCTACTAAATTTAGATTGATTTAAAAGTTGTGTTTTCAATTTTGCCAAATGAAAAAGGTTAAACCTTTAAATAATTTTCTGCTATAAATTTTATTAAAAAATATCTATGATTTTCCAGAACGTCACAGTCTATTATATGATCATCCATATCGTTAAATATTGTATTTGGAATGTTTCTTAATATAACATTAATCAATTTCATCCAAAAATGTTTTTCATTTATTCTATTTTCAATTGTGAAAATTGATAAATATTTTTCTGTTATTCTACAAATATTAACGATATTCTTAGACGGTTTAATTAATCCACCAAAATTTTTTAAATCTATTAATCTTGATTCTTCTTTTTCTCCATCAAGGATAGTTTCAATGCAAGAAGAACAAATTATTTTTTCTAAAATTTTTCTTTGAATCCATCTAGCAATATATATTACTGCAGTGTCGATGACAGGGCTAATTGCTTGTAAAGGTATGTCTTCTATAATTATTTCTTCATCTAAATTGTCTTCATCCATGACATTTAGAGAAATTGAATTTGAATTAATTTTGTCCAATGTTCTTCTGGATGAGACCGTTAATATTTTAATATCCATTTGTTCCAAACAATTTGCTTCTGCTGAAGATTTGATTTCATTTTTAATTAAAAGCCTTTTGTAAGCTGACATAAATTGCGCTACTGTAGGATAATTGTTCCAGTATCCACGGCTTCTTATAGCTGAAAAAAAAATTTTCAAATGGTCTTGACTAAATTTAAGGGTACAAATATAGTGTACATCATCATTTGTTTCAAAATATTCTTTGTACATTTGTTCGAAAGTGTGAGTAGCCAAGATAAAACCTAAAAATCCTGTTTTACTCGCAAATCTATTATTTTCGCTCCTTGAATATCAGCAGTTGTTCTTAAATTCATTAAATAATGTCGGGCGTTTTTAAAAAAATTAAAGTAATCTTCTTTATTTCTTTCCCCTATAGCGTTTTTATATCCTTTTCCGAATTTTGTTTTTGAATTAAAAAAATCAAATAAATCATTTAATATCCTAATAAATTCTATTGTAGCTTTACATTCAATAAATGATTTATGCTGTGTTTCGGATAAATATTGTAACGCATCTGCTACACTTTTACTAAATGTTTGTGCAGCTAGTTTTACTTTCATTTTCTGATTTTGCCATTCGATCTGCTTTTGGGTTATTTTATTAGCCAAATGTATTCCTTCTGTGGTTTGCAAATCATACAAATTTTCTATAAATTTCCATTCTATTTTATCACCATTTTTATTGTACATTAATTCTTTAGTAGCTAATGTATTTCTGATTAACTTAAGCATATGAGCAATATCAAGTAATATAAATATTTTTTTATTAATTAGCGGATTTAAAAAGAACGGTTTCATATTCTCGGGTTTTAAATTAGCTCCCAATTCTGCAGCCACTGCTATATTGTTGGGTGGACCATCAAAAGTTAGATTAATTATTTCAATATTTGCATCTTTTAAAAAAATTAAAGCTTCTTTTATTATATTTGCCTTTTCTGAACCGTTCAATCCATTAACTGCAAAGTATCCAATAGGAATTTTCCATCTATCGTTTATTGCGTTAATCATCAAAACAAAAAGTTCAGTTGCTATAGGGAAAGAATCATCTAATTGTCTTTTGAAATTACAGTCAACTCTTCCTATAAATTTTTTTTTAATTTTATCATACTGCACATGTTTTCTTATAGACATTTCATCCATCAGTAAGCAACAGTAAATTTTTTTTTCTCGGGTTTTCATTTTTATAGCATTTAAAGCTTCTTCAGAAAATCCCGGTTCGCCATCAATAGACGAATACCATTGTCTTAATGTCCTTGGAGATGGTAATTTATTTTTAAATACTGTTCTTAAATAATTATACGCCCTAGGAGAATAAAAATGTAATGTTATTGCAAAAGATCGTAAAACAGGTGGATACTTAGTACCATGTTTTCCAGTTTTAATTGCTTCCAACATTTTTTCTGTGTCATCTGATTCTATTGTCGATTGTAATATATCATGCGCATTTTCTGATATTAAACACCGTTTTTTCAGATCAAAAATAATATTTTTTAACGATGCAATTTTTTTTTTCGAGTAAAATTTATTATTCTGCAATTTCTTAACTTTTAATTTTTTGGCAAATAATTTTTTTTTTAATTTATGAACATTCAATTTTAATTTAGCCGTGGGAGTTAATTTTGATAACGGTAATTCAACTTTACTAATAACTTTTTCAGGCGATTCTAAATTTGTAGTTACTAAATTAAGATTTTTGCTGGTTTCTGCAGATACATTATTTAAATTACTACTTAAACTAAAATTAGATTCTACAACTACATTATTCTTTAAATCTTCATCCTCAAATCTACTTAGATTCACTTGAACTTCATCACATAAAATTTCAAGTTGAGAACTATATTTTGAAATTAAAAGGGAAAATTAATTTTATAATCATGCAAATTTTCATAACTAGCGTGATGCCTATATGTATTTTTAGAAATTTTTTGTACTTAAGTTTCAGATGAATCTAAATGTGGAAATCTTGAAGGAATGGATTTTTCTTTTAATTTTGTCGTACTATAGCTGAATGGCTTTAACAGACATTCCTCACTGAAATGTTCGCTACAAACACAGGATCTATCTGAATTCACTTCACTTTGTTTATTTAAATATTTAATATGAAAAATCCACTTATTTTTTAAATCCTCGTCGTTCGGAAACTTGTGAAAAGAGATGTTCTTACATTTATAATATGTATTTAAACATCCCTTTACACAACAAGATTGACGAGAATTGTACATGTTTTTTAGTTTTATTTTATATTTACTTGTATAATATTTTATAATAAATTTTAGTTTTATTTTTTAACACTTTTTTTATTTAAACACTTTTTATTTTATATTTGTTATTTTCTTTTTAATTTTTTAACACTTGTTTTATTTTTATTTCAGTACATTTAAGAACTACTTATAAAAAATTTTAGGTCAAAGAATTTTGGCGCAGGGGAAACTAAATTTAAATTTACACAAAAAAAAGCATCAATAAACAGCTGACTCAAAATTGACTGAATTTTTCTTTTATATAGCCAATCTAAAGTACTATTATATCTATGGTCTTTTCCCTAATATTACAATATGTATGTGCGGCTAACTGTATGTTAAATGGTCTACCCCTATTGGCACATACATGTGTCTACCCTTATTGGCACATACATATGTCACCATATATTTATACGGCATAGTGAACACCTATTGCTGTAGCCACCTATTGCTATTGCTGTTTGCCGTATATTAATATTCAAGGTACGGTCACCAATATAATTGACTCAGCAAAGTTAATTGTTAATTCGATTATTTTAAGAAAATTTTTTCCTTAACAAAAATATTTATCTAATTCAATTATGAGACTTCAGCAAAGTAAATTGCTAAATGTATAAAATTAAAAGAAGATGTTCACTTTGGTTTAGTCAGAATAATTCTGTTTTATATACAAAATACCAATTCTTATATACTATTTTGGATTTCTCCAAATCAATACAATTTTATCAAAGTCAATAAATTATAATAATTTATTGCTTTGTTTCTAAGAATTAAATATGGGTTAAAACGTAATGTACTTCACCAACCTAGTTTCATTTCCATATGCATTTGTTATTATTTCCAAAATATTATTAGTTTTTACACTCCAAATTCAATCTTTTCTCAATCAAATTCAACCTTTTCATAATCAAATTCATCCTTTGTAACTCAAATTCAACCTTTTCATAATCAAATTCAACATTTTATTAAAAAAAAAAATTAAATATTTAATTTTTTATCAAATACATATTAATTTTAATAAATAAAAAGAAAACGCATAACTATTGTAACAAATTTAAAATTAATAAATATAGAAAATTCGAATATTATTTTATATTTCTTAAAATTTGAAATAATACATTTCAATTTATTATCATATACAATTATGTATAATTTATTTTTATACAGTTTTATTACTATATATATATTTTTTTTTTTTACCTTAAGATTACCTTATATTTTAAAATATTTGGATATCCATAATTTCAAATATTTCATCATTTATTGCCAAGGCTAATTCTTTAATATCATAATTGCTTGTCTGGAATAAAAGTTTCTTCAGAATCAATTTTATCTCTGATAAAGAATTATCACTATATTCTACAATTATTTCATTTTTTACTGCTATCATTTTATTTTTATAATTTTCATAATTTTCTTTTTATATCTGGTACCAGTTAGATTTATTTAATTTTCATTTTTCTTTTTATTATAATTTTTATTATTTCTGAATTTAAGGTTTTTTAAATACCTATTTGTGATAATGATGTTGCATTCCAAATGTGAAGGTGATCAGTCTTCAAACTTGTGTTTAAGGTTTTGGTGGTTTTATTTTTTATTTCATTTTTATCATTTATACCATTTTCATTTAATTTTTCCTCCTTTTTATTTTTCGAAAGTGCATCGGCATTGGTGTTCATTTTGCCTTGCTTGAATATTATTTCAAAGTTGTAATCCATCAAATCTACACGTATTTTTGTCAGTTTAGATGAAGGATTTTTATGCGTGAATAAACTAACTAAAGGTCTATGGTCAGTAAAAACTATAAATTTCTTACCAAAAAGATATGGTCTGAAACAGTTATTACCCCAATGTATTGCCAAAATCTCTTTCTCAATAATTAGCTTATTTAATTCAATAAAAGGTTCTGTAAAATTTGGATAACTTAAAATTGATGGTTCAATTAGTTTTTGTTTCAGCGTTTCAAAAGCGTTATTGCATTCATTACTCCAACAAAATATTTATTTTCTTTTTAAGAATTGATTTATTTATTTATATACGTAATTATTCCTAACTACCTATATATATATTAATTTCTATGAAAATAAACTCTATATAATAAAGTTTTAATAAACATAAAAATATACACTTATTTATTTTCTTTTGATTTAAACTTGAACTTAAAATAAAATGCTTTCAAGTTCCAGTTAAGCATAAAACAACAACCTATTATTATAAATATAAACAAAAAAATACAAATCCAATTTTATTATTATTATTTGACTAACACTTTTTTAGTCAAGTTCACAATCAAATAAAAAATCTCCCTGGTTTTTTTAAGTTTTTAGACTTTAAAATGGTAGTTGGCAGCTTTATTTTCAAATAAAACAGGCCAGCTTTCTAAACTTTGAATTCAAACCCAACTTTAAAATTTTTTTTTATTTTTTAAATAAATGTTAAATTAAGTTTAAACTTTAATAATTTTGTATTTAAACCAAACTAGTTCAAGCTTGGTATTATTTCTTTCAAAACTTTTTTAGTCAAGTTCACTATAAAATAAAAAATCTCTATGGCTTTTTTAAGCTTTCCAACTTTAAAATGGCAGTTGGCAGCTTAATTTTCAAACATAATGGGCCACCTTTCTGAGCTTTGAATTCAAACCCAACTTTAAACATTTTTTTTAATTTTTCAAATAAATATTAAATTAGTTTAAGCTTTAATAATTTCGTATTTAAACCAAACTTTAAAAACTTTTAGCCTGAATATCACATCATTTCACAAATTTAAAATATAAATATTAAATTAAATTTAAACTTTAATAATTTTGTATTTAAACCAAGTTTTTTCTTTTATAGTACTTATAGGTATATAGTTTTAAATCAAGTTTTTAAAACTTTCAATATGAAATACTTACTTCATTTCTTTTAAAAATTTTATGCTTAGTTCAAGCTTATTATTATTTGTTTCAAAACTTTTTTATTCAAGTTCACAATAAAATAAAAAATCTCAATAGTTCTTTTAAGCTTTTCAACCTTAAAATGCAGTTGAGCTTAATTTTCAAAATAACGCACGAGCTTTATAAGCTTATGAGCTTTTTATCTAGAACCCCCATATCTATACTACTCATATTAAAAAAAAAATTTCATATTGAAATATATTAATTTGTTTTTTAATTTTCGACTTCTAATGACTCTATCAGGTTATTTTTTTATAAAAATATTTTTCATCAATCAAATTAGTTATGAAAAAAACCAAGGGTTTTTAAATATGTATGTACCTACATATGCATGTATGCAAATAAAAAACTAATATTAGATCTTTGTTCAAGTTTTTTTAGTTAGAATAGTATGAAAAAATAAAGTCACACTCTCGTTAAGTTTAAGGTAACACTATATTATTAAGAAAAGATATTAACAGAAATAAAAACATAATATTGTAGCTTTAATTTTTGTATACAACTTCAAAAAAATTTGGACAGATATTCAAATTGCAGGTCTTTAAAAATTGGAAATTTCAGTTTTTGTACTCTTACAGCTCCCAAACCGGGGGCAATGCAAAAAATATTTTCTGAAATGACTCATATTTATTTTCAAAAATCTAACTCCTCTGAAATTTCAAATTTCTAACTTAAACCGTTTGGAAGATAGAAGTTGTCAAGTGTTCCGTGTTCAGTATAAACAGCATCTGAAAATAAACAAAAAGAAAAAAACAACATAAAGAATCATATTACTCAAATAAAACAAATGTAAATACTTATCTGAGTAAAGGTTAAATCCTGGATAAATCCTGCTCTTGTCCATCGACAACATACCACATCTTGAAACTGCACAAATCCGTTTTTTTTTATAGTAAATTGTATGTTTACATGAAATTTTATATATGTATGTACATTGTAACTTAAAGTCATAGATATATTAAGTACTTTAGATTGGCACTTTCTCTTTCACTCTAATGTATTTTCCTATACACGAAATTTCAGTCAAAAATAAATCATACGACATCCAAGTAATGTCGTTCATTTGACGTAAGTTGGATGTCAGCTGTTTTTGAATCATAAAATTTCATTAAAATTATTATAAAATCGCAGTACAGTTTCTCATGAGTTTCTCCATAGATATTGGATATGTGTATTATCATGCAGATTTATAATATTTAAATTCTAAATTTGAAGAGAATAGACAAGAATAGCAAACAAGCAAATTTCAAAATAAAGAATTACAGAAAAAATTTATAGTATCGTATTTATCGATTGGAAAACTTTGTCCAAGGTACATATATTATTTGAATATTATTTTCTTTTTTAATTTATACAAACTTCATATTTTTAGTCACTGGAACGACAATAAGCAAGTATTCAAGATTTAGAAAAATTCAAAATTACAAAAAGAAAATAAAAATTTAAAAGATAGTATTGATAATAAACTATTACTAGAAGAACAAGTTTATGATTTACAAACTCGATTAGCAATTGAAAATGAAGCTGCAGATACGATTGCACTAAGAATAAATATTTTTTTCTATTAAATATTTAGTACTTAAATCTATAACATAAATTTTTATTTTTACATATATTATTTAAATATTATTTTCTTTTTTAATTTATACAAACTTCATATTTTTAGTCACTGGAACGACAATAAGCAAGTATTCAAGATTTAGAAAAATTCAAAATTACAAAAAGAAAATAAAAATTTAAAAGATATAAGGACTCAGATTTTCTAGAACGTGAATTGAATAATTAGATTTCATGAGATCTTATTGATACTAAGAATCAAGAGTATCAATTACTATTACAACAAACAACTAGGTACGCAAATATGCATTTAAAATTACTAATATATTTGGCTATATTTATTTTTTGTGAACCATATTTTTAATTTTAGGATCATATGTACGGATAATATACCTTTCCAAATATATGTACAACTATATGTATATGTTTGGATAATACACCTCAACAAACTCGGTGGCCAAAGAATATAATGG
This sequence comes from Poecilobothrus nobilitatus, assembly GCA_947095535.1. NCBI lineage: Eukaryota > Metazoa > Arthropoda > Insecta > Diptera > Dolichopodidae > Poecilobothrus > Poecilobothrus nobilitatus. The sequence goes on from OX352772.1 coordinate 179,999,505, forward strand.
CATATTTCATATAATGGTGATCCATAAACACCTATCAGTAGAATAGTTCTCAAACGATGAGTACGAGCTGTATTAAAGTGATAAAATATAAAATAAAATATTAATGTTATTGCAAAATAAATTTTCTTTTTTCCACACCACCCATGGGGTAAAGAAAAAGGTGCGTTTTATTTTAAGTGGTTCCCCAGGAGGCCTATTCCACTTTACAGAAAAAATAAATATTTAAACAAAGGTAATACAATAACAAAAAACAAAAATAATTGAAAATTCAGTATAACAAATAACATGCATAAAATAATACAAAATTCAACATTTAACAAAAAATAAATAACAAGCATAAAATAATAAAGTTTTAATTCAGTTCACAAAAAATAATTAACAGGACAAAAATAAAATGAATGAAAAGTTAATATACATAATATGTAGTATGTTAGGTACATAATAGAAAATGCATAAGATGATAATATGTTGTGTTTATTTACAAAGAATTATGAAAAATATTAAAATTATTTACAAAAAGTGAAAAATATGAAATATTCAAATATAAATTAAAAATATTATTCAGGTATTTTACAAACCAGCAAATAATATTAATTTATTCCATTTTTGCCTACTAAATTTAGATTGATTTAAAAGTTGTGTGATTTAAAAGTTGTGTTTAACTTTGGCAAATGAAAAAGTTTAACGTTTAAATAATTTTCTGCTATAAATTTTATTAAAAAATATCTATGATTTTCCAGAACGTCACACTCTATTATATGATCATCCATATCGTTAAATATTGTATTTGGAATATTTCTTAATATAAAATTAATCAATTTCATCCAAAAATGTTTTTCATTTATTCTATTTTCAATTGTGAAAATTGATAAATATTTTTCTGTTATTCTACAAATATTAACGATATTCTTAGACGGTTTAATTAATCCACCAAAATTTTTCAAATCTATTAATCTTCATTCTTCTTTTTCTCCATCAAGGATAGTTTCAATGCAAGAAGAACAAATTATTTTTTCTAAAATTTTTCTTTGAATCCATCCAGCAATATATATTACTACAGTGTCGATGACAGGACTAATTGCTTGTAAAGGTATGTCATCTATACATATTTCTTCATCTTCATCCATGACATTTAGAGAAAATGAATTTGAATTAATTTTGTCCAATGTTCTTCTGGATGAGACCGTTAATATTTTAATATCCATTTGTTCCAAACAATTTGCTTCTGCTGAAGATTTGATTTCATTTTTAATTAAAAGACTTTTGTAAGCTGACATAAATTGCGCTACTGTAGGATAATTGTTCCAGTATCCACGGCTTCTTATAGCTGAAAAAAAAATTTTCAAATGGTCTTGACTAAATTTAAGGGTACAAATATAGTGTAAATCATCATTTGTTTCAAAATATTCTTTGTACATTTGCTCGAAAGTGTGAGTAGCCAAGATAAAACCTAAAAATCCTGTTTTTACTCGCAAATCTATTATTTTCGCTCCTTGAATATCAGCAGTTGTTCTTAAATTCATTAAATAATGTCGGGCGTTTTTAAAAAAATTAAAGTAATCTTCTTTATTTCTTTCCCCTATAGCGTTTTTATATCCTTTTCCGAATTTTGTTTTTGAATTAAAAAATCAAATAAATCATTTAATATCCTAATAAATTCTATTGTAGCTTTACATTCAATAAATGATTTATGCTGTGCTTCGGATAAATATTGTAACGCATCTGCTACAATTTTACTAAATGTTTGTGCAGCTAGTTTTACTTTCATTTTCTGATTTTGCCATTCGATCTGCTTTTGGGTTATTTTATTAGCCAAATGTATTCCTTCTGTGGTTTGCAAATCATACAAATTTTCTATAAATTTCCATTCTATTTTATCACCATTTTTATTGTACATTAATTCTTTAGTAGCTAATGTATTTCTGATCAACTTAAGCATATGAGCAATATCAAGTAATATAAATATTTTTTTATTAGTTAGCGGATTTAAAAAGAACGGTTTCATATTCTCGGGTTTTAAATTAGCTCCCAATTCTGCAGCCATTGCTATATTGTTGGGTGGACCATCAAAAGTTAGATTAATTATTTCAATATTTGCATCTTTTAAAAAAATTAAAGCTTCTTTTATTATATTTGCCTTTTCTGAACCGTTCAATCCATTAACTGCAAAGTATCCAATAGGAATTTTCCATCTATCGTTTATTGCGTTAATCATCAAAACAAAAAGTTCAGTTGCTATAGGGAAAGAATCATCTAATTGTCTTTTAAAATTACAGTCAACTCTTCCTATAAATTTTTTTTTAATTTTATCATACTGCACATGTTTTCTTATAGACATTTCATCCATCAGTAAGCAATAGTAAATTTTTTTTTCTCGGGTTTTCATTTTTATAGCATTTAGAGCTTCTTCAGAAAATCCCGGTTCGCCATCAATAGACGAATACCATTGTCTTAATGTCCTTGGAGATGGTAATTTATTTTTAAATACTGTTCTTAAATAATTATACGCCCTAGGAGAATAAAAATGTAATGTTATTGCAAAAGATCGTAAAACAGGTGGGTACTTAGTACCATGTTTTCCAGTTTTTATTGCTTCCAGCATTTTTTCTGTGTCATCTGATTCTATTGTCGATTGTAATATATCATGTGCATTTTCTGATATTAAACACCGTTTTTTCAGATCAAAAATAATATTTTTTAACGATGCAATTTTTTTTTTCGAGTAAAATTTATTATTCTGCAATTTCTTAACTTTTAATTTTTTGGCAAATAATTTTTTTTTTTATTTATGAACATTCAATTTTAATTTAGCCGTGGGAGTTAATTTTGATAACGGTAATTCAACTTTACTAATAACTTTTTCAGGCGATTCTAAATTCGTAGTTACTAAATTAAGATTTTTGCTGGTTTGTGCAGATACATTATTTAAATTAATACTTAAACTAAAATTAGATTCTACAACTACATTATTCTTTAAATCTTCATCCTCAAATCTACTTAGATTCACTTGAACTTCATCACATAAAATTTCAAGTTGAGAACTATATTTTGAAATTAAAAGGGAAAATTAATTTTATAATCATGCAAATTTTCATAACTAGCGTGATGCCTATATGTATTTTTAGAAATTTTTTGTACTTACGTTTCAGATGAATCTTGTGGAAATCTTGAAGGAATGGATTTTTCTTTTAATTTTGTCGTACTAAAGCTGAATGGCTTTAACAGACATTCCTCACTGAAATGTTCGCTACAAACACAGGATCTATCTGAATTCACTTCACTTTGTTTATTTAAATATTTAATATGAAAAATCCACTTATTTTTTAAATCCTCGTCGTTCGGAAACTTGTGAAAAGAGATGTTCTTACATTTATAATATGTATTTAAACATCCCTTTACACAACAAGATTGACGAGAATTGTACAAGTTTTTTAGTTTTATTTTATATTTACTTGTATAATATTTTATAATAAATTTTTAGTTTAATTTTTTAACACTTTTTATTTTATATTTATTATTTTCTTTTTCATTTTTTAACACTTGTTTTATTTTTATTTCACTACATTTAAGAACTACTTATAAAAAATTTTAGTTCAAAGAATTTTGGCGCAAAATTTCCATTTTTAGCGGACACTGTTTCTAGGGGAAACTAAATTTAAATTTACACAAAAAAAAACATCAATAAACAGCTGACTCAAAATTGACTGAATTTTTCTTTTATATAGCCAATCTAAAGTACTATTATATCTATGCTTAAAGTATTATTGATACTTATATTAATTGTCAAAATCAAACAAATTCACAATATTACATATAAATTGTTAAAATATAATTGTTTTTATTTTGTAACACAAGATGTCAGTTACATTTTCTAAAATCAATTTAATTCACAATAATTTTATATTTTTTATATACTCGATCATTTTAACTTTTTTATATACACTACATATGTTTTTAATGTACTTTTTTTTGTTTCACTTTATTATGTACTTTAAATTCAAGGTTACTGAACTTGAGTCAACCGTTAGTCGTGAACCGTTTAACTCAAGTTTATATAAAGTCAAATTTTATGAATTTTTAATTACTCGTTATCGTATAGCCGTAAAGAAAGTTAAAATAATGCGTTTTAATTTTCTATTTGATAATATATATTTTACAGTGCATAATATATTTGAATTTTTTAAACAGTGCGTTTTTTTAATCCAAGTTTTATTAAGCATAAAATATCAAGGATTTCGCAAAAATTAATGTAATAAGTTTTGATATAATTATCTTTTATGTGCGTAATTAGTCTTTTTCCTAATATTACAATATGTATGTGCGGCTAACTGTATGTTATATGGTCTACCCCTATTGGCACATACATGTGTCTACCCTTATTAGCACATACATATGTCACAATATATTTATACGGCGTAGTGAACACCTGTTGCTGTAGACACCTATTGCTATTGCTGTTTACCGTATATTAATATTCAAGGTACGGTCACCAATATAATTTACTCAGCAAAGTTAATTGCTAATTCAATTATTTTAAGAGAATTTTTTCCTTAACAAAAATATTTATCTAATTCAATTATGAGACTTCAGCAAAGTAAATTGCTAAATGTATAAAATTAAAAGAAGATGTTCACTTTGGTTTAGCCAGAATAATTCTGTTTTATATACAAAATACCAATTCTTATATACTATTTTGGATTTCTCCAAATCAATACAATTTTATCAAAGTCAATAAATTATAATAATTTTGTTTATATAGCTTTGTTTCTAAGAATTAAATATGGGTTAAAAAGTAATGTACTTCACTGACCAAGTTTCATTTCCATATGCATTTGTTATTATTTCCAAAATATTATTATCTACGATAATTAATAATAAAGAAAATCATAACATTAAAATTTAGAATGAAGATGTAATTTGATCTTCTTTACAAAAAAATAAAAAGTGAAATTGTTTTGATTCATTTTTGTATGTTACTAAAATAAACATATGTATGTATGTAATTTGCCATACATGACCATACAAAGTGTGGATCAGCAATTTAAAATTATCTAATAAATTTGTTTTTATAGTTATGAAAATAATTTTGTGAACAGATCAAGATACACTACATCCTTCCCCCCAAAAAAAAAATTTATTATTTTATATTTCTTAAAATTTGAAATAATACATTTCAATTTATTATCATGTACAATTATGTATAATTTATTTTTATACAGTTTAATTATTATATATATATATTTTTTTTACCTTAAGATTAACTTATATTTTAAAATGTTTGGATATCCATAATTTCAAATATTTCATCATTTATTGCCAAGGCTAATTCTTTAATATCATAATTGCTTGTCTTGAATAAAAGTTTCTTCAGAATCAATTTTATCTCTGATAAAGAATTATCACTATATTCTACAATTATTTCATTTTTTACTGCTATTATTTTATTTTTATAATTTTTATAATTTTCATAATTTTTCTTTTTATATCTGGTACCAGTTAGATTTATTTCATTTTCATTTTTCTTTTTATTATAATTTTTATTATTTATGAATTTAAGGTTTTTTAAATACCTTATTTGTGATAATGATGTTGCATTCCAAATGCGAAGGTGATTAGTCTTCAAACTTGTGTTTAAGGTTTTGGTGGTTTTATTTTTTATTTAATTTTTATCATTTTCACCATTTTCATTTAATGTTTCCTCCTTTTTATTTTTCGAAAGTGCATCGGCATTGGTGTTCATTTTGCCTTGCTTGAATATTATTTCAAAGTTGTAATCCATCAAATCTACACGTATTCTTGTCAGTTTAGATGAAGGATTTTTATGCGTGAATAAACTAACTAAAGGTCTATGGTCAGTAAAAACTATAAATTTATTACCAAAAAGATATGGTCTGAAATAGTTAATACCCCAATGTATTGCCAAAAGCTCTTTCTCAATAATCGGCTTATTTAATTCATGCTTATTTAGAGATTTGCTTGCATAAGCTATTGGGTTATCTTCTCCAATTTTTCCTTTTGATAAAACTGCACCAAGTTCATAGTTTGCTGCATCTGTTGTTAAAATAAAAGGTTTTGCAAAATTTGGATAACTTAAAATTGATGGTTCAACTAGTTTTTGTTTCAGCGTTTCAAAAGAATTATTGCATTCATTACTCCAACAAAATATTTATTTTTTTTTTAAGAGTTGATTCAATGGTCTTGCTATTTCTGCGAAATTCTTTATGAATCTTCTATAATAATTGCAGAATGCGACGAATTTTCTAGCTTCTTTAGGTTTTGTATAATTTTTTATTGTTTTGTATTTAGCTGGATCTGTTTTTATTCCCTCAGAAGTTATCAGATGACCTAAATATACAACTTCTTGTTTTAAAAAATTACATTTTGATGGATTTAATTTCAAGTTGTATTTTTGTAGACGTTCTAATACTTTGATTAAATTAGTATTATGATCTTTTAAATTCGATCGGAATACTATTATGTCATCCACATATAGAAATGCAGCTTCCTGTAAACCGCTTAATGCTAATGAAAGCATACGTTGAAAACTGTTGGTTGATATTTTTAATGCAAAAGGTAATCTTTTAAATTGGAAATGTCCTTTATTTGCTGAAAATGCTGAATTTGCTGAAAATGATAAGAAAAGAGAAAAAACATAACGAGCAGGAGAACGCCAAAAAGAGCGAATTGGAAAAAGTCCAGGAGATGCCCAGAACCTGGGTCAAGGTCGAACTTAAAAAAAAGAAGCGAAAGATGAAGGAAAAATCCAGGACTCCAAAGGAGTTCGTCGGGAAGAATCCTGATTAAAGCAGTCCAAGGCAAATTTTATGCTGAAGTATTACTCATTATCAGGAGGGAAGCTAACCCAAAGAGCACGGGAACATAGGTAAGAGCGGTTCGTAAAAAGCGGGTCGGGGAAGTCCTAGAGGAATTAGGGGCTGGAACAGGAGATAAAGCTGCATTTGGCGAGTCCTTCAAAGCTATATTGAGGGAGAATGCAAGCGTGTGCAGCTTAGAACCAAAGAAGACGTTGGAGATTAGAGATCTTGATGACCTCACCACCTCGGAGGAGGTGAGTAACGCCATAAAAGAAGTTTTAGGCGATTGGACCGCGAGTTTCAAAGTTTCGGTAACCATCTCTAACACGAGGGTACAAAAATTGGCAATAATGACCATCGGGACAAAGGGCGCGCAACAACTTATAAAAACCCAGCACATAAAAGTGGGATTTGTCAGCTGCAGAGTCAGGCAGAGCGAAACCGTAACCAAATGCTATGAGTGCCTTGAATACGGTCACCACACTGGGACATGCAAGGGCACTGATAGAAGCCGGCCCTGCTTCAAGTTGGCGAGCCAGACCACCAAGCGAAGGTGTGTACATCCTTCGAACGATGCTTTCTGTGCGTTGCGAAAGGCCACGATTCTGGTAGCGTGAACCGTATCCCTGGATCTAGGATATACGAGCTGTTTAGGAACACTTGAGGGAGAACTCAATTATTTATTAGATGATCCGGATCATCCAAGCGAATCTTAATCGGAGCAAGACAGCGGACTCTCTCCTACACCAGTTAGTCCACAAGCACAACGCCAGCCTGCTCCTTATCAGTGAACAATACAGGGACCTATTATCTACCTACTGGTGATGAGATTGGAACTGCGGTGATGTAGTTACGGGATTTCGAAAGGATCACGGTGAGAGCCCACGGACGTGGGGAAGGCTTCGTTTGGGTCAAAAATGGAGGGGACACATATATCAGCTGCTATTGATCCTACTACATATATCGACGGTGGATCTCGCCTCGCTAGAGGAGGGCTGGAGTGTACTGGAGGACTATACCGGAAGTGATAAGCAGTATATTATTTTCTGCGTCCGGGTCAAATCCATACCGGAGTGCTGGGCAAGAGTTACGTTGGTGGAATGTCGGAAGGCTTGAAGAAGCTAGATTCTCCTCAAGACTTGGAAATGCTCGGTTTTCAGTGCAACACTCAACGAATTACAGCGCCCGGAAACAGGAAGAAGCTGTTGTGCAAGAGCTATGGGTCTTATTTGCACGCCTGTGAGTGGTCCATGCCCCGGCACAAACCGGCACCACGTCGACGTCCGGCGTATTGGTAGACCGAGGAGATTGCGGATCTCCTTAGACGGGCGGAGAGCACAAAGGGCGCGGAATCGTCAGGAGGCAAATACTATCTCGCCGGAACATAAGGTGGCAAAGAAGTTGCTTCGGTACACCTTCGAACAATGGAAAAAGCTAGGGGAGGAAGTGAATGCCGACCCATGGAACCTTGGCCACGAAATAGTCACAAAGAAGCTGAGTTCAGGGTCTGCATGAGTGCGGAGACGATTCTCTGGTTTGTTGATGCACTTTTCCCGTTACACCTGCTTCGTGAAGAGACCCTTGAAATGGAAATAGGTGATATTCCCCTCTTCACTGAAGAAAAAAGTCGCAAAGCTGCCGGACCAGATGCGATACCCCCAGAGGGCGTGAAAGCAACGTACCGTGCACGATATGACTTCTTGCTCAGAATGTACAATTCGTGCCTCATTTCCGAAACCTTCTGTCAACGGTAGAAAACTACCCGCCTTGCGTTGATTAGCAAAGGCAAAGGTGACGTAATGGCTCCATCGGCATAACGTACACTGTCCATGTTGGACACTGCAGGCAAGGTCCTAGAGAATATAAGGTGAAGGCCCAATGTACGCTTTGCTTGCTTCTCTGGTTTTACACGCTTTGACAGTTGAAATAAATTACATTGTATCTTATGTAGCAACGCCCAATGACAAAGTAATCAAAGCGAAATAAAGTAAGAAAAATTCAAAATTGACCGATTTTCAATTAGACGCTGTGCTTTATTACTTTGACGTTTAAAATAATATTTAAAACGTCAAAGAGAATTTAGTTTTAAATAAATATTTGAATTATTGAATTCGAAAATATTTGATAAATTTTCATTTGTGCAGGATCTTGTTTTAATTTTGCAAATGTACTCTCATAAAGCCCATGTATTTTGCGATTCAAATATTCGTCCCGAACCTAAAATTGACGCTGATTCTTTATTTTTTGAAAGACTTTGTAGTTTTCGTACAATAAAAATATGATGTAAATAAAAATATAAAAATACAATAAAAATATAAACAAATATCTTGCAAATCTTCCATTTTAAACAACGAAATAAACAATAATAAAAAAATTAAAATGTCAAATGTCAAGCAATTTATTCATTTATTTATTTAGAACCAAAGCAAGGTCGTTACAAAAATTCTTAAAGTTAAACTTAAAATTAATATTACACAATACAATGCAAAAAAAAAAAGTACATTATTTTGCTGACTTAAGACTACAAAAAAAATTTACAATTTATTTTTAGTTTTTTCTTTTGTTTTCTCTCTTTTTTTTCTTCTTTTACATTTTTTTTTTTTTTAAATACATTTAAAAATTATAATGTATGAATTATGAATCATTCAGAGCAATATAAAGAAGCTAAGTTATGCCTTTAGCTTAGTCTTACTATTAAAAAAAAAAGATGTAAGATGATACAATAAATTTTTTGTACTTCGTTAAAATTAAATTAATTATGATAGGTACAATAAAGACAAAAGTTATTTTTATTTTATGTATGTAAAATGAGTCAATGCTTTTAATATGGTTTTTTTTTTTTTGTTTTCTTCTTTTTATGACATAATACTTATGCTAAATTTTTATTACTTTGAGTTTATAGTTAGTTAATTATGTAAAAAAAAAACAAAAAAAACAAAAACAAAGGAAATATTATTGTTAATAAATTATGTCATTTAGAAATAAATTATGTCAATGCTTTACGATTGTTTAAGAATGTTGTGTAATTTAGATTTGTAAGCATTTTTTGAAATTGTGTCACAGAAAATGTTGTCGAATCGATTAAATAATGTGCAACACCTGTTTGTGGGTTCGTTTTTCCCATATTCAGTTCTATGTGTTGTTTCAATTAAGAATTTGGTATATCTTGTGGGCCTGACGTACGACGTTTGTGACGGCCTGACGATTTAAAAGCGTACATTAGGATTTAAAATTACTTTGATTACTTTGCGTCGATTATTCGCTTTTCAAAGTAAAGGAAACGAAGCAAGCAAAGCGTTCACTGGGTTTTCACCTTTACTGTAGCTGCGCCTACTCTCGGCGATAATTAATGCCGGTGACCTGTCCAAACGACCATTTTCGGCAAGGACGCTCCACTATAGAAGCTATCAAAGAGGTAATAGAAACCGTGAAAAAGCTGAAGAAGGTAAGTTAGACCTCCTCGTCACCCTTGATGTGAGAAACGCGTTCAATTCTGCAAGGTGGGTGGGTGTTGATTGATCAAAACCTCATCTTTGGGCAGCACTTGCAGCGGATGGCTGACAAGTCGGAGGAAATGGTCGCGAACTTGTGTAGAATCATGGCTAATACTCATTGACCTACCTCAAGTACAAGCGACAAACTGCTAATTAATACAGTCGGCACTGTTATATGGTCTGGTTTGGGGCGTGCGAATGCTGTTTGAGTGGTACAAGAAAGGGCTAGCTTCTGTCCAGCGCGCACCGCTCTGCTGATTGCCTATTCCTACCGACCAGTTTCTGCAGCTGCGGTGCTCGTATTTGCCGAAGTTATACGCGTCGGACTTCTGGCGTTGAAAAGAAAAACTATTTACAGGAGAAGGACGGAGTTCGGGCGAGACAGGGTGGCCAAGGCAGGAGCTCTGGAACGTCGAGTCTAAGGGACGATGGACCGCTCGGCTTCTGCCGCAGATAAAGAAGTGGGTTAGTCGTAAGCACGGGGAGGTAAACCACCACCTCACGCAGTTCCTAAACGAAAACGGATGCTTTCGGTCGTACCTTCACAAGACGGGATGACTTGAAATACCTGAATGTTTCTATTGTGGAAGAGGCATAGATTATGCAGAGCACGTGATCTTCCATTACAGACGGTGCACGAATGGCAGAGCTGCAGTTGATACTCGGGCCGTTGTCAAAAGACAATATAGTAGAGTACATACTTGAAGCAAAAGAAAACTGACGTCTAGTGGAGAAATTCGTGCAAAACACGCCTCGCACCAAGAACCAAAAGCTGAAGCGGCAGATCCGCAGCGACGAATGTGATCCCTGTCCCTATCTCATAAGGCCCAGCCTGAAGCAATGTAGAAAACGGTACCGGGCTGGTGTTTTTGGTGTTAAGGGGGTTTAGCCGGTAGTCCATCTGATTCCAGGTGGGAGTTCGCCACTTTGTGCGTAAATGCATTTCCTCCCTCGGAAAAAAAAAATTATTATTATTTATATTATTATTATTATTTATATTATTATGATTATTATTTATATTATTATGATTATTATTTATATTGTTATTATTATTATTTATATTATTATACCCTACACCTAAAGTATAGGTTATATTAACCTTGGTATGGTGTTTGTAACCACCAAAAGGAAGCGAGTTAGATATGGCCCTGTATATATATTCTGAATCAGGATCACCTCCTGAGTCGATTTAACGATGTCCGTCCGTCCGTCCGTTCGCACGATAACTCAAAAACTAATAAAGCTATCTTGATGAAATTTATATAGTAGGTTACTAATTACGAAAGGAAGGCTAAGTTCGAATCTGGACAAAATCGGTCAATGGGTTTGGATTCTGGAAGCTTCTGAATGATTCCGGAGCAAACGAGATTATCTCCAAAACCAACAAAGATAGAATCTTTAAATTTTGTACAATGATGTTCCTTCTCATTCGGTTTATGTGTCTGACATTTAAGAGGATTTGGTCCATGGGTTTGGATTTTGGAAACTTCCGAACGAGCACCAGAGCAAATGAGATTATCTCCAAAATCAACAAAGATAGAACCTTTAAATTTTGTACAATGATGTTCCTTGCCATTCGATTTACGTCTCTGAAATTTAGGAGGATTTGGTCCATGGGTTTGGATTTTGGAAGCTTCCGAACGAGCCCCAGAGCAAACGAGATTATCTCCAAAACCAACAAAGATAGGACCTTTAACTTTTTTACAATGATGTTTTTTCCGTTTGATTTATGTCTCTGAAATTTAAGAGAATAGCCCCAGAGCAAATGAGATTATCTCCAAAAACAACAAAGATGTAACCTTTAAATTTGGCAGAATGGTGTTCTTTCATGTTTGATTTATGTTTCTCAAATTTGTGAGGATTTGGTCCATGGGTTCAAATCTTGGAAGCTTCCGGACGAGCCCCAGAGCAAACAAGTATATCTCCACAACGAACAAAGATAGAACTTTTATTTTTAGTACAAAGGTGTTCTGTTATGTTTCCCTTTGTGTAAAATTGGAAACTGACATTTGAAAGAATTGGAACCATGGGTTCGTATTTTGGAAACTTCCGAACGAACACAAGAGCAACGAGCATATCTCCAAAACCAACAAAAGTAGAACCTTTAAGTTTAGTACAATGGTATTCTGGCATGTTTTCTTTATGTTCCTGAGATGGATTCGATGAATTGGAGTGGCAATTCAGATACCTGACACACACCTCCCAAGGACTAACAATCTTCAAAATTAATAAAGATAGAAACTTAAAGTTTTTTACAAAGGTGTCAAGCATATCCCAAGAGGATGTCTCTTTTACGTTCCTGAAATTCGAGTTGAATAAGACACAAAAGGGAAGAAGCTCAAGCAGCTGCCAAAAAAACTTATGGATTTTTAATTTAATTCGAATTATTCAGGTGTAGAGTATTAATAAGTCGGTTGCATCGACTTACTGTTACATTTACTTGTTATTATTACTATTTGTATTATTATTATTTATATTATTATTATTATTAATTATATTAGTATTATTATTATTTATATTATTATTATTACTTATATTATTATTATTATTATATATATTATTATTATTATTTTTTATATTATTATTATTATAATTATATTATTATTATTTATATTATTATTATTACTTATATTTTTATTATTATTTATATTATTATTATAATTATTTATATTATTATTATTATAAATAAATTGATTTATTTTTTTTAAACAGAGATAGGCAGTAAAAAAACTGGTATAAATCTCTCTCTAAAAACTAACTTACATCTAATAGAATATAATACAATTTTGCTTAATATAACATTAATACATTTATCTTTACTGTAATTATCTTTACATTCAAGTTTTTAATTATATAACTTTTAATTATTTTTATTTCCTTTTTTTTTATAACTAATTAATTTAATTGGGGCAATGCTTTCAATCCTTTTTTAAATATTTTGGGGCATATGTTTGGGGCATATCTTATATTGTTGGGAAGACCATTGAAAATTTTTAGACAGTTGAACATATCATCTCTTTTACCCTTTTCAGTTCTAGGAGCTTTCAGTTGAACATTTTTCGCACTTCTTGTATTGTAGTTAGGAATTAGAGCAAACAATGTTGTTGAGTAATAATAAGATAGTCTGTATAAGATTTTTATGGCTGTGTTAGTAAGTACAGTAACTGAGTTTATAATGTTTATGCAACCCTGACTCCAAATTGTGATTAAATACCGTATTGTAGACTGGATATGAAAATGAAATACCAACTTTGCAACATTTTCCCTTAGTTTAGCGCACCTTCCAATTGCTCCAATGATGACCATTACGATTTTTTTTTGATTTTTCTATGTGTATTTTCCAAGACAGGTCTTAATCAATGTGTAACCCTAAATATTTTGCTTGTTATTTTTTTCTTTATTCTGTTAATAATTTTTTTAATACATTCTGTTTTTTTATCTCAATTTAAGTTTAAATAGACCTTAGCGAAGCTTTATGGTCTTATAAATTATAAATACATTTATTAAATGTTTTATTGTTACAGTGTTTTTTTTTCCTTTCTTATACTTATACACTTTTTTTCTTTATTTAGTAATCAAATTAGGTTATTCTTATAATCTTACACCTAGTTTTGTATTAATTTACATGTTGTTGTAATTAATTCACATTTTTTTTATATTTCCATTTTTTACTTTACATTTTTTTTTATTTATATTTTTGTATGAATTTACAAATTTTTTTTTAATATTTTCTATTTTGCATTAATAATTGTGCATATACTCTTCTACTCATGTATTAAGAAACTTATATTACGACAATTACACATTTAATATTGATAGTGAGCATAAAAATATTCCGATTATTAGCTATTCTGATACATTCTTTAATTTTTTTTTTTGAACGCCGAGAGGTTTGAAATAAGTTTCAGATATTCAGGTAGTTTGTTATAAGCCTTTAAACTACTATAGAGACAGTTGTTTGCTCTGTTATTAGTTTTAAAAAGTATTAGATAAAAATTAGTTTTATTTTAGTGTTTTAGTTATGTAATTCTATGTTTCTGTTTAATATAAAGTTGTGTTTTATTTTATTATTAATTATCTTAAAGGCTACCATGTATAATTTAAACCTCAAATACTGGTAAAACTTAAGTATTTATCGGAGTATAGTTAGTTTATAGGAAAAAGTAATGGATATTTATGAATAGCTATAATACACTTTTTATGCATGATATCTATTGTATTTAGATACGTTTTGGGAGCTCTACTGCAAATGGGATTTAGGTATGTGATGTGAGATTTAATATAGGATGAATAATATCTTAATTTTCGTAAAATTAAAATGTAAGGCGTAATGTTTTTTTTTGTAATTGAGTCAATATGATTGCTGCAGTTGAGTTTACTATCTAAGTTTAGGCCAAGATAATTGTAGTTTTTAACAATTTCAATATGCTCGTTTTTATATGGAAAATTATTATTCATACTCAAAGATTTGTTCTCACATATAGTAATTTTAGTTTTTTAAATATTAAGATTAAGACGATGTTATTTAACCATATCTGTATTTTTGCATATCTATTTGTATTGAAATCTTTAAATTTTCCTCATTTGATTCTGCATATTTTAATACAGTATCGTCAGCATAGAGTTGGATATCTCCTTTTAGATTCAACTGCGTGATATCGTCTATGTATATTTTAAAGAGATCTGGACCAAGTATAGATCCTTGAGGGACCGCTTTTAAATTTAAATTTTCTGAGCTGAATGTATTATTTAGACGAACCATTTGTTTTCTATCTAGAAGATAGGATTCAAAAAAATGTATAAAGCTTCTGCTAAAATTTATTTTATTATTATTATTTATCTTTATTTTTCATTGGAAATTCATACAAAATGCTTACAACTAATAAAATATTATGATTAAGGAAAAAAAAAAAACTTAAAAATACATTACTTCATTACAATAACAATAATAACAACTAAACTGATTCATAAAATTGAAAAATTAAATAAAAAAAAAAAAAGAAAAATTAAAAAAATTTTATAAGTTGCACAAAAATTTAATCTAATTAAGTAAATGCTCAATTGCATTGCGATCAAACTACAGAAGCCAAAGCTTGACAAGTTTTAGAAACTTTCTCAAAAATCTAACCTTCCTGATATACAAAGGAGCCCTATTAAATAATCTTGCTGCTGTTAGGAGTTCCGAAAGTTTGTAGTCCTAAAACTGTGTAATCAAAATTGGAGCGCAAATTATAATTGTTTGAGATTCTGGAATTCAGATAGCCTCATTTTTTATAAAATATCTTTAGCACCTTAAAGAAGTATAAATGTCTTACTGGAAGAACTTCAAGTTTTTGAAAAAGATCCAATGAGTGATATCTTCTGTTTTTTTTGAAAATGTTTGGCATAATTGACTTTTGGAGAGTTACAATCGGGTTAATCTTATTACAGTAAGCCCCTCTCCAGCAAGCTATGCCATATTGTAGCCTAGAATGGAAAATTCCATGATAACTGTTTTTAGTTTTAGATCAAATCAGTTTTTGGAGAGTCTTGCTGAGTAAGATTAAAATACATAGCTTTAGTTTTGCAACTAACCAATAATTTATGATCTACTTCTGAGAATGCTTAAAACATGATTCATGTCAGCTATTAAATTAAAGGAATTATTGGAAACATAAGAACATGAAAGATCATCAGCAAAAGCTGTAATCTTACCAAATAAATTGTTGCTTAAAAATAGAATTTACGTAAATTTAAAATAAAATAGGGCCAAGTACAGAACCTTGGGGTACTCCAATATTGATATTCTTTGGCCTGCTTAGTTTAACTTCAACTTTTACCCTTTAGTCCTATTTACTAAGTAGGACTTAAACCAGGTCAACATAAAACCTCGAAAACCTATAATTTCTAATTTTTTAAGCAGGATAGAATGGTTCACCATATCGAATGCTTTTGTAATGTCTACAAATAAAGCTGCACAACTTTTCCTATCATCAAGGCCTTTTTGAATGTTAAAGCAAAAGTCTAGTAGTGCATCTTCGGTAGACAACCCTTTTTTAAACCCAAATTGACAATTGCTAAAAAAGCCTATTTTGCTAAGATATTTTAAAATTCTACACTTCATTATTTTTTCGAAAATTTTGGAAATGGATGGCAACAGAAAAATAGGTCTATAATTATTAAAATCCTTTACGTTACCTTTTTTATACAGTGGCATGACATTTGCACATTTAAGCTCTTCAGGAAAAACACCATTTAGAATACTGCTATTAAATAAAAAAGTTAGGACATCAACAATATTTAGTACAACTTCTTTTAAAAGTTTATTTGAAATTCCATCAAAGCTACAAAACTCTGAGTTATGCAAGGAGATAATTGATTTTAATACCTCCACAGAGGAAATATGTTCGAAAAAGAAATTTCCTATTTTTAATTTTCCTCCTTTAAACCTAAATTATTAAAACAACAAATATGATGAACGGACTGAGCACAAGGCGCAGAACTAATAGCAATTGACGCAAAATGATAATTGAAAACATTAGCTATTTCAATAGAAGCAGAAATTATAGACGCATTAACATTTAGGTTAACCGATCTTGTTTTCTCTGATTCATTACCTATTATGGAATTTACAAATTTCCATTCTTTTTTTCGGATCACCATTGCAATTTGCAAATTTATTCCTATAAAAAGTTTCGCGAGTGCTTACAATTTCTTTTTTTAAAAGTTTGGACAATTTATTGTAGTTAAGATTTAATTCTAAATTTAATGGATGCTTTAGACACTTTATTCTTAATTTTTTTTTTGTATTAATTTTGTTAAGGAAATAATTATTTATCCAGGGCTTTAATTTTTTTTTTCTTATTTATTCTCATATTAATAGTTTTCTTACAATCATTTACATAATTAGTCAACTTGATTAATAAATTCGAATATTCAAATTTAGATTTGAAAGTTTCAATAGTAATATCTTGTGATCAACGCAGTCAAATGCCTTCTGCAAATCGAGAAATACGCACCATACATATTTACCTTGATCAATATTTTTAGAAATGAAATCAGTTAGGGCCAGGCAAGCAGCTGTCGTATTTGACCCTTTTTCAAATCTATATTGCTCTTCACTTAGAATTTTATTATTTATTAAGAATACATTCGATCTATTCTTAATAATAATTTCAAAAATTTTAGGAAATGAAAGAAGAATAGATATTGGACGATATGTAGAGTAATCTGTACTGTTTCCTTTTTTTAAAGATGGGAATGGCTATGGTAATTTTGATTTTACTTCGGAAAATACATGTTTCGAAGGTCTTGTTTATATATTTGGAACTAAGTAAATAGGAAATTTTTTATAAATTTAGTACAGATGCTATCAAATCCATTAGCTGCAATTATATTTGGAGAATTTATAGCAGCTTCAACTTCTTCATAGTCCGTGGGAGTTAAATTAAAGTTTGTAAAAATATTGCGTCTAAATTGATTTACATATTTAACATAGATACTTTCAGTAGGAATTTCTGTTTCGCTAGTTACATTAACAAAATATTTAAAAAAAGAATCCCTAATTTTAATTTCTTTTAAGAACTCTGTAGTCATCCAGTTATTTTTCTTTTTGCTGTTTTTTGTACGTATCATTTCGATATTGTTTTTAATAAGTAAACTGAGGGCTTCTGATGTTCCGTCAAATTCGTTAAATGAGTTGAGATTAGCCCATATATTATCATTAGATATATTGTTATAATTTAGGACTCTTTTATATTGCGGAATACTTTCTGTTACCGGGTTTTGTTCTATACTACTGAACATCATTTGGTGGTCAGAAAGGTAAGTGTCTAATATGATATTTATTTTCAATGATGTCAGTTATAAAATGATTAATTATTGTTTTAGTTTGGGAACCAAACCGAATAGCGTAATTTTCCGAAATTTTATTACAGATTAAGAAACCATTGCTCACTAATATATTAGAATATGTTTTAACTACAGTATTACTTGTGTTTAATAAATTTATGTTTATATCTCCAAAAGAATCTATACCAGTTTCATGAGCTCTATAAATGCCTAATATATTAATATTCTGTTTCAAAAGCCCAACTCCTAAGACATTACTTTATTCTAATTCTTCGCAAAATAAAAGGTAACTACCAATTTTTTCTTTGACATAAATAGCTACTCTTCCATAAGATTCATTTCTGTTAGAAAATTATGGTTTATAACCTTGTATATTAAAAAACTTGTTTTAGTTAAGTCTGTCTATCAAGACAATTATATGAATATCACATCCAAAACTCTCAATTAAATTCTCAACTTCATATAATTTATTTCTTAAGCTTTGTATATATATTTAAATAAATTATATTAAAATTGTTTTTATAATTTTGTTTAGAAGATTTCTTATCAAGGTTTAAATAGTAATCTACTTTTAAGTTATTTTCAAAATTTACATCTTCCATTGCGATCATTTTGTGTTTGATAATTTACAAAATTTTATTATGCGTGCATATGTAATTGACTGAAGATAAAGTTGAATAAAAACAAAAACAAAACATAAATAAGTTTTTTATCATATGTTGCGATCGTATTGATAAAAATGACCAATATTTACGAATTGTTTGACAAATAGATTGACAAAAAATAATATAATTAGTTTTGTTTTTATAATTATACATAACAGTGCAGTGGTAATAATAATAAAAAAAAAAAATTAAAATTGAAAATATGTAAGTGAATAATTTGGTAAAGTAAAATTAATTTAGCAAAGTAAATATTATTTGAATTAAATTTTTTGAATATTTTTGAAATTTTTTTTTTTTAAATAGAATATTTTTGTACTTGCAATTATGTATATATGCATCAATTTTTTTTAAAGTTTTCATTAATAAAATTTTTATTGCTAATATAGTGTAAATGTCAATTGTAAAGATACATATGTGAAGCTTAGGCTATAAGTGAAATTTTGAAGAAAAAAAAAATTGATTTGTTATATAAAAAATTTAAATTGTTATATATATCATAGAAATTTATAATATATAGTGATTTTAAAACAATATTTAATGTATATAAAGAATTCGACTTGTGTAAATTTAAGGTTATGAGACATAGAAGTTTGTAAATAAAGAAATTGGAATTATTGTATGCTAATGAAATTATAGTTGATCTGTGAATACTGCAATTTAATATTAGATGTAAGAAGTCATATAAGACATGTCTATATATGTTTTCAAGAATTTGTTTATAAGCTTTAGTTATTAAAAATTTAATTGTTAATATAGTGTAAACGTAAATAATAAAGAAAAACTAAAATTTAATATTAGTATGATTTTAAATATTCTACGAAAATTAGTGTAAAAAAATTTATAAAAAATTATAATATATAGTGGTTTGATAAAATTTAAAGTAAACATTTGTGGTACTACTTTAATTGCTAATTCTATTTTTAATGAATTTAATGTCGTTAAAATTTTCAATTCTATATATCTTTGAACCTTCCTTTTGACGTAAAATTTTATTTAAATTCAAAAGATGTTTTGATATGTCGCGCTTCATAATATAATGCGGTAATTTTGTGAGGTGCTGTCGAAAAATTTTTTTTCTATTATCACATTCTTGTAAATTTACATTATGTTTATGATTTTTATTTTTTTTGCAAATAGCTTTTCTTGAGTTTTTATTTCAATTAAGTATGATATATTTTTTTTTTTGTGTTTTCATTTTTCTTTGAATTTGGTTTAATTAGTGTGATGTTTTTTATATCTTTTTTGCTTACATTTGCTTGAATCTTTTCTGTTATTTTGGAGAAGGCATCAACTGGATTTAACAATTCCGTAGAAAAATCAGTTTATTTTTTGTTTTTGATTGTTCTGGTATGTGCACCTCATGTTTTAAAGTATTTACAATTTTTTCCAATCCGTAGGAATTATCCTCCGATTTCTTAAGTTTTTCTTTCAATATTCTATTTTCTTCCAGTATTTCGTTATTTTGTAATTTTATATCCTTCATTTGTTTGTTGAAGAATGAAACTGAAAGTTGTATATTATTTACTGACTCTGACAGTTGTTGTAGCCATTTCACAATTTTATCATCTACTAATTCACTATGTTTAACTGGAGTTAAGTGTAAAAGTGGTGTTTTAGAAACTTCGTCTTGCTTAGGTGCGTTCAGGTAATCGTTTGTATCTCCCTAAAACACTAGAGATTCATTGCTAGGATTAGGACAATCAATACAACACATTGTTACATGTCCTTTTTGATTTAACTCTTTTTATCGGTTGTTGATTGATGTTGATTGGTAAATTAATATTTTCTTTATTTTTTTGCTTAAATAATAAGAACTCAGTTTTAGCTAGGTTCATTTTTAATCTGCTATTATTTAACCACTCGCTGACTTTATGTAAGTCACTATTAATGTCTTCTTCAAGTTAGTTAGTGTTTTTGCTTTTACATAAAATTATTGTATCATTAGCAAACATTGAATAATGAATGCTCTAGTTAACCCAATTTGGATGAATCTATTTACATAAGCTAATTAAACAATTGGACCAAGAACTGTGGCCGGAGGAACTTCAATTGGTAGACTTTTTTCATCACTAATATATTCATTTATTCGAGTTTTAATTTTACGACTTTTCAAGTAAGACTTAAATAAATTGGCTGCGATTCTGCTAATATCCATGTTATAAAGACTATTTAGTAGTATATCATTATGCTTTTCTAAGATTTAATAGGATAGTGACTGCGTAATTATTCTTATATAATGCAGTGCTTATTAAATTAACGACTTCGAGCGCAGCTGACTCAATACTGCTTCCATTTAGAAAACCAAATTGGCGGTCAGTTTGGTTCAAATTAGATTTGAATTATAAAGAAATGTAATTAGACGACGTCTGATAACTTTTTCAATGATTTTAGATAGACAATCAAAGATTATTATTTATATTATTATTCGAAACCCAAAACACTATTCTTAACAGAACTGGTCCCAGAAATGTCGGTTGAAAATGTATTGTCCCATATTAGTCAACATGGCCACATTGACGTTAAGGAGAATATAATTAGTTGCAAAACACTTGCTTCTAAGAGGTGCTCGTCTTTCAAGTTAGGGACTGTTCACAAATTACGTAACGCTGGTCTGGTGGTGTGATTAGTTCGTACTTTCTCGAAAATGATGCTAGAAGAGACATAACCGTTAACGGTATCAGATATCGCGACATGATCACAACTTTTTTATGGCCATAACTGGAAAATATTGATACTGAGGACATGTGGTTTTAACAAAATGAGGCTAAGTGTCATACAAAGTTTCCAGACCGTGTTATTTCCAGACTTGGTGACGTGAATTTGCCTTCAAGATCCTGCGATTTGACACTGTTAGACTTTTTTCTCTGGGGCTATGTGAAACGACAGGTCTGCATTGAAAGCAGATATTATTCGAGTTATTGGTGAGATAGAGTCGCAACTATGCCAGAATGTGACTGAAAATTTTGAAAAAAGAATCAGGTACTGTAGAGACGCAAGAGGTGATCACATGGGAGATATCATTTTCAGAGTATAAATGGCAAACATTGTACTTCAAAAATAAATAAAAACTTTTCCAGTGTCAATTCAAATTCTATGTCTTTTAATTATTTACTTTTGAAAACTCAATTTGAAAGACCCTTTAATGCTTTCGAAATACAAGTTTTTTTTATATATGTTTTATTATATATTATATATGTGGACTTTTTATTATCATAGCGGTTTTTTTTTTTTGTAATTTTTTTTTCACCAATTATTAAATTTAAACAAATAATATTAAATACTTATTAATATTAATAATTCATTATAAGAATAAATTATAAAAATAAAAAATTAGATTAAGTGAACACACAATATAAAAATACTATATATGTATTAACTTAAGAGCTGTCAATACTCAGTTATGAGTTAAGTAGGATATAAAATTTAAATTCATTCTTTTTAGTTTTATTTAGGAATATGTAATACTATAAACTTATTAATAAATAAAACATTTAAAAAAAAAAAAAATATATGAACTTATGCACTTCACTATGCATGTATTACTTACTTATGTATTATATACAATTACTTTTAACATATTACGTAATATACAAAATCACATTTTTTTATAAATTTTCATGTTATAATATTTTACAAAACTATTCAATTATCTTATTAATTCGTGAAACAATTTATATTCGTAAACTCAATTCTAAAATAATTGGTCTTTTAATTACACTTAGCTCAAATATAAATATTTTATTGTCCCTTTGACCCGGTTTGTAAATTGTGATGTGCCCGTTTTATATATTTTAAAACGTTTATATATTTAACATTCATTGATCAGTTTCAAAAAAATTCTATACGTTAATTATTTTTAAATTTAAATTTATCACCAAGTGTTTATTTAATATTTGTAAATAAAATACAAAAGTTATTGTATTTATTGTTATTGTAGTTCAACCATTTTCGTAAAAGTTATTTTAAAGGATGTTATTTTGTTATTTAATTCGATTATTATTAGTTAAAATTATTGAAAAGTGTGTGAATAAAATAAAATAAATAATTAATAAATAATACCCGTCTTGCCCGGAGTGTTTTGTTGGCTTTATGAAATAATAAAAATTATTAACTTTTGTTTTTGCGTTAATATAACTTAATTAGGGTCTTCGGTGGCCTAGTGGTTAAACACGTGGCTTATTAACCAAGGGCGTGCGGGTTCAAATCCTACACAGGTAGTAAGTTTTATTAATTGTAAACAAATTCCCCTTGTTACCAAATTTAGCGTAAATATAAAATAAAACAAAATATATCATAATATTCATTGTTTTGTCTGGAAAATTAGCCGGGTAAGTTAATGTACATTGAAATGTACAAATAATTATCAGAGTAATAAATAAATTATGTACATTAGAATGTACACAAATTAATGTAGATTATAATGTTCATTTTTTTATTAACGGTGTAGAAGTTATATTTTTTGTTTGAAATATATGTACACTAGCAGAGTACCCGTCTTGCCCGGAGTGTTTTGTTGGCTTTATGAAATAATAAAAATTATTAACTTTTGTTTTTGCGTTAATATAACTTAATTAGGGTCTTCGGTGGCCTAGTGGTTAAACACGTGGCTTATTAACCAAGGGCGTGCGGGTTCAAATCCTACACAGGTAGTAAGTTTTATTAATTGTAAACAAATTCCCCTTGTTACCAAATTTAGCGTAAATATAAAATATATAATATAAACAAAATAAATAATATTAGTGTATAATTTAATAATAGTATTCGACCTATAACGGCCTCAGTAGTCGATGGTTTTGTGATGTTGCAATATTCTATGTGATTTGTAAAATTAATATAATAAATAAATAAATAAAATAATTTAATTATAGTTAACTTATTGCTATACATTTACAGATGCTGATAGTTAATATTTTAATTTTTATTACATTTAATTATATTTCATTCAACTTTTTTTAGCAAATTGAATAAACAGAGCAAAGAATTAGAGATAATTCGTTTACAAAAAATCTTTAAAGAAATCATTAATCTATTGTGTATATTATTAGAGCGTAAATTATTGAGTTTCCACAATATATTCGGTAATACCGAAACATAAAATCGCATTTCAATTAAAAAAGACCATAATGTAATACATTTTTTTCGTAAGTAATGTCACTTCATGTATTTATGAATTATTCTTTTCAGAACATTAAAAGTTTGCTATTAGTTTCACTCTGTCCGTCTGTCTGTTTACAAAACTTATACACTGTTTAATAAAAAGTAATGAAATATTCACCATGCACCTCTTAAAAAAGCAAGTTATTCTACAACATAGGTCTTTTAAAAGAGCAATGTTGTAGAACAACTTTTTTATGTAGACTTACCGTTACAGCTCCTACAGCACGTACAGCTCTTCAAATTTTGAAAAAGCTTCTCTTTAAATGCATACATCTCATGTTCTGTTTAACATATTTTTAATAAAATAAAGACAGAATGGTTTTTTACCTTTATAAATCAATCAGAAGTTTTTTGCGTTAACTTTTTCTAATAAGTAATTACGTTTTCAATTTCATATAAGCAAAAAATATGTGTAAAAACTGTATATGAATAAGAATATAAGGTTTCTGTTATTGAAATATGTATGTACTCATTGATTAAATACTGTACAGAAATCTGAATATGTTTTCTGATTTAGTTGATTGTGTTTATAGTATTTGTAAACTAATTTATTTTAATTAGTTTGATTAAAAATTTTAATAATTAGTTTTAAATATATTTCTTAAATAAGAATTAAAAAAAATAACAACCGTATTTTTTTTGTTTAATTATAATTTATTTTCGTACTAGAAATTATGTTTGTTCAAGTTAAGCTTCCATGAGCGACTAATGACTGACTAATCAAAAAAAAAATTATTTTTGGTTTATTACAATTACAATATAATAATTAAGAGTTAAATAGAGAAAGAAAGAAATTAGTTGTGTTACAATTACAATATAAGAGTTTAATAAAAAGAAATTAGTTCTGTTACAATTAAAATATAAGAATTTAATAAAGAATGGAAGGAATTTTATTGTTAGGTTGGAGTAAAATTATCCATGCCCGCGCCCTTGAAGGAAGTAGCTTCCATATGATCTGGTAGTGGTGCAATGGAGTGTAGCTGGCGATGAAATATCTTTCCTCGAGCTTTAATATCAACAACTCGTACTCTCCCATCTTTGCCATGATATAATTTTGTTATGCGACCTAAAGACCAATGTTGTGGTGGTAAGTTGTCTTCGGCCATTAAAGCCAAGGTATCAACTTTTTTAAATGCTAGCCAGAACATCTCTGCCAGAAGTGTTTTTGCACAGCGGACAGTCGATGAAAACGGTTGATCAATGAAATCTTATCCAAGTTGACTATCCTTTCTGGAACAGCATTCAAAGGACCTCCAATTAAAAAGTCACCAGGTGTGAGAGCTTGCTCGTCACTTAAATCTGACGAAAGGGGAGATATTGGTCTGGAGTTTAGAATGGCCTCAGCTTGAGTTGTGAACCTTGTTAGTTCTTCATATGTTAAATTAATGCTGAGAAGCGTTCGATTGAGGAAACCTTTTGCGGATTTTACAGCAGCTTCTCATATCACCACCAAAATTAGGCGAACGAGCTGGTATATGGTGGAATTCAATGCCTTTATGAGAACACCAATTAGTAATAATATCCTTATTCTGTTGGTTGCAAAATATATTCTTTAGGTTGTTTAATATCTCACGAGCTCCCACAAAATTAGTTGCATTGTCACAATATAACCGATTACACATTCCTCTTCGAGCGACCAAACGCTCTAATGCAGCGATGAAGGCCTGTGAAGATAACGATGATACCACTTCAATGTGCACTGCATGGGTGACGAAACACACGAATGTAGCAATGTATGCCTTGTATAAATGTTTACCTCGGAGCCCAGGAGATATGAATATGGGTCCACCAAAATCTACTCCTGAAATTTTAAAGGCTCTGTTCGGGATTAGTCTATCACCTGGTAGATGGCCCATAATTTGTTTCAATAACTTTGGACGAAAACGAAAACATCTAATACATTTCTTTACAACCCTTGTGACTTCAGTTCTTCCATTAACTATACAGAACCTTTGACGAACGAAAGCAAGAAGCGCTTGAGGACCTATGCGCATACTTCTAAAATGAAATTTTTGTGTTAATAAGAATACAAATTTATTATTTTTTGGCAATAAAATAAGATATTTTGATGAATACGAAATATCAGCATTTCTCAATCTTCCGCCAACCTTTAGTAATGTAATACCTTGGTCTGAATCTATGAAAGGGTTAAGATTTCTAATATTGCTTTTGAGCGATACCTGCGCGTTTTGTTTCAAACAGGTAAATTCAGTAACAAATTCAATTTGTTGAATCAATGATATTATCTTTAATAAAGCATAGTCTCGTTCTTCAGCTGTCAAGATAATCGAGACCCGGTGTTTTGAATTGGTGTTACGACAACTGTTGAATCTTATTAGATATGCGACAATGTTGATTATTTTGTCGTAATCGCTGAATTGATTAATTATGTTTAGAAGATCACACTGTGATGCTAAGAGAGAAAAGGTTTCTTTAACACGAAGATCTGGCAACTCAATTTTAGTATGTTTTATTTTTACAGGAGGCCATGAAGTCGAAACCTTATGTAAAAAATCTGGCCCCTTGAACCAATTGAAATCTAATAATTCCTGCACTGTTGCTCCTCTGGACAGAATATCTTCGGGATTAGAAGAAGAATTTACATGCCTCCATTTAATACCTTCTAAAAGCTCTTGAATTTGGTATATTCTATTTGCCACAAAAACATTGAACCTAGATGAGTGAGAAGTAAGTTGATCAAAGACGATTTCTGAGTCACTTCAAAAAATTACATTATGAATCGGCGGAGTAGGTATTATACTTGGATAAACCTTTTTGAATAAATTAGCCAATAGCAAAGCAGCGCATAACTCAAGTTTTGGAATTGATTGTGTTTTAGTGGGTGATACCTTTGATTTAGCAGTTAGTAGCTGAACGTTAATATTTTTATCAGAATCGATAGATCGAATGTAAATGCGAGCTTCATATGCCCTCAAACTAGCATCAGCAAATCCATGAACTCCAATGTGATGATGTGAATCGGTATTAACCACAAACCGAGGTATTCGAATATGTTTTAACAGGGAGAAACTGCTTAAAAAATTGGGCCATTGGGTATGTAACTCGAGCGGAAGCGATTCGTCCCAATCTAATTTGAGTAGCTTCTGCATAAAAATTTTTGCCTTTACAACAACTGGATTTATTAAACCCATTGGGTCAAATAAACGAGATAAATTTGAGAGAACCATTCGTTTCGAAATTTATTTATATCATCCGATAATATGTAACGAAATTCATCTATTTGTGGCTGCCAGGCTATGCCAAGAGTTTTGATAATTGAATTACCGTCAATGAAAATAAGATGCTCGCGAGTACAGTCATTTATGCTGGACATAACGGGTTCGTTATTTGAATACCACTTTTTCAACTCCATGCCAGCTGATTCTAAGATTGAATTAACTTCTGAGCGGATTAAGTTGATTTCACTTAGAGATTTACATCCCGTAAGCAAGTCGTCAACGTAAAAATCATTAGCAATTATTTTAGAACCGACTGGATATGCGCTCTGATTTTGATGAGATATGCAAGCGATTTTGTAGCTAAATAAGAGGCTGATGCTGTACCATAAGTCACGGCTTTAAGGCGATAAGTTCCGTTAAAGACCACTCTTAGTTTTGTAGATGAAGCGTCTGGTTTGAGCACGCAATGATGAGGTAGGTAATATTTAACTAAGTTCTCATCATTGCTTGGAACAATTTCCATATGATTCAGATCTTCATATTCTTTTAAAAACACAGAATATTGTATTTTATTCAGGATTCTTATCTAATTTTTTTCAAGGCTGTAAAATCGTCTTTGTGCTTTATTGTAAGAGTTACCTAGTTTATGTACATTATCCTTAAACGGTAACTTAACAAAAATCCGCCCATTGGGTGAACGAAAAGTATTGAGGTTAAAAAACTGCTCACAAAATTGTTGCTCAACAGTGAGTGGAGACGGGTTGGAATAGAAATTTTCAATTTTCCAAAATTTTTGCACAATATCGTTAAGAGATTCATCTAAATCCAAATTAGGAGTTTCTAATGTAACATTGTGAGAGATTCTTTTGTCTGATAACACAGGTGAATTGAATTTTCCAGAAACAATCCATCCCAGCATTGTTTTTTGTGATAAATTAGAACCAGGTAGAACGCCGGAAATAGTTGGTAAGACTAACAGCTTAAGATTTAATCGAAGATCAGTTGTGCGAGATTTTATAACAGCATTCGTGATAAATCGCGCTGTAGCGTGAGACTCTCCTATTCCACTTATTTGCGCAACCACTTTAGATTTTTTCAGGCATAGTGATTGAATCATGTATTCAGATATGAAATTTAGTTGCGACCCAGAATCCAAAAAAACTCTTACTGGTTTTAAAATTCCAGAATGGTCACAAATATATACCACCGCGGTGGCTAAAATAATATAATTTTCACCTACGGAGAATGAATTATTTGTAGAAGCTGAGCTCATAACTTCAACTGATGAGCTGGAAAAACGAGTAAATGAGGAACTACTTGATGAAGATAAAGATGAAACAAAATAATTTGAAGCGGCCGGAGATTGTTCATTTTCTGAAGAAATTTTAGTAGAATATCGATGCAAAAGTATGTGATGTGGAAATGAGCATACCTTGCATTTAGAGCTCTTGCAATTTCTTGATGAATGCGCTTTGGTGAGACAATTAATACAAAGTGATAGGCTTTTTATTTGATTATATTTATCAAGTACTGTTAGTGCTAAAAATTTAGAGTACTTGCAAATATTATGTTGAGAATCATGACAGAAGTGGCATGAGGTATGATTGACCTTTGTTGCAGGTAAAGTAGTAACACTGTTGGAGGAGAATTTATTTTTGTTGTTATTACTGAAACTATTGGCTGAACCTGGTGCTAATTGTGGTGGACACGTATTATTGATTAATTCTAAAGTTCTATGTCGAGATTCCAGAAATTTTATGAGCTCTTCATATGTTGGCAGGTCAGAAGAAGAAATTTTAGAGGGATTGCTCCCATAGCTGTATTGTGGCTCTTGGAAACTTCTGAGTGACTATGTGAATAATTATCATGTCCCATTTATCATTTGCAGCTCCTAACATTTTAACGCATGCATTGTCTCACGGGTAACGTCTAATAGTGCCTTTAATGTAGTTGAATTTTCAACGAACAGTTTGGGATGTTCTAAAAATCTTGTTGAGTGATTACTAATCAAAACTCGTTTGTTATTAAATCTGTTATTTAATAATTCCCAAGCTACTTTATAATTGAACTCAGTAACAGAAAGATGGCTTAAAAGTTTGTCGGTCTCCCCAGTCAGATTTGTCTTAAGTAATGAAGTTTGTTTACTATGGGAACGGCTGCTCGATTATGTATTAATGAGGTAAATAAGTCGTTGAACGACTGCCAGTTTTCAAACTTACCGTCGAATTTAGGAATATTTATTTTAGGTAAACCAATTGACTTACTTGGATAATTAGCTTCCTCTAATTCTGCAACGCTGATCTCTTGTTCCGGATGATTTGAGACTTCCATTTTTTCCAGCAAATCACCCATGTCCGAAATAAAATTAAATAAGATTCTTCAGTTGAAGAAAATTCATCATCCCTTTTGTTTAAAACTGCCCACAGCACCTTGGCTTCTGCTATCCGATTTTCTAAATAAAATTTAGTTCTCCTAGTTGGCCCAGTTTTGTTGAAGTTTCTTATGGTCTTATGAAGCTTGGCAATAGAACTGTTTTGTTGTTCCAATAACCTTTAATTTTTCTCCAACTAAAAAATATTTTAATTAATTAATATTTTTATTACGAGAATTTCAAATATCTAATTAGGCAACTATTATAAGTTTGTGCTTTGATTTTTATGCGATATAATTTCTTTAAAATAATATGTAAGTAAAAACTATATAAAAGTTTATTCTAATTCATAAAAATTAGAAATTTTCAATTTTCCAAAATTTTTGCACAATATCGTTAAGAGATTCATCTAAATCCAAATTAGGAGTTTCTAATGTAACATTGTTAGAGATTCTTTTGTCTGATAACACAGGTGAATTGAATTTTCCAGAAACAATCCATCCCAGCATTGTTTTTTGTGATAAATTAGAACCAGGTAGAACGCCGGAAATAGTTGGTAAGACTAACAGCTTAAGATTTAATCGAAGATCAGTTGTGCGAGATTTTATAACAGCATTCGTGATAAATCGCGCTGTAGCGTGAGACTCTCCTATTCCACTTATTTGCGCAACCACTTTAGATTTTTTCAGGCATAGTGATTGAATCATGTATTCAGATATGAAATTTAGTTGCGACCCAGAATCCAAAAAAACTCTTACTGGTTTTAAAATTCCAGAATGGTCACAAATATATACCACCGCGGTGGCTAAAATAATATAATTTTCACCTACGGAGAATGAATTATTTGTAGAAGCTGAGCTCATAACTTCAACTGATGAGCTGGAAGAACGAGTAAATGAGGAACTACTTGATGAAGATAAAGATGAAACAAAATAATTTGAAGCGGCCGGAGATTGTTCATTTTCTGAAGAAATTTTAGTAGAATATCGATGCAAAAGTATGTGATGTGGAAATGAGTATACCTTGCATTTAGAGCTCTTGCAATTTCTTGATGAATGCGCTTTGGTGAGACAATTAATACAAAGTGATAGGCTTTTTATTTGATTATATTTATCAAGTACTGTTAGTGCTAAAAATTTAGAGCACTTGCAAATATTATGTTGAGAATCATGACAGAAGTGGCATGAGGTATGATTGACCTTTGTTGCAGGTAAAGTAGTAACACTGTTGGAGGAGAATTTATTTTTGTTGTTATTACTGAAACTATTGGCTGAACCTGGTGCTAATTGTGGTGGACACGTATTATTGATTAATTCTAAAGTTCTATGTCGAGATTCCAGAAATTTTATGAGCTCTTCATATGTTGGCAGGTCAGAAGAAGAAATTTTAGAGGGATTGCTCCCATAGCTGTATTGTGGCTCTTGGAAACTTCTGAGTGACTATATGAATAATTATCATGTCCCATTTATCATTTGCAGCTCCTAACATTTTAACGCATGCATTGTCTCACGGGTAACGTCTAATAGTGCCTTTAATGTAGTTGAATTTTCAACGAACAGTTTGGGATGTTCTAAAAATCTTGTTGAGTGATTACTAATCAAAACTCGTTTGTTATTAAATCTGTTATTTAATAATTCCCAAGCTACTTTATAATTGAACTCAGTAACAGAAAGATGGCTTAAAAGTTTGTCGGTCTCCCCAGTCAGATTTGTCTTAAGTAATGAAGTTTGTTTACTATGGGAACGGCTGCTCGATTATGTATTAATGAGGTAAATAAGTCGTTGAACGACTGCCAGTTTTCAAACTTACCGTCGAATTTAGGAATATTTATTTTAGGTAAACCAATTGACTTACTTGGATAATTAGCTTCCTCTAATTCTGCAACGCTGATCTTTTGTTCCGGATGATTTGAGACTTCCATTTTTTCCAGCAAATCACCCATGTCCGAAATAAAATTAAATAAGATTCTTCAGTTGAAGAAAATTCATCATCCCTTTTGTTTAAAACTGCCCACAGCACCTTGGCTTCTGCTATCCGATTTTCTAAATAAAATTTAGTTCTCCTAGTTGGCCCAGTTTTGTTGAAGTTTCTTATGGTCTTATGAAGCTTGGCAATAGAACTGTTTTGTTGTTCCAATAACCTTTAATTTTTCTCCAACTAAAAAATATTTTAATTAATTAATATTTTTATTACGAGAATTTCAAATATCTAATTAGGCAACTATTATAAGTTTGTGCTTTGATTTTTATGCGATATAATTTCTTTAAAATAATATGTAAGTAAAAACTATATAAAAGTTTATTCTAATTCATAAAAATTCAAGAAAATAAAAACAAAAAAAAATTTTTTTTGTTATTATTTTTATCATTGCGCCATTTTAAATTCCGACGGTCAGTGATCTTCCATTTAAGGTCTGATGAATTTTCAGAAACATTTTCATCCTCCAATATTTTCTCTAGAAGAATTTCTTCTTCAACATCTTTTTCTGGCCCAGTTATATATTGGTTCATTGATAATAATTGAAATACACATGAATTTTAAAAACATTTATGTTATAATATAAAATATTTACAGACGGGTGGAGAAAGGCAATAATATTGTTTTCCTCTCCATCGTTTTCATTCATTTCGACTGAATCATTATCATTGAAATCCTCATTGGAATTATTTAAATATTTGATCAACTCATATTCGCACAATTTTTTTTTTTTTTAAATTTTTCTGAATTTAAATTAATTGTACATTATAATGTACAAATGTAATGTAATAAGGAAGAAATTTTGTTTGTTTGCTTGGGCCGGATTCACGTAAAAACCACCAGTCCGATTGCAACCAAATTTTGTAGGAACATTTCTACAACCCTGGAAGGAGTTATAGGCTATATCGCGTTTCGATTCATTAACTGATTGCGGCCGAAGAAATATGGTTATGGTTGCAATATATTTCCTCCATTTCGGCCCGGCGGACTTCCAACAATTTTTTGTTTCTGATTTATGTCCAATTTTGTGTGGTGGTTTTATGGTCTGAAAAAAAGCCTGTAACAAATTTTTATGAAGTTCTGGTAACCCATTTGGGTACGAGAGCCAAACGAAGTTTATTCAATTTTATTGTTGTGGTGCTTAAACGGTTTAATCAATTGACTTGCAAATTCGTAAAACTGTTGCTCTTTAGCAGAAAAGCTAATTAGAATAATTTGGTTACTATCCGTTAACCTGTTTCGGCACCAAAGCTCAATGAATTTTTATAATTTCTTTGTTGTCGCGCTTAAACGGTTTGACCAATTGAGTTGCAAATTTACAAAAGTGTAGCTCTTCAGCCCAGAAGCTCACTCAGTTGATTTGGTTACGATCCGTTGGGGTGTTTCGTCACCAGGGCTCAATGAAGTTTTTTTAATTTCTTTGTTGTTGCGCTTAGACTGTTTGACCAATTGAGTTGAAAATTTACAAAAGTGTAGCTCTTTATCACAAAAGCTTTCTGAGATGATTTGGTTACATTAACCAGTTTCAGCATCAGGCCTTAAGCCATGAAGTTTATCATTTTTTTGCTGTCGTGGTTAAACGAGTTGACCAATTGAAAGATTGCACAAGTATTGCACTTTAGTATTGCAAATTTTTTGTTTCTAATTTTTGTCTAATTTGGCAGGATCAATTTATGGTTCTAAATAAAACCTATGACAAATTTTTTTTTAACGTTCGTTAACCCATTTACGCAAGAGTACCTGTTAAAAATATTCTGCCAAATTATTTTTGTTGTTATTATTATTAAAAAGATATTTGCAACACTCTTTACTTTTGTCTATATTGGTTTTGATATTCCATAAAAAGCTTTCAATACAAATTTCGAATACATAATAGTAATTAAAATAACCTTATTAAGTATCTTAAGAATACTGTGTTTAAGTTTTGACAACAGAACATTTTCGGCAGTTATTAAAAGACAGAAATAATCTCCTCCATATGACAGTCATTATGCCATCATTCAGGAATTCATTACCAACATGTGTTGTACCTATATAAGATGTATGTGTATAACATATTTCTCAAAAAAATATCATCGGAATATGTACATACTATTTGCATAAAGTACGTATGTAAAAATACTGGATAATTTTACTCTAACCTAACAATAAAATTCCTTCCAATCTTTATTAAATTTTTATATTTTAATTGTAACAGACCTAATTTCTTTTTATTAAACTCTTATATTGTAATTGTAACACAACTAATTTCTTTCTTTCTCTATTTAACTCTTAATTATTATATTGTAATTGTAATAAACCAAAAATAATTTTTTTTTTTGATTAGTCAGTCGCTCATGGAAGCTTAACTTGAACAAACATAATTTCTAGTACGAAAATAAATTATAATTAAACAAAAAAAATACGGTTGTTATTTTTTTAAATTCTTATTTAAGAAATATAGTTATTAAAATCTAATTATTAAAATTTTTAATCAAACTAATTAAAATAAAATAGTTTACATTTTCTGATGACCCCGACGTGATTTTTAATTTTTTTACTATCCGTCGCGTAGTAAAAAGAAACATTTCTTGTGTTAACTTGTGTAAAGGTGCCTTAGGTATATTTTGAAAATACATATATTTAAATAAAATACAAGAACATAATTTGGAGTGATTAAAAAAAGGGATTAACTAAGTGAAAAAAATAGGAATTATTACATTATTAATAATACTATACAGTGAAATTTGGGTAAATGATTAACGGTGTACTTGAATAAACTGTAAACGTAGAAGACGCATAAAATATAATCGGTTGTCTTTACCCTAATTTATTATAAACTAATTAAATTTTACAAACCTTTTGAAACCTAATTCTTATTTTAGGACATAACATATTTACTTAAGTTCAAATAAATTAAATAATAAATTAATATATATAATTAAAAGACAGTGACTCATTTTGGAACACATTCTTCATCTGATAGCGGTACATGATAATTTAGTCATCTTATGCCTTACTTGCTATAAAAAAAAAACACATTACATCTAATCAACAGTCATATTGTTGGAAGGGGCTGTACACATGCATTTGGTAACCGGTTTGACTAAACTGTATTTAGTATTTAATAAAATTAATTTTTATCAATGATTTATCATTTATCATGAAACATTTTGGTGCATTTTACTTCATATAGAAATAAGCAAATATAACCTAATAAATAAAATTTTATTCAATATTTTTAGAGATTTTATTCAAAAACAAAATAAAATTTCAACAAACTTATTAGAAACACCATTATTTGTATGTTTTTTGTTGCTCATAAGCAAAGCTTCTGAAACATTGATGTTTTAGTTGGATAAGCTTCCGAAACATTGAAGCTTCACTTTGTTGATAATTCATCATATGTTTGTTGTTGCTGATCATTAAAGATACATTGTTGCTGTATTCATTGTTGACAATTTACAGAAATGTTGTTGTTATACGGATTGTGTTTTATCAGATAAATTTTTATTTTATTTTGTTTATTTTTCATTAATTCTGATATTTCTAAAACTGCTTTGCGACCAATAGAGTATTTTAACAATTATCTACCTGTGGAACTATTAGATAAAATGGTATATTTTATCAATTTATATGCCGTTTAAAAAGAAAATATTTTTCAACCTACCAATTTACAAGAAATGGAAGAACTTATAGGTCTCCATGATTGATATTTTGAGATTATCATTAATGATTACTATTTTGAAATTACCATTAATTGGTATTTTAAAATTACCACGGTTGCGCTTGTATTGGGATAAATCGCTTAACATTGCAGCTTTTAAAAATACCATATTATGCGATAAGTTTCAAAAATTACGAAACAATTTTCACATTGTAGATTGTACAACCGACGAATTCAGAACAAGCGATACATTTTAAAGATCAAGACCGCTTATTGATTCTATATTAAATTAGTTAAAAAGTTTACCAGTCGAAAAGGAATTGTCGGTTGATGAGCAAATCATTCCACTTAAAGGTAGATATAATGTTTTACATTTATTAACAATACTATAAAATTTATGAATTCTATATTTATGAATCGACACTTAGTAAGGTACATATTATGAATATTTTTTTATATTTTTATTTTACTTAGGGAAATTATCTGTAAAGCAATATATGAAAGGAAAGCCTTGTCCTTGGGGCATAAAAGTTTACGTTTCATGTGGGTCATCTGGTAAACCTTGAGAATATTTCCTGTATCAAGGAGCAGCTTATGATATAGATCCATTAGATATAAAACAAAGAGGTTTTCTTCTGTAGTATTGAAGTTTTCAGAAAGATTATCACAATGTGGTTATACTATATATTGTGATAATTTTTTTACAACTTACAAACTACTTGAGGTAATGAGGTACGGTTTAATAGATTTGCAAATTCACCGTTACTCTTAGACAAAGATATGAGATCAAAGCCAAAAGGTTCAAGCGATAGTGTCACATTCTTAGACGGTAAATAATATAAAAAAATAACGCTTTTAATAACAAAAATATCTTCAGGATAGATTGCATTAATTAAATGGAAGGACAATAAATATGTTCATGCGGCGTCGAATTTTATAAACATTTGGGAGCAGGATCAAGCTAAATGCTTCAATAAAGCATCTAAAACTTATGAGATGATAAATCGACGGGATATCATTAGACTATATAACGCAGGATGAGTGGGGACGACAAATTAGACCAATTGATTTCTTATTACCGAACATTTATCATCTCAAAGAAATGGACCTTGCGACTTCTCACTCACTTCCTCGATTTTGCAGTAGCTTCAGCATGGCTAGAATATAAAAACGACTGTAAAAATTCTGGCATACCACAAAAATATTGTTTAGACTTATTACTTTTCGAACAGATATTACTAATAATCTACTATATTTTGGAAAAGCTACCACTGCGAAAAGGGTAGACCTAGTCAAAGCCCTATTATTGTCAACAAACCACAAGGAAATGTAGTTAAAGTAAGACCAACTTCCAATGTTACATTTGATTTATACGAGTATGACCTCATGACACATATGGATGACAGAAGAGAAGCAACAAGATGTAAAAGGCCAACATGTAAAGGTATAACTCACATGATGTGTGATAAATGTAATATACATTTATGTATAACAAAAACCAATGATTGTTTCGGATATCACCGTAATTTGCAGATTTATTTTAATTTATTTTTACCCATGATATTGTACAATCATATAATTTTTTTTTTTTACGAGGGAAGGTGGAAAACATCAAAAGTCACTCAAAGGAACTACGCGAGGTTTCTCTGAGTAGTGTTGCACTCTAACTAACTAAAATCACCCCCTTTAAAACCAAACTAAAGGATGGGTCCTTTAATACATAATATTATAATGTACAGCTTGGTTTTGGGGAAAAGGATGAGGGGAGGATTTCTGGGGAAATTGGATATAGGATAATTGGGATTATGGAAGATGAAGAGAAAAATTTGGATAATTATTTTGAAGAAGGATGTTAGTGTTCTTCTTGAATTTCAATACATCGTACATAAATGAATTACCAACTTTTGGGAACACATGTACGGGCATAAGGTTCCATAAACGCGAAGTGCGCATGACAAAAGAATTTCCGAATGCTGTGTTGCGCCATTTTGCTAGTTCGATAGTGTATGGGTGGGCATCTGTTGCAGTTCTCGTTTCACGTTGGAAAACTTTCAGCAGAGGCTTCAATTGTTTTATTTCTTTCGAACAGGTGTTCACCTCTACAAGGTATCTATAAAAACAGTACGGCGATGGCAAAGTGGAGTGAGCGTTGAGGTAACACTGGGGTCGCCAATAAGGCGAATAGCTCTGTTTTGCACTTTGTCGAGATAACATAGCGCTGTTTGGGGTGCCCCAGCCCACAGCGCTATGACATTTAGCAGCATCTTTAGTTATACCAAAAATATGATTTGACCAAGTCATTTTCGGATTTAACTCGATGCCCAGATTGTTTGAATCTGTTGAGTGCTGCATAGCTTCACCCTAAAATGCCAGGTTGGGTGTAGTAGTAGCTACTTTACGCGATATTAAACAGCATTGCGTTTTTTTGGTGTTGAAATCAATTGATCTGTTGATTTCACCCTATTTTTAGATTTTTGCTAAATCATTATTTAGCTCACTGATAGTAAAGTTTTTTGCTGTTCCTTTAATTTGGTGAGTAATACCACAGAGGCTATGAAATTCATAGGAAGCTAATACCCATTACTTATTTTTGCTTTATCTTTCTAGTACAAGAAAATAAGAAGTAGAAATAGAATTATGGAATTGAATTTTAAAGAATACACAAAGAAAATAGAATTAAAAGAAAATATAATAAGAAAGTTAAAGGTGAAGTACAATTTTAAAAAAAAAAATACATTATTATGTACATACTGTTTTTCACTCGTTATAAATAAAAAAAAATTTTTTTTAAATGAAAGCAGTTTTGTCAGCCAAATCAGTCAAAAAATGCCCACGAAAATTTGTTCGTACCATATATTGCTATTTTGTGGCAAAGGGTAAAAAAGTATAAGAGAATCATTCAAACTCTCCGTTTCATATTCTAAAATTAATATTGTTTAAACAAATTATTTTACAAAAATATAAATCATTACCGGAATCTTTTATATATGAAAATGAAACTAGTTTTCTAATTTTCTTATCTTCTTACAATTTAAGGTCATATGCTATTATATTTTGTTCCTTTTTTTTTGTATTTTTTATTTACCTCTTTTGATGTTATAAATGATGTCTGATAATGCAATAAGCATATAT
This sequence comes from Poecilobothrus nobilitatus, assembly GCA_947095535.1. Lineage (NCBI taxonomy): Eukaryota > Metazoa > Arthropoda > Insecta > Diptera > Dolichopodidae > Poecilobothrus > Poecilobothrus nobilitatus. Next base: position 180,037,771 of record OX352772.1, read on the forward strand.
GAATTTTTAAATGTAGTGTATAAGTTATGATAGTCCATTACATTAACCAATAAATAAAAATAAAAATCATTTATAATCATAATAATAATAATAATAAATTTTTAACTAGCAAAATGTTATTTCTTTAACAAGCAATTAATTGTTAATATTATTTTGAACTTGAAATAATTTCTTATTTAATAATTTTTACTTAATATGCATTTAAATAAAATTGTAAACGAATGAGTAATTATTAAAGTAAAGAACCTTAATTTATAAACAAAATAAATATTTTTAACCAAATAAAAAATTGTCATTGAAATTCGAATACTTTGTTATTAAATAACATTTAAAAGAAAAAAACAACAAAATGACATTTAAAAAAAATTACTTTCTTATTAAAAAAAAAGAAAAAAGGTTCTTACTAATTTATTATGTTTTATTGTTCCAAAAATAAAATACTGGTCTTATTACTTAATAAGAATTACACTTAAAGAATTTGTACTTTGTTTTGCTCAATAAGCGAAAATTATTATTTGTGAACTAAAAATAAATAGTGGAAAATCCACTTATAGTAAGTTCCGCTTATTGACCAATATGATACTAACACCACCAACAATGTAATGAGAACAGATATTTTGTAATGCAAAAAATTATTTTTATGAATTTTTACTAAATGTAGATCAATAAATTATATAAACTATTTATAAAGAAATTTTGTAATCTTTTCATGTAAACCAATAAATTGTATTTAGGATTTTAAAATAAACAAAAATTTGTAAAGAAATTTTGTAACTTTTTACTATAAATATGTTTAACATTACTAAAAGAAATCATTATTAATTTTACAATAAACCAAGGTGAAAATCTTCTTGAAAAAAATTTTATAGTTTTATTTAAATTTACCAAAAGTAAATTAACTGGCGCCCGAGCAGGAACCCAAGGGTTGACCTCAGGATTTCCCGAAGGGTTTATCCAAGGGTCCAGGGACCGTCAGTTGATAATAGAATCTTCGGTTTTAGCTTAATTTAACTATCTTATTTTACTGTGATCAAGCCTATTTTCTTCGCCACCTAGAGTGAGGCTGCTCTAGGCAGAGTAAATATAGAAGAAGTTAATATAACAAACCTTTTTGTTTCAATTAATAAAAAAAAAAAATAAATATAAAATAAATAATAAAAAGTGAAATAAAATTTCTTTGATCACTAAAAAAAAAATTGATTAGTGGTTAAACAAGGAGAATCAGTGTCAATAATTATCAGTGACCAAAAATTAACTATTATTAATTAAATTTATTAATTATTAACTATCAATTATAAATTTTTTTTTAAATAATAAAATATTATATAATTTTGGAAACAAAAAACTTATAATTTAAAAGACAATAAAAAAAAAAAAATAAAAAAATAATAAAGAATAAAGTTATAAACCACAAAGAAGGTTCTTTAACGACGCGCATCGAGACTGTTCAACCCATTTTTGGAAAAAAAGAAAGAAACGAGGCCCCCGAGTAGTACCAACCAAAAGGAGTTCCAGTGTTCATTTCATCAAAGGCATTAGGAACAGCCGCTTTCCTTGTTGACCAGAGAGGCTGCAACGGTTCCACCATGCAAAAGGTTTTAAGTAAAATAATTTACATGTAAGTGTTTTTAAACCTTTTTTTTTTACAAAGATCTCATAATTATTATGGATCGCATAATAAAATTTCAAAAAATATAATAAAAAGAAAAAATTTAAAAAAAAAAAAACAAAAAATATAAATTTCTGTAATCACCAAAGTAGATCAGATAATTCTGATACTGAGGATTTTACTGCCATTACAAACAATTAATAGGGCAAATCCAAAAAAAAAAAAGAAATACTAAAAGAAAAAAAATTAAAAATTCGAATAAAAAAATTAAAATTATAGAGTTGTTAAATCACTCTTATTAAAATTACTAAATTAAAAAGAAAAAGCCAAAGAAAAGTAAAATTAAAACAATTAAAAGAAAGAAAGAAAATAAAAGAAATAAAATTTAAAAAAGAAAAAAATAATAAATTTTTAAAGGAATAAGATTTTTTCTTAGAGTTTCCGTCAATAAGTATCCGCATCTGTACGGAGAAAAGGAAACGCTAATTAAAAATATCTTAAAATCAAAAGGTCAGTTAGAGATAAAGAGTTTTGGGAAATCCATCCGCATTTGTACGGAAAAGGAAAGTTGAATACTAAAAAATTTTTATCCATAAAAAGCGCTATACAAATTTTTTTTTCAAAAGGATCCGTAGTAATTAGTTCTATCTGTAGTTCTATTAAAACATAGTTTTACTAATTGATTAAAATAATTTAATAGGCCACTTAAGGCGTATAGAGTATTCTTATTAATAAAATTAGACTTTTTATAAATCTTATATTTTTTATCTCATCAGAAAATTTAAATTCAATAATTAAATATCAATAATCAATAATTTAATTCAATTATAATAATATTATTTTATAAGTCTTTATAAGGTTATTTTGCAGAGTTAAAGTTTTTATAAAAATAATCTATTTTAGTACAATTTCGTCAAAATACAAAAAAAGAAAGGAAAAACTTTGGCCAGATAGAGCAAGCAAAAATTTTTTTAAAAAAGGAAAAAGAATAAACAATATAATAAAAAGAAAGAAAAAATACATATTTTTTTGACAATACGAATATTTTTTATAAAATTTCTATAAACTTTTATTTTTACTTATTGACATTTATTTTATTCTAATAATATAAAATTTTATCATTTTATCACATAAACTTTGTTTTTATCAAATTAATAGTGACAATTTAAATTTTTTGTTTAAGAGACCTATCTCTTAGTATCCTGTTGGTTTTTAGCTCTTTTCTTTTATCAACTAAAATATTAGAGAAACCCCTTTTTTATTAATAACAAAAATATATAAAAATGTCAAGACCTATAATTTTTGGCAGACAAGAACTAATTGCCTATACTCCCCAAAATGAAGACCCAAATTTAAGTCCAATTGAAGAAGAGGGGGAAAATGATCAAGGAAAACTTCCAAATTTTAGGGAAACTATCAAACGAATAGTATAACATGCTTTCTGCGCATTAGGAATCAATGATTTCCAAGAAGAAGAAGAGGAATTAGAAATAGATTTTGGCGATGACTATAATTTAGAGGGAATGAATAAGATTCCAGATGTAGTTAAAAGTGTCGCCAATTTTCAAGGGAATCTGGCGAATACGGGTCATGGAAGAAGAATGTGGAAAGGATATTGAGAATTTTTAACCATTTGAGAAATACTCCCAAATACTATGGAATTCTGATCGCGGTACGTAATAAAATTACGGGAGAAGGTGATAACGCCCTAGAATCTTACAGTACACCATTATGCTGGGAAAGAATTGTTGATTGTCTAGATCTACATTATGCCGATAAACGGGACGTAGGTACTTTAGAACATCATATGACTACAATGAGACAGAAAAAGAATACCTTTCAAGAATTTTACAAAGACTTCCATCAATAGAATTAAAGCAAGAAGCTTTACTTGCTATGACTATGCTAATTGCTATGACGCGTTTTTATTGTGAAAAAGCACTCGATACATTCATCAGAGGATTAAATGGAGATCTACCAAGGTTATTGAGCATAAAAGAACCCAAGGATTTTCCTCAGGCATTACATATGTGTACAAAATTAGAAAATATGAATCAACGAACATATTTTGGGAATAAAATGGGCACACAACAAATTAGTCAACCGGGAACTTCGCATTCTTCACTAAATGGAAATAACCCCTGCAATATCCAACAACAATTTGCTAGACCTTATAATAGAGGAAATTTTAATCGGCAATGGCAGAATAACACATGGAAACCAAATTTCCAATCAAACCCTAATTCCAATTTTCATAATAGTAAACCAAACTTTCAAACAAATTCCAATAAGCAAAATTTTAAGTCTAATAAACTCAATTTACAATCTAATAAATCCAATTTCCAATCTAAATTCAATAAATCCAGTTAAAACAGACCCAATTATCAACAAAACTGGTCGCACCTACAATGAAAATCATAATTATCAAAACGTAGGAAATTTTAATAGACGATCTTCGTCATATCATCCGCAAAGAGAAAACGATTCACAAAAAATTAATCGCACTAATTCAAGGAAAGATGATGAATTAGAAAAAAATCAAGTCAGGTCAAGCTAAGGTACAAAAAAGAAATTTTCGACTAATTCACACAATCGACTTGGGTATTTTACTATCTTCATTAGATGAAATTATTGCTGTTCTAAATGATATCAAAACATATGCACTTTACCCATACTTGGAATATGAAGCCCATCAAATACAAGATTTACTAGATGAGTTTAACATACACCGAAAACCAAAAGCCATAAATGCGATCGGTACTGCCTGGAAATGGATAGCAGGTACTCCAGATCACGATGACTATATTATGATAAAGAAAAAAGTAAATAATAATAACAAACAGGTAATAATAAACAAAACTTATAATGACAGGATAAATAACATTATTGAAATAACTAAGAAAATTTAAAAAACAAAAGTATAATTGATAACCATTGTGTTCTTCAAATTCAATATAAATTGAAATTGATTAAAGAAGAAATAGTTAATTTAAAATATGCCATTCATTGGGCAAAATTAGGTGTAATAAATCCTATATTATTGTCAAAATCAGAAATAGAAATTTTAGTGGAAATATTAGATAAAGAAAATTTTCCTTATGAAAATGTTGAAGAAGCATTAGATTTTTCTAATGAAAAGGTTATAAGTAATGGTACTTGCTTGTTCTATCTCATTGAAATTCCTTTAACTTCAAATGAAATATTTGTAAAATTATTAATTAAAGCAATAAAAATTGAAAATGTAGTAGTAAAAATTGATTATGAACAAATTTTATTAAATAAAGAAAAAATATTAGGTATAAAATCAAAAAATTGTAAAGTTATTAATTCTATAACAATATGTAACGAAAATGAAATAATGGACATAACTAACTCTACCTGCATTCCGAACATCATAAAAGGCAAAAATTCAGCATGCAATATAACAAACAACCATCATATCCCATCAGTAGAACTAGTAGCAGAGGGCATATTATTGCTAAATCAATTCACAGGAACAGTTATCATCAATCATAAATCAAAATTTATAAATGGAACTTATTTAATTATATTTCATAACTCCACAGTAACAGTAAATCAAAAAACTTATTCTTCAAAGGAAATTCCAACAGACAAAGTATTTTCAGCAATTCTTCAACCTGAATTTATTAAAAAGAAACTACAAGAACATCTATCACTAGAACTACTCCGCCATATTCATATCAACAACACTAAAGAAATTAATTTATTAAAAGAAAAAACATTTACTGATCAAGTTTTGAGTGTCATTGGAATAGGACCAACAATGCTAATTACCTTATTATTAATAACAACAATTATCATACTAACTTTAAGGAGAAAAAATAATAAAGTAATTATTAATAACAAACATGGCGTAAACACCGCAATCCGAAGAATCGATAAAAGAATTACAAGATCATACTCACATATCAATAGTCAAAGAAACCAAAATACAACATGAAAATGCAAAGCAATCGTCATCTGCAATTCCGTTGACAACAAAACTTAAGCAAAATAAACAGCCAATCGCTCCCAAAAGAAATTCATTCAAAACATCATTTTTTTAAAAAAGCAGTCAAATGAGGACATTTGATTTTTAAGCGGGGAAGAGTTATGATAGTCCATTACATTAACCAATAAATAAAAATAAAAATCATTTATAATCATAATAATAATAATAATAAATTTTTAACTAGCAAAATGTTATTTCTTTAACAAGCAATTAATTGTTAATATTATTTTGAACTTGAAATAATTCCTTATTTAATAATTTTTACTTAATAGGCATTTAAATAAAATTGTAAACGAATGAGTAATTATTAAAGTAAAGAACCTTAATTTATAAACAAAATAAATATTTTTAACCAAATAAAAAATTGTCATTGAAATTCGAATACTTTGTTATTAAATAACATTTAAAAGAAAAAAGGTTCTTACTAATTTATTATTTTTTTATTATTGTTCCAAAAATAAAATAGTGGTCTTACTACTTAATAAGAATTACACTTAAAAAATTTGTACTTTGTTTTGCTCAATAAGCGAAAATTATGATTTGTGAACTAAAAATAAATATTGCAAAATCCACTTATAGTAAGTTCCGTTTATTGACCAATATGATACTAAGACCACCAACAATGTAATGTGAACAGATATTTTGTAATGCAAAAAATTATTTTTATGAATTTTTACTAAATGTAGATCAATAAATTATATTAAGTATTTATAAAGAAATTTTGTAATCTCTTCATGTAAACCAATAAATTATATTTAGGATTTTAAAATAAGCAAACATTTGTAAAGAAATTTTGTAACTTTTTACTACAAATATGTTTAACATTACTAAAAGAAATCTTTATTAATTTTACAATAAAACAAAGGGGAACATCTTCTTGAAAAAAAAATTTATTGTTTTATTTAAATTTACAAAAAGTAAATTAACTTATATGACAGGGGCATGCAACCTAAAATGTTTTACAAATGATAAATTAAATTTAAATGTTACGTATCTTAATATAAAAAGTCTTCGTAATAAACTTAATGATATAGAATTTTTAATACACTCTTTTGATTACGATATTCACATAATTATATTAACTGAACCATTGATAACTAAAACAGAAAACAAATTTTTTAACATGCATGGCTATGATTCATATTTAGCCAATAGATTATAGCCATATGGTGGGGTTGCAATATACATACACGAAAACATAGATTTTAGTTTTCTAATAGAAGTGGAATTGAATAAAACGAATATTTTCGTGGTTAAATTGAATAATTTAAATATTAATCTTATTGGAATTTATAGATCACACGAGACAAGACAAAACGAGACACGAGACAAAATAGAAGAAAATTCGTTTAGATAATTTCTGATCAGGACTTGATTCATACGCCGAAATGGATCTTTTAGTTAATGATCTACAAGAACTTATAACAAAGAACACTAAAATTATTGTTAGGAAAAAGGGAAAAAATAAAAAAACTTGGATGACAACTGAAATATTAAATAAAATGAAAATTAGAGACTCTTATAAAATTTGTTACAAATACAAAAATAGTACAAAAGCGTTTGAACTATTATGACTATCGTTTTTTAATTTTCAAAACTACTGGCAACTTTAAAAAAAAATTTAGTACTACATTTGCAAAATAAAGGTTTTTTCCTATATTCTACGAAAAATTGTGGATGACATTTATTTACTTCTCTTTTGCAATAAAACTCGAAAATTAGCAAAATTTAAGTTTTTTCTGTTCAAAATTTTTTAAATTACTTAATGACGGAAATAGTCGTTATAGTATCATATAAATTTACATTAAACAAAAAATAATTTGTTCTTTTAAGAGGATCAACATTTTTTTTGAGTAGAATTTTAATTTAAAAAAATTTTATTTTAGGTTTGATGTTTTAGTTTTTTTTCATTTTTCATACATGAGTATCCATATAATAAATATCAAAAACAAATAGAGAAATTATTTGAAGAGGCAGCTAGTGATGTGGAAGACAGCGATAGCGATTTTGAAGCTGACGATTTATTTGAATCGTCTAAATCTGAATCTGAAGAATAATTATTTGATGACTATATGGATACGGGTTATAAGCCTGATAACGATTCTACAAATGAACAAGAAGATGATTTGCAAAACGAACCACATGAAGCTCCAGAATCTCAACATCAATCTTCTGTAAATAATAGAAATATTAATAGATGATTTAGTGGAGTTGTTTCTAAAATGTAAAAATATTTACGGACATAAACTGATTAGTCAAACGCAGAAAAAAACTCGGATTTCAAAAAAACTAAAGTTTGTTGAAACGAATAAGGAAGACGGAAGATAATTTTAAAATTTTTAGGATTAAGTCTTCTTCAAGGTCAAAATAAGCCTTCGTCAATGAGAGATATTTTTTCGAAAAATCCGTTATATTATAGTCTAGTATTTTCAAATGCTATGAACGGTCGCCGTTATCTAACGTACAGTTATTACACTGTTTACTAATCGGTAAAAACCGGTCTACTAACTGGTATGGGCAAAAAAAAATTAAACCAACGGTATAGCTGATAACAACCTAAACATGTGCGGGGTTGATCGTTGTTACCAAATGACTTCGTATTATTCCTGTCCTTGCAAGATAGTTAGCTGGTACAAAAAGTTTTGTCTCATCTTTTAGATATGTCTGTTGTGTTTATTTATATAAAAAGTTTCACAAAAAGGAAAAGTTTAAAAGCTTTAGGGAAAAACTAATATCATTCTCTCATCAGCATTATTTAGAACGCATTCCAGTTCCTGTCACATCTTTAAGAAAACTTGCTTTTTAAGGCGTAGATTTTGTTTTTCGAAAGGTGTTAGTAAAGATACTTCTTGGAGATGAAAATCATGTCCGGATAACCTCGCAAAGCGCCGTATAGAATACACGGAACATTATCATGACAATTTTTTTACAATTATTTTTTAAAATATTAAATATGTATTTGGTTTTTGTTTTTATTTTTAGTTCTTGTTTTGTTTTATTATTATGTTATAATTTAAGGAATTAATATGTTTAAAAAAATAAATGAATTATCAAAAAAGTAAAATGAATTTCGTTATAATTCTTTTAAATTTTTTTTGACGTCTATAGTGGTCATTTGCATTTTTAAGGTGTTATATATGATCACAAGCTACGTCATGACGACTGTAATCGTAATTTTTTTATTATTAGAACATTAACTTAATAAAATTAAATGACGACCACTGACGTCACAATTATTTTTTCAGAAGCCCACTTCAATACAATCTCCTGCACATTTAAATTATTTACTTCTTTGTCCTAGGTTAATATTTTTAAAAATATAGTAGATACCCAAGTGTGTTTGTTAAGAAAATTCACTTCCAGAAATTGCGTGTCAGTGTGTTAAACAGTTTTCGTGTAATTATGTTCCTGATATAAAATATATATAAAGAAAAAAAATTAATTCTTTATTTTATAAAATATTTATATGATACCATTTGGAATCATTAGCCAGTAAAAGATGTTAATAATATTTTTTTTTATTTTTATTATGAAATTGAAGTAAACAATTTTTATTATTATTTAAGCACAAATAAACATTGCATTTCGTGCACTTCATTCTTGCATAACTTTAAATGCACAATTTGCAACGTCCCTTGTCATTGCCAGGCTGTGGCCAGTGACCAATTAAGTCGTAACGTACAGCATTTACAACAACTGACGAAGAACATATATTTCTTTTTTTTTGTGAATTTTCTGAAGATGAACGACCTTTTTTTCGGTCAACAATTTTTCCTGCTAATTAGAGTATTACAAAATACTCTAATGGAGTAAGCTGTTCAAGCGGAAGCTCTAAAAATATATTTACGAATGAAATATTTACGGGTTCAATATCAGAAATATTCTACTTAGGCATAATTTTTTTAACTTTATCATTTTGGTTAGATTTTTTATTATAGTTTTTATCATTATCGCATTTATAAGTAATGATGTTTGAATAAGAGTCAAGATCGACATCTTCCGCTTGATCTTCAAGCCATAATTCAATTTCATCTTTTTGAAATATATCGTCTTTTTCATATGAATCTTAAAATAGTGATTTCAATACATTTACTTCTTATAATTTTGCTTTATTTTTTATCATCTGTATGAATATTATAAAAATATAACAAAACTATGTATGTAAATTTGACCAAAGATTCTAAATGGAATTCATATTTAAGACCAATAATTCCAATTGGCATCAACGACTAATATCATTGTGATTAACAAACCTTTTACAAATTTACAAGTTTAAATAGCATTTTCACTTCTTAAAATAATATAAAAAAATATATAAATATTATAAAAAAAAATTTTAATTGCTGAGGTAGAATAAACTATAATTCAAGTATTAAAATCACTTTTAAAATAAAACCCTTTTCTGATAACCGCTGTCATTTGAAAACTAAATGTAATACAATAACAAAGCAAAATTTAAATTGAATGACGTTGCCAGTTTCGAATATATTAAAACTTACTAAATAACTATATAAAAAAATATTTATAAGAAAAAAAAAAATATGAATTTAATAATAATATTATACAATTTTTTTATAAAATACAAAAATAATTTATTACATCTTCGTCTTGAATTTTGGTACTCGTTTTTTTTAAAAGGAAATTAAAATCATAAGATTATAAAGTATGTTCTTTCCTTTTGTTTCAATTTTAAATCTTTATCCACAATCCACATGTTGTTTGTCTATTGAACGAAACTTTTAGAGTGAGCAGATTATCCGATTGATATTGTGAACAAATAATCAATAATTAAATCCCACAATTCGGTCATCCTAAGCGCCATCTGGATTCATGTATTCGGCGCAAGTTGCAGTCGTCATTGGACCGTCGTGAAAACCTAAAGCCTTAAAGCCTAAAACCTTATCTGGATAGACATAAGGAACATAAGGACATAAGGAAGGACATAAGGAACTTGCTTGATGTTGGAAGGTTATGAAAATTTCATTACCGCAGCAATTTTTTCTTCTGAAGAATAAATTTTACCATTTTCGACTATGTATTGTAAAAATTGAATATGTTTTTTTAAGAATTTTGTAATGCGATTTTGTAAAATTAAATTCAATGCCATAATCAGATGGTATTTTTAAAATCCTTTTCAACCTAGTAATTGCTTCTTCTTCATCTGGAGCAGGGATAATGAGATCATCTAAATATACCAGCACGACACCTTCACTGATTAAGTCTTTAAATATACAGAAATAAACATTTGAAAAACCGCAGGCGAATTTAATAGCAGTATATTAGTAATAGCAGTATATAACAAAAGCAGTATATTTTCGGGTTTCAGGATTTACGTTCACATGGCAAAATACATTTTTTAAGACGATCGTACTAAAAACTAAATCATTTTGTAAGTTATTTAATTGTTCTTTTATCAATGGAAGCGGCTGTCTGTCTTTTACTATTATTTTATTTAGGCTGCTGTAGTCAATACATACCCGATGAGAACCACACTTTTTGGCAAAACCTACACTTGACTTGCATATTCGGGGTTTGAGCTTTCTATTATTTTTCCTTTTAGCCAGTTTTTTATTCGTACCTCTACGATGGCTTTTTCATTGAAAAAGCTGTCTTATTGGCCGATAGTAAAACGGTGTATAATTTTTAATGATTATTTTCATAGCAAAATTTGTTGATTTAGTTTTAACGGCCATATAGTTTGGTACTATTTCTGTAATTTTTTTTTTGTTGTTTCAGAAAATTCCTCACCAATATTTAATTCGTTTTCACAGTTGATTTTTATACATTGGAAATAATGCGAAAATTTTATTTTTTTTAGCAATCCTGATTCCCTTTGCGTTCACAATTAATTCAGCCTGTTCTAAAAATTCGTTCCAATAATTGAATCACACGTCATCGAAAATTTTGGAGCTATTAATAAGTCAGTTATACATTCTGTTTCGTCGATTTGAATCTTAGCTGTCATCTTTCCTATTCTTTTTACCGATGAAGGTATGATAATCAGAAAGTTTTTGGGATCCCATTGATTTATACACATCTTCTCTTTAAAGATTTACCTCGCTGCCAGTATCTATTAGTGTTGAAGTGTTGAAATTGTTAATCTTAATATTTTTAATTGCAAAATCGGTTTTTATATAATTTATTTCTAGGATTTTATTTTTTGGTTTTTCATAGTCGCCTTGTTAAATACAGTCGGAAGAGTTGTGCCCAAATTTATGGCATTTAAAGCATTTTAGTACTAAATTTTTTGTCTTTGCAATCTGTTGATTTGTGGCCTACGGTTCCACATTTATAACACCTTTTATTTTTATTATTATTATTTATATTATTATTATTTTTATTATTATAATTTATATTATTATTATTTTTGCACAAAAAGTTATTAATCCATAATTGACCTTTATCAAAATTGAAAAGTACATATTATGTTATATAAAAAAAAATTGTTTAATCCTTTATTGAAATATAAAACATTATATTTATTCTTATTTAAAAATTAATATTTATTTCGAGATATATGTATATCCTTTCGGTTTGGCCATACAATAAAAAATGATTAAAATTAGTTCAGTAATTAAAAATGAAAAAAACTTAACGGTGGTAAGTTATTGACCTCATTATATATTACATAACAAAATTGGTATATAATAAAACAAATGATCATTAATAATCGATTATCTACTTTATAAAATTAAAACAGTTTGAGAAGTCGTAATTTATTATCGAATGGCAACATAGAAATAGTTGTCAAATTTATAATTACAATTGATAAGTGTTATTATTATTATTTATTATATAGCAAAATCAAGTACAATGTGGTAAGTAATTTATAAATTTTTAATTAATTTTAACTTTATAATTTAAATTGAAATTATTAAAAAAAAATTAAGATTATTAAAAAAATTATTATTAAGAAAATTAAGAAATATTACAACAATATATCTATAGATTTCTTGATTGTTAATAGGTAGTATGTACAATTTAATTACAGGTCGTTTTAAAGTAAATTTTTTTGTTTTAATTGTTACGACACATACAAAGCCGTGAGAACCAGGATGTGTTTGAATTACTCGACTTAACAACCAACGAGTAGGTGATAGATGTTCATCGGTTAACAGCACTAAATTGTGTTGTTTTCCTTCTTCGTCAACGATGTTGGGTGTTGTTGTAAACGAGATATGTGTTCTCTTTACTATCGCTTCCAGAATTGTTAAACCAAACACTGACGTGCTGCCATCTATCTGATTTATTTAAATTTATTAGTAAAGGTTCGAGCGGTGCCATCAAAACATCTCCAATTAAAAAGTGTGCTGGAGTTAATACCTTAAAATCATTAAGTTCATGTCTCATTAGAAATATTGGTCTTGAGTTTAAGCGCGCTAGTGATATGTCAATTAACTAAGTAAACATATTAAAACATATGGAGCTTAAATAATGACACCCAAATTTATTAAAACTAATTTAAGTTCATTCATTAAAAATTTACGTTATGTTATTTTGCATCAGCGTGTTTTACTAATTGTAACTTGATAACTATATTAACCAGAATTGTTTTTAAAATTTTAATTACATATGATTGTCTTTGCTATTAAACATTAATTAAGCTAAAATAAATATTATGCAATTTAATATTCTAAATAAAAATTAAAGTAAAAAAATTGACAAATTAAGACAACCCCCGAAAATGCTTTTTAGCCAAGTCAGGGTAGTAGATGAAGTTTGCTGGATCTCAGCGAGTATAATACCATTCGGTCCGCATCACTTGAATGGCTTGAAACTATCTATAGGCCTTTGTAATTTGTCTTTTGTAACCACTACCTCCGAAATAGCAGACAAGCCACTTCTGAGCTATTATTTGTGCATTCAGAAAAATGGGGTTTAAAAAGTAATTCCAACGACTCCTCGCTTGTGGTAACCCAGCTGCCATCCTCTTTTTTAAGAAAACTGGGGACCATGGGGTTTGTTGATAGGATTTCCCTAAGTCTAGATTGCCGCGGAGACGTTTTCTATACCCCCGCAGAATAGTCTCCAGGTTTCTCTTTTCGCCTTTTTAAGTGCTTTTTTGTACTGACTAAGAGCCACGTTATAAGAGCTCCAGTCTTGTACCACATTTGTTTTGTTGGCATTATTAAAAGCTTTCCTACTATCTTTCCTTAGAGCTTGGATTTCATCATTCCACTAAGGTGGTTTAGGGTTTCCCCTAGGCTTACTGATGGAACACGAATACTCTAAGGACTTACTGCAGGCCTTATTTATTTTTTTTATTTTTATTTATTTATTTATTCTTTCATTCATTCTCAAAGAGCCCATTCGCTCGTACAGAGTGTGTGTTAAATAACAACAAAATAACAATTAAAATTCAGTGCATTAATAATAAAAAAAAGAAAATAAGAACAATAACAACTAATATAATAACTTACGATAGCTAAATTAAATTAAATTGAAATCCATTATCAATGTATTTTAAGTATGTACTTATTAACTAGATTGATTTTTAAATTTTAATTAAATAGAATTCATTTCATTTTTCCTTAAATATATCTAATTTATCTATAGTTTTAATTTCATTTGGCAATTCATTATAATTTCTATAGTCTAAATTGTAAACTGCATCCAGCCCTTTAAACCTAATTTTTGATGACCCTATTCTTATATTAGTAGCAGATCTTGTACTGTAATTATGATATTCTGTATTAAACATTGGTGTTACGTTTATATTAATATTCTGTGTCAACATCATATGAATTTGTGTAGAAAGTTTGCATTTTATATGTAAAATGAGCGGTAAAATATTATAGGACCTATGAATTATTTTGGTTGAGGTTCTTCTGTGATATCCAAACAAATTTTTTATCGCTTTATTTTGTATCTTCTGCATTGAGTTTAGATCTTTGATGTACGTGTTTCCCCATATCTGTATTGCGTACGTTATCGTGCTATGGAACATACTATAATATAGGGATCTTTTCATATTGTGTGGTATCCTGTTGTTAATTAATTTGAAAATACCTGCCATTCTTCTTGCTTTTTTTAACTGTTCATTTATTTGCAAATTCCAACTCAAATTATTATCTATTATAACACCTAGGTATTTGTATGCAGCAACTTCCTCCAGTTTGTAATTGTTGTAATCAATACTAATATTTTGGTTTAGTTTGTTCTTAAATATAACATATTTCGTTTTCTTTGTATTATAGTTAATTTATGTCTGCTCATCCAAGCATTAATATTTAATAAATCTTCATTTATAGCATTTTCCAAGCATACAGATGACTTACCACTATAAACCATTGCCAGATCATCTGCATTCATAAAAGGTTTACCATTTAATTTCATACTAAAGAAGTCACTTATATAACAAGAGAACAGTGTCGGACCTAAAGAAAGATACCTTGTTCATTACCCCATAAGATACCTTGTTCTTATTTTCACGATGTCAGACAGTTCGACATGATGAAGTGATAGGTTTATTAAGCATTTAATTGGATCAGCTAGTTCCTCCTTACAGAACTTGATTAGATTAGGTGGAATTTCATCTGCACCTGATGAAGTAACGTTCGTAAGTTTATTTATTAATTTTGAAGTACTGCTTATATCTATTGATTTAAATTTAAACTGACTGTCAGTTCTAGCTTTTGGAAAATAAACCATACTAAATTTTTTCGGCATTTGCTCACCAATATTACAGTAAAATAAATTGAAATTATTAATTTTTTTCATTATTAAGTGCAACATCTGAATAGAATTCATTATTATACGTTTTTGGTCCATTAATTATTTCTTTTATATATTGCCAATTTTTTTTTATATCGCCATTTGCTTTTCTAAACTGCTTATTATCATATTTTTCTCTTTTTATTTTCTTTAATGTTGTACATTTATTCAGCCAAAACTTATATTTTGATTTAATATACTCAGAGTTTTTGTTTTGTACTAATTTCTTATACCAATAATTCTTTCTTTCTATAAATTCGACACATTGCTTATCTATCCATGGAGCTGAATATCTACTACTTTTTTCATTAATTTTTCTCACAACGGCAGCTTTTTCCATTGCATTTTTTTATTGTAGATGTCAACTTATCTGCTAAATTGCTTAATTTAATTTCATTAACAACAGCGCCATTGAATTCATTTTTGATAAGATTGTAATTTATGTTTTTAATCAGCTGATTTTCTATATTTTTTTTATATACATTTATTACATTATTTAATTCAATTATCATACCCATATGATCTGATATGTCATTATGAAATAGTGAAATATATAGATTTAAATTAGGATTATTAATAAGAACATGATCTAAACAAGTATTCGAATCTGGTCTTGTAATTTCCTTATTACAAAAATAAAATGAATTAGTTTCAACAATGGTTTTGTAAGTTTTAATATTATTATCTGCTTTGTTTTTGATATTGAAATTAAAATCACCAATTATTAATGAATTTTTATTTTTTAGATTTTCCAGAAGTGACTCGAATTTATCAAAAAACTTATTGATATTATTTATTGTATTTTCTGGAGGCCTGTAAACCGCTGATATTGTACAAATTGTGTTATTTACATTTACTTGTACACTAACAATACTGTTGTACTCATCGCAGTAAATATTATGTATTGAATATTTCAAAGAATTGTGTATGAAAATCCCAACACCTCATCCAGTTCTATTTTGGCGACACGAGAACACTTATGAATATTCTTTGATATTAATTATATCGAGGTCTATATCTACAATCCAGGTTTCGGTAATAGCAATTAAATGAACAGTATAATTAATAGAACCTAGCAATAAGTGATATAATTTAATTTATGTTTCAAACTTCTAGCATTTAAATAAAGAATTTTTATTAAATTTATATGTTTTATAGTTACTTCATTTATATTATACAAATTAGTTTTAACATGGGTGTTAATAGCCATATCAAATGAAACTTCAGTTGACATTCAAATTACTATCTTGTAGAACTTTTATGATTTTTGAAGTTTATGTTTTTCTTATAAATATTTTGCCATTTTTAACCCATGCAAACTCTATTACTTTATCTGTTTTAAGTCCCTAGCTTTTTTAAATAATATACTAAAATATTTTGTAAGCTTTTCATTGATAAAAATAGAATTATTTTTCTGTAAACTTGATTTAGTAAATATATCCATTTTCAATCTCCTTTTCTTTACAGCATTCATTAATTTTTTTTTCATTTCTTTGTCAACAAATTCAACTATTATATTTTGTAGCTCACCTGATTTATTGAATTTTTTTCCAACTTTATAGATATGATGAACATTTTTGGATTCCAAGCCTATTCCAACATTTCCAGAAATTTGTTTGATAAGTGAAGCAGGATCTTCTTCAGGAATATCAATTGCTAAGCCCCATATCTCGATATGCTTATCTAACTGAGATTGTTTTATTTTTTCCACTTCGATTCTGTTGTATACAACATCCTCCTTAAGCTGGATATTCTCATTGCGTAATCTTATGCTTTCTTCAATCAATGTATCCATATACTCTTTTATGTCTCTAATTTCATTTTGTAGTGATTTAATATTGGAACCTTGAGATGTTTGGTTATTTATGATGACTTCAAGTTTTCTGTGAATTGTTAGATAGTCAGTTGCAGCTTCTGGTATTTTATTTTTGCCCTCATTAGATGGTGTACTTATCATTACTTATTATAGTGGAAGTTGATTTTCTTTTTTGGCGTTTCAATTTGCTTTGTTGACAAAACCAAATTTTTTCCACATTCTGTGAATAATCACGGATGACTTCAATATCCAATGATGAGCAGTGGCTACAGAACCACTTTTTACAGTCTCCATCACATTGGAGTCCATTAGTTGTTCTTAAATTAATTTTTTTTGTGCACCGATTGCAATTGTTATTATTTTTATTGATTGACATTTTGACATTTTTTGTAAAAACGTTTAATAGGCTATTTAGATCCTGCATATTTTTAGGAATTCCAGGTGTTAAAGAGAAAAGCGTTGACTTTAAGTGTTCCCTATATTTGATTTCGATAGACTGACTTTATTGGAGGACTTTCGTCCAGAGTAAACTCAAAGTATCTGTGATTTGAAAAGGAATGCTCATCAGAAACTTTCCATGAGTTTATTTTAGAATAAATTTGAAAAGTCTGAGACCAAGGTTATGTCTAGGGCTTGTTGTCTATTATTAGAAACAAAGGTAGATTCCCTGCCAATGTTACAGATAAGAAGGTACTTAAAATGTAATCCAAAAGTGACTCACCTCTTTCGTTGGTATCCCAACTACCCCATATGTCATGGTGAGCATTGGCGTCGCAGCTCATTTTCACCCCAATGTTCATCCTTCTAGCATCCGCTACCAACCCTGAAAAATTGAATGGAGGAAGTGAATCCTGCGAGTTATGAGGAAGATACGCCACAACAACCCAGACCCTTGAATTTTTTAGCTCTAGAATCACCGCGACCAGATCAGCATCACTCTAATTAAACATAAAAGTTAAATTTGATGTATTTTTAACAAGTATGTACGCTCTAGGTTTGCATACCTCTTTATTATATAACAATGTATAGCCTGGTATCTGAAGTCCATGAACCTGTTTTTTTACCACCCATGGCTCTTGGATCAAGATAATATCCTCGCCCGTTCTCCTGAGGCGGATTTCAAGTGGGGCGGAAGCCGCTTTGGAGTGATGTAGATTAGTTTAGAGTAGCTTCATTACGTGAGCCATCCTAAATCTCCACCACCGTATCGTTAGCTTCATCGTCAAAGTCCATTGATCCAGAATTAAACTATCCTTGGCAATTTCAATGAACGTATTTTCTTTTAAAATTTCCGTTATTGTCACAAGAGATCCGTCACCATGTTGCGCCCTGGATAGTCTGCTTAACAAGTCTCCACCATTTTGAATACATATTATTGCTGGATTTCTACTAAGTGCGTCGATATTCTAGTACCTGATCGATGTTCGATAATGTACTCAAAACCTCTAATAACAGCGCCCATCTAGCAACTCTTTTGGTTAGGTCTTTCTTTTTCATTGTTCCTACAAAAGCATTACAGTCTTTGGCAATTTCAATGAACGGCTCGGCTACCTGGTTGCCCCCTAACAACCTAGTCTTTTTGGAACTACTCTGTGGCTCATTTTGTGACTTTCGTCTCTTGGACATAAGGCCCTTCGATGAACCTGGGATTTGTCCTTCTTGGGGCTTGACCTGGCCTACTACTGTTTTGGCCCATGCTAAGAGGGTCTTTTGCGCTTCAGATAACTGACCAACATTGGGAGAGCTTAACCTAAGGCTTGTTTCGACAGGCGCGCTTTACTTACCGTCTTTGATTGTTCGCTACTTTCCTTAGCACTGCTATTGCCCGGTTTGGTCGCTTTACTTACCGACTTTTGGAAAGTGCCGGCTGACTCTTCTTTCGAATCTTTTTTTAAATTTTGTTCCATAACTGAACCCACGAGAACGAAGAAAAAGAAGGTCCGCCCTATGCAGAGATTCGTATACATAGGGTAAGGCTAATTAATTCGGAGGGTCACCAGGTACTCCGAATACTCCGTTCGCGACTGGACTAATTTTAAGATTGGACCTCCAGCCAGGCTGATCATCGGCACGGATCGTATAACACCTTGAATGGCCTAGGTTTACCCCAATCCGATGGTTCCAGTAAAAAACCGAGGTGTCAGTAATACGATACATAAAGACATACTCAGTTTACCTTTCCCCTAGTACCTAACCACTTAGCTGGTGAATATTTCCGGTCGGCAACCACGAGGAAGGTTTGGATTGAGGATTTTTTCCGATCATCATACAAATATATTTTTCATTCGCATGCTTAATAAAAGGAGATATAAAAGACTAACAAAAAAAACTTAATTTTATTATTGGATAAAAATATTCATAGATATTTTTGAATATTAATATGAAAAATAATAACAATAAAAACGAAAACGTAAACAAGAAGTAAAAAGTAAAGTTAATTTTTTGTTTTGTTTTATTAAAAGAAGATTAATTATTAAACGTTGTTATTATAGTTTTAAAGTTGCAAAATAAAAATAAGAAAAATATGTTATTTTTAGAATATGTGTTGTTTCTCATTATACTATATTTTGTTCTAAATTGTTGTAGAACCTTCAACAATTAAGGCTTATGTACACATGAACTTTAAAAATATTTTTCATTCTGTTAATTTGGTGTAAAATAAATTCTGTTAATTTGGTGTAAGCAGTAGTTGGAAACAATTTAAAAACTTATGAATGCAAATGCTAAGAGAAAAAATTAAAATAAAAACAAAAAGAAAAGAAAAAAATTATCAAATTATACTTTATAGTTCATATTTCCTTACGTTCTATGATGTAAGGAGTGAAAAAAAACGAAGATAAGTTAATTGCAAGACATAAAAATAAAAAATAGATGATATTATGATTAATATGTTTTATTTTACATTTTCGACCTAGAATTAAAAATAAATAAATAAATATAATAAAATAAAAATCATTTTTGTTTGTTTTTGAAATATATTTATTTACTTTTTCCGTTTACTGATTTTCAGCAAGCGAAAAATTCAAATTGGAATCATCGAGGAGTAAATCCCTCTCTAGGTTTTTATAAGCATTAATTTGTAGGGTTTTATACCCTTTTCTAATACTTGTGTACATATTTACGAGGAATAAAAATTAAATTTTGGGTTTCAAAGTCCCATTTTTCACCATAAATGGTGTTAATTTTTTTAAAAATATAAAGCCTATTTGGTTCCATTTCTTTAATTTTAAATTTTAATTTGCCTTTTCATTAAATGCTTCCAGAAAACTACGCTTTCTGGGTACTTCCATTTCTTGTTGCTGCGCTTCTTGTTGTGCTTGTTGTTGTTGTTGCGACTGATGCTGTAAGTCGCATCTAAGTGATGTGTCTTTGTCTTGTTAATTTTTCGTCTTCCTTCTTTTTTACTGGAAGTCGTACAAAAGCGGTTGATTCTTCTCTTATGTAAATGCTGACGAATTCTTGAGCCACTTATTTTAAATATTTTCGCTTTTAGTTCTGAATTAAAATGTAACTTTTGTACAAAACTTCGATATCTTTATACTAATTTAAAACGTGTAAAAGAATGGAATATAGATTCAAGATTACATGTTTTTAAGAACTATAATAATTCATATCGCATTTAGACATTCAAATACAGTGTTGCAAATTCTAATTTCAATTCCTTTCTATTTTGATGTAATTTATTGGCTATAATTTTTTTTATTTTGCTAGGTTTAGATGCATTCCGATTACATTGTTGCAGAATATTTTTCGAAAAAGGTTAAAGAATATTTTAAAGGTTAAAGTTATAGAAATATTATATATAACAAGTAATGCAAGTTCTATTGACAAAATACGATTGACTTTCTGTGGAGAAAGTTTTGAGGAACACGGACCTGCATACCTGAGTTTTAAAACAGTCAGCGAACTAAAATTTAGGATGTAATATCAAAAGATAATTTCAAACCAATTCCGAAGGTAAATTATAAATATTTTTATTTTTTATTTTATTATTAGTAACATTTTCCTTTTCTATTTATATGATTAAGTATAGACACCTTCTGCATAATAGGTACACAAGTTAAATTACCAGTTGGATTAGGTAAATCAAAAACAAAATTTATCAACTACGATGATGAATACCTACGAAAAACAGCTATTATCCGCTGAAAAAATAAAGACAACTATGTCTTCTGCGTGCGTTTGTTGTTGCTATAGCGCAATTGGAAAAGTTTATCGAATATAGAAAAATATTATGTCATACAGCAAAACTTCAAACTTTAACGGCATTATATTTAGTAGATAAATCTAGAGTTTTAATTCCACCTGAAGGTTGTGGAATAAAAGAGTTGCAGCAATTTCGAACTTTTTTACACAAACATAAAATTGGTGTGCACAAATATGGAGAAGGAAGGAGAAAGGAAGTAATTTTTAAAAGAAATAATGATGGCAAAAGCATGAACTTGCTTTATTGCGATCACCATTACAATGTAATAACTTCTCTTACAGCTTTCTTTTCTGCTAGCTATTATTGTGAAGATTGTCATATTCCGTACTACAAAAACAATGAACATATATGTTCAAAGAACTGTCCATGCTTTCAAAATTCACCACAGTGTCCTAAAAATACGAAAGATATTTTATGTAAAGAATGCAATCGCACATTTCGAGGTCAAACATGTTTAGACAATCACAAGACATTAACATCAACAAAATTAAGTAATTGTGAGAAAATTCTAAAATGTACATATAGATAGAGTATAAAAATAAAAATGTATTGAAATTAAAAAAAAATTGTACGCATAATTTTGTCAAACATTTCTTTATTAATTTTTGTTGAAAATAAGCTCATTTCTTTTTCGTAATTTCTCTATTTAAACTCTGTAAAATTTAAAAAAATCGGGTTTAGTTTAGTTGTATATATATCGAATGTTTTATTTGTTAATTAAAATTAGTTTATTTTAATTTCGTTATATGCAACATATTAATTAAACCTTAAGATATTTTCTTTTTGAAATTTTGTTCTAGAGGTTATTGAAATTGGTAAGAAAATTTTATTAAGAGTAAACTTTGAACCTTCCTCTATCAGTTGTTACTAATATGTCAATTCATTTTCATCGTTTAGTATCTTCAAAATTGAAAAGTTGTTAAAAAGAACAAAAACTGAGTGTTTCTTTTAATTTTTAATATTTCGTTAGTAATTTTTTGTATACAATCATTTAAGAGTCATTTACGTTAATATATAGTCCTTTTAGTTGATGCAATGTTATGTTAAAAATTGTGCCAATAGTAGTTTTACAGGAGTAAATAACAAGTAAGCTCAATAAGCTCAAGCCCAAGTAAGTTTAAATATACATATATGGTTTTAAAAAAAATATTTCACATTTTAAGAAAAAATTTTTATAAATTAACCAAAACTTACTTATAAATATTATACAGCTTCTCGAAACATTAAGACAAAGAGTCCGATGGAAGAAAATTTTAAATATAGGAGCAAAACTTCATGCAACAGTTTTTACCAGAAAGAGAAATTCGTAAACAAATGGCACAAACAAAAAAAAAATAACCTAATATTGACCAAAAAGCAAGCTAAAAAAATAGGTATCAATGTACAAAGAACAATACTAGAACGAAATATCTTTGTAGATTTAAAAAAATACGAACATTGTACTTTATTGATTATAGCTAAGAGGAGAAATGGAGAAATATATTATAAAAACTCGATTCCATTACATTGCATTCAAGACAAAACCAGAACTTTCAGTCGAAAAAATGAACACGCTTTGTAATATTTCAAAGAACGTGAATAAATATACTTTATTTTATTAATTGATAATTTATTATTTATAATAAGTACTAGCAGAGTACCCGGTGTTGCCCGGAGTATTTTGTTGGCTTTATGAAATAATAAAAATTATTAACTTTTGTTTTTGCGTTAATATAATTTAATTAGGGTCTTCGGTGGTCCAGTGGCTAAATACGTGGCTTATTAACCGATGGAGTGCGGGTTCAAATCCTGCATAGGTAGCAAGTTTTATTACTTGTAAACAAATCCCCCTTGCTACCAAATATAGCGTAAATACAAAATATATAATATAAACAAAATAAATAATATTAGTGTATAATTTAATAATAGTATTCGTCCTATAACGGCCTTAGGTTAGGTTAGGTTATGGTGGCTGCCAAAAAGGCACACTTAGACCGTATTTGGTCCATTGTGATACCACATAGAAGCTTTTCTATCCCACTCGTTAAAACCAATTTGAGCTTTTTGCAAAGCGAAGAATACTCTTCACATTTTTACCTGACAGATCGCTAAGGCTGTCGAAGAGATATTACCCCAAATGGGTATTCCTTCTTGCCGACAAGGCCGGGCATGTAGATGGAGAGTCATAGGAGATGGAGAGTAGTTTTCTCCTCTTCTTCATCCTTGCAAGCTCTACAATAGTCGTTTGCGGATAAGCCAAGTCTTCTGGCATGCTTCTCTATTAAACAGTGACCGGTGATTATTCCCATTGTCATTCCAATGTCTTCCAATATTTTGAGAGAAAGCAGATTGGATCGTCTTAAATCGGTTTTGGGCCATGTCAATCTTGTGATATTGCACGAGGTTAAGTTTGACCATTTGTAATTTGTAATTTACCATAATTAATTGTAATTTACCATATCCGTTATTTCCTTTCGAAATAACGTTTTGCTTGTGGATAGAGGTACACCTAGTCTTGCTCTATCCGGCAGAACTTGTGTACCAATTCTTGCGAGTTCATCCGCTTTTTCATTTCCCGGAATACCTCGATGACCTGGTACCTAGCAAAGCTGAATGCTAAACTGCCTGGCCATCTCGTTAAGAAGTTTTCGGCAGTTTATTACAGTCTTCGAGGTTGTGCATGTTGATTCCAAAGATTTTAACGCAGCCTGACTGTCTGACAGAATACGTACTTGCTTCACAGTCAAAACGCTTCTATTCAGTAGAATCAAGGCTTCTTGAATTGCCATAATTTCTGCTTGGAAGACGCTACAATGGTCTGGTAATCTGAAATTATGACTGATATTCAGATTATCCGAGAAGACCCCGCATCCTACACTGCTGTTCATTTTGGAACCATCCGTGTAGAATTGTACTCCTTCGAAGGTCATCACTGTGTTCGAGTTTCAACTCTCAAGGCTTGGTATGCTCGTCACATGAGATTTCCCGAAGAAGTAAGTTGGGGACGTGTAGTCCACCAAGGCGGGAGTGGACATGAATTGGTTTATGACCATACTAGGACTCTGTACATAAGAATGGGTCTTATTACGGATGTGTATAGCCAGTAAGTCATGTATGACTAAAGCCCCATTTCCTACCAATGGCTTTTTTACACGAATAGAGTGCTATTGAGGCCTTCTTTACTCTTTCTGAGATGTTTACCTTCCAGCTTAACTTCCTGTCTAGAGTTAGACCCAGAAATTTCGCCGTTTCGCTAAAGGCAATAGTGCAGCCATTTAACGAAGGCGGTTTTATTTTAGGAATTTTATATTTCCTTGTAAAAAGGACTAGTTCTGTTTTCTGTGGATTTACTGACAGTTCACAGTCTGTAGCGCCTTGTTGTGATTTTGTTTAGTGCAGGTTGCAAAACGTCCCTGAGACTGTCTGGGAACTTGCCATTGTCCACGACAGCAATATCGTCCGCATAGGCGATTGTTGTGCAGCCCAACTCTTCCAGGAATTTTAGCAGTTTATTTACCACTATATTCCAAAGAAGGGGAGATAGCACCCCTCCTTGACGAGTCCCTCTTTTCACAAACCTTTTTGCTGAAGCGTTGCCTAAATTGGCCCTGATGGCCCTGCTATTTAGCATATTAGCTATCACTGCTCTTAGCTCCGGTTCAACTCCTAGGCTTATGAGTGCTTCCACAATTGCTACCTGATTGACGTTATTAAACGCTCCCTCAATGTCTATAAAGCTGCAAGAGTATACTCTTAGCAATTTGAAGATCGTTCAATCGAGCTTGTCAAAGTGTGAAGTGCAGTATCCACTGACTTCGCTTTTCAGTAAGCATGTTGAGAGACTGACAACAGATTTTTATCTAAGTAGCAGTGAATATGGATGTCGATTAATTTTTCTAAGGTTTTTAGAAGGAAGGATGACAGGCTTATAGGCAGAAAGTCCTTCGCATGGACGTGACTACTTTTGCCGGCCTTGGGTATGAACACTACTCTGACCTGTTTCCATTTATCCGGGATAAGCCCCAAATTAAGACAATCACAGGAAATGCTTTTTAACCAAGCCAGGGTAGTAGATGCAGTTTGCTGGATCTCAGCGGGCATAATTCCATCCGGTCCGCTTGACTTGAATGGTTTGAAACTATCTATAGCCCATTGTAGTTTGTCCCCTGTAACCATCAGCTCTGAAATAGTAGGGAGAGGATTCAGAAAACAAGCCACCTTTGAGCTGTTATTTGAGCACCCAGGAAAATGGGTTTTTAAAAGTAATGAACGCAAAAGTAATAATGGCAGCTTGGCTACCAACGATTCCTCGCTTGTGGTAGCCAAGCTGCCATCGTCTTTTTTAAGAAGACTGGGTACCATGTCGGTAGAATTTTGTTAAGTCTAGATGCCTCGGAGACGTTCTCTATACCTCCGCAGAATAGTCTCCAGGTGTCTCTTTTCGCCTTTTTAAGTGCTTTTTTGTACTGATTAAGAGCCGTTTTATAAGAGCTCCAGTCCTGTACCTCATTCGTTTTTTTGGCTGCCTTAGTAGCCGATGGTTTTGTATTGAAGTATCCTATGTGATTTGTAATATTAAATAAATAAACAAACAAATAAAATAATTTACTTAATATGGTTAACTTATTGCTATATATTTACAGACGTTGATAGTTAATATTTTAATTTTTATTTCATTTAATTACATTTCATTCAATTTCTCTTAGCAAATTGAAATAACAGAGCGAAGAATTAGAGACAATTCGTTTCCAAAACATCTTTAAAGGAATCAATAATATATTCGCTATATTATTAGGGCGTATATTATTGAGTTTCCACAATATATTTGGTAATACCGAAACATAAAATCTCATTTCAATTAAAAAAGATCATAATGTAACAAATTTTTTTTGGTACGTAATGTCACGTCATGTTTTTATGAATTATTCTTTTAAGAACATTTTGAAAAGTTTGCTATTAGTTTCACTCTGTCCGTCTTTCTGTTTACAAAAGGTATACACTGTTTAATAAAGAGTACTGAAATATTCACCATGCACCTCTTAAAAAAGCAAGTTGATCTACAACATAGGTCTCTTAAAAGAGCAATGTTGTAGAACAAATTTTTTATGTAGCCTCACCATTACAGCTCCTACAGTTCTTCAAATTTTGGAAAAGCTTCTTTCTAAATGCATACAACTCATGTTCTGTTTAACATATTTTTAATAAAAAGACATAATGGTTTTTTACCTTTATAAATCAATCAAAAGTTTTTTACGTTAACTTTTTCTAATAAGTAATTACGTTTTCAATTTTATATAGGCTAAAAATATGTGTAAAAACTATATACGAATAAGAATATAAGGTTTCTGTTCTTTAAATATGTATGTACTCATTTTTGATTAAATACTGTGTAGAAATCTGAAAATGTTTTCTAATTTAATTGATTTTCTTTATAGTATTTTTAAACATACGTACATTATGCAAATAGTATGTACATATTTCAATCATATTTTTTTGGGAAATATGTTATATACATACATCTTATATAGGTACACCACATATTGGTGAATTCCTGAATGATGGTATAATGACAGAACACTTTTGTAAATTGTAAACTCAATTGATCAAACCGTACAAGCGAAATGAAAAAACTACATTGAGCCCTGGTGCCGAAACACCTTAACAAATCGTAACCAAATCAACTAAGTGAGGTTCTGAGTTTAAGAGCTACACTTTTGTAAATTTTCGACTGAATTAGTCAAACCATTTAAGTGCGATAACAAAGAAAAAAAAATTTCATTGAGCCCTGGTGCCGAAACGGGTAATGTAAAATTCCTTCTTTATTATTTCCTTCATTCTGAAGGGCCCTCCTTCGTGAACTTCTCTTATGATTTGATTTTTCATAGCATCTGGAACGACAAACAAAACATTATTATTTAAGTTTTTACGTTTTTAAGTTTTTAAGTATACCATTGTGCATGATAAAGTCTTTGTACATATTTTCTTTTAACATATGTTTCCGTTATTGTCACAAGAGATCCGTCGCCATGCTGCGCCCTGGGTATTCTGCTTAACAAGTCTCCACCATTTTGAATACATATTATTGCTGGATTTCTGCTAAGTGCGTCGATATTCTAGTACCTGATCGATGTTCGATAATGTAATCAAAACCTCTAATAACAGCGCCCATCTAGCAACTGTTGTGGTCAAGTCTTTCTTTTTTATTATTCCTACAAAAGCATTACAGTTCGTAACAAATTTAAATTTCTGACCAAGAAGCTATATGCGGAATTTTTTTGAGTGCCTCTACAATAGCTAGGACTTCCAACTCATATGAACTATAGTTTCGTTCAGCATCATTCGTTTTCCTGCTGAAGTAGTAAACTGGGTGCAAACAACCATCTTCATTGTTCCTTTGGAACAAAACTGCACTATATCCATCACATGATGCGTCCGTGTGAAGTTCGGTGTATGCGCCGATATATCATTAGTTATGGTGATAGCAGCTTGTCTCAACAAATCCTTCCCTATTATCATGTCTGATTTCAGGTAGCAATCGTTAACGGCGTGAATTTCGATATTTTCATATACATCCTTTTCAATTTCATTATTTGTTTTACATGAGCCTTTAGAGACGACTCTAGAGCCTAGACCAGATATTACTCTTTTGGAGCAGCTAGAGTCGAAATTTGTATTGATTAATTTGAAATAGCATTCCTTCAGGACAGAAATATCACTTCCTGTAGCAAGAGCATCAAAAGTAATATTATTTACTTTAATTTTAATGTTCATGTTATTTTTTGTTGTTTGCGTTATATGTGTTGAACTTGAGTGTCGTGTTGTGTTAACTTGATTAGTTCTGTTAGGTTTTGCATTAGTTATATCTGTACAGTTTTTCCTCTTGTGTCCAAATTTATTACAACCGAAACATTTGGCTCCTCTCCCCTTCTGTGGGCAATTATGAAATTTGTGGTCGTTTGAACCGCAGTTCAAACTAAAACAACATCCACCTTTTTTATAGTTTGTTTCCATTTTAGATTTTGTGAAATCTTTTTTGTCGGATAATGATTTTTCATTTTCAATTTTGTGAACCTTTTCATAGATTAGTAAGTTCTCTTTTAGTTGTGAAATACTTTTTGCACTATAAAGTACCATTTTGTTGGCAGAACAATCGAAATATACAAATAATACTAATGATTGGGAAAATTATAAAATAGTGAGAAATTTATACAAGAATAAAGTTAATTTTACAAAATGTCGGTTTAGTGCTCGTTTCTGACAAACGCCTACGACGAGAATATTAAGAAAACGAGTTTAAAGTTTAAAGTATAATTACTCGAAAACTACTCTATAGATTTCATTAAAATTTTCGCTATTAATTTATAGGGTTCATTATTAATTTTGAAAATTTTAAGAATTAAATTTAAGTATAAAGTTAGTTATGAAGCATTTGTTCACCATTGGCTAAATCCCATGACTAAGAAATTTTTATGTATTTGTTCATGGAGTTGTCCAAAAAACTTGGAATTGTCCGAAACAAGAAATAAATTGTTCTTGAAATTTTTAACAATTATTTTTACGCAAATATTCGATATTTTTAAATTCAATAATTTTTTTTAATTAATTTTAATGCTTAATATCAAAATAAAATACATTTATTTAATAAATTAATTTTATTTCAGTTTTTTAAAAACCAACTATAAAGCATAAATATTATTTTGACAGCTTTTAATTTACAGCTTGTTGTTTTCATATTAAAATAAATTAAAAATAAATATTAAATCTTAATCCTAAATAAATTTTTATTCAGTTACTTTTTTCCAATATTAAAATTAGAACAGCTTTTATCACAAAACAAAAAAAAAAAACCAATAGCTAGGTTCTTTGACTTTTCTTTCTTAGTTTTTAATTTTTAATACAGTTTTAAAGCATTGTGATGGAGAGAAGCAATCTTATATTTTATTTCCAGAAAAGAGGTTTTCTGTTTTAATAGAAAATCATCATTATCGTATAAAATTAACTTAATTTTTTTAAATGGAATATTTGTAAAATTTAGCTTTCTTGCATGAGTAGAATATGATAGAAGGTCATTTTAGTCATTTGTATCACTTTTAATTTTACATTTGCTGTAGAGTATGCAGAATGACCTGCATCAACTTCTTGAATGTTGGAGTGCCCAGGATAAGAAAATTTTTTAATTATCGTATCTTTGGAATGTTCGTTCAAAAAATTTTTTAATGCAAAAGAGTTTAATTTATTCATATTTTGAGGAATGCAACTATCGCTCCATAATGTAATTTTAATGACATTTGGAAAATCTTTAGTGACTTGTTTTAAAATTTTTATTAATGCGCTTCATATATCGTTACCAGACCGCCCCGAGTGAATTTCAGACCATATAGAATAATAAGTGATATTTGTACTTTCTGGTAAGATGCAGGGGCCGGTTAAATTAAAGGTATTAATTTTCCGCGTATAATAAAATTTAGATGCGTTACCTTTCAGTAAGGCAAAAACTTTTTGCAAGTCGTAGCATATGACTGCATGTTTTGTATCTATGTTTGATCTATCCAAATTCCTTTCAGCTCTGCAAGGATTTTTTTTCTTTTATATGGACAAATAGCACTTATCGCATATATCTTTCTTAGGCTTGTAGAAGGAAATATTGTATTCACCATATTGTATAACACTTATATTGATTGGCAAATATTTATAATTTATATTTTATTCACATAATACAAAAAAAATAAGTATATGTATGTGTGAAAATCTCCTCAGCTCAAAATATAATATGAATAAATTAATAATGAAATTGTCAGATAATTATCAATCAGTTACTATATCGACAGTTGAAGTCTTTTAAAAAGTCTTTTAGTATTATTTGTATATTTCGCTTGTTCATACATATTAATCTTTTGTTGTTTTAATATAACTCATGATTGAACCATGGACTTTTACTGATTTTAATATTTTTTTCATAAACAAATTCCTTAATAATATTGTGCAAACTAATACTAAATAAATCCACTTTTGTATTACAAGCAGTGTAATAAATTGTACAAATATCATTAAAATGTATTTTATTTCTTAGAAAATTTTTTTCATATTTTAAAATTTTAACTTTTTTACTTAATAGTTCACGGTTTCTATTAGTTTTTATTTTAAGCTTTATTGTTTCATGGTCTGATATTTTTTTATTTTTATCAATTTCAATTTTTATATATTGAAATACTTTGTGATTACCCAATAAATTAATGTTTTAGTTTCTTTAGTTATTCTTGTGTATTCACTAACTATTTGTTTCAATCCATTGTCACTAAGTGTTTCACCAATTTTTTTAAAAAATTATTACTATTATTCCAATTTATATTAAAGTCCCCCATTATTATTACATTTTCAAATCAAAATATATAGTCAACTAAATTATTAAAATGATAAAAAAATCTGATTCAAGATTTAATTGTTTGGGGGCTCTATATAACCCCACTAAATTAAATTCTAGATTATTATGCATTAACCATTAATATCCATATTTATTATCTATATTGACACTTTTAAATTTAAATAATATCAATTTTCCATTTTTTTTAACATACACTACAAGACCGCCTGTATGCCGAGATTTACTATGTACTCTAATTAAATTATAGTCATTAACTATCACTTAAGAAACCTCATCTATATATATTAAATGCGTTTCGGTTAAGCAAATAAATTGTAAATTACTATTATTGATTAAAAGTTCCAACACATTAAAATTATGAATTAGACCTTGTATATTTAAGCATATGCACTGAATGTTCGTTAGTTGCTAGTAACTAATTCTGGTAGATTGTTGCTTTCTTTTTTTTTTTTTTGATATATATTACACTCAAGGCTAAACGGCAAATGCAATGTATCATACTCATTGTTATTTAAATTGAATTTTTCTTTAATTTGAGAACAATTTATACACTGCACTTTTTTTATATCTTTTTCACATCTTTCTTTTTTGTGCACAACTTCACCGTAAGGAT
Organism: Poecilobothrus nobilitatus; assembly: GCA_947095535.1. Taxonomy (NCBI): domain Eukaryota; kingdom Metazoa; phylum Arthropoda; class Insecta; order Diptera; family Dolichopodidae; genus Poecilobothrus; species Poecilobothrus nobilitatus. The sequence goes on from OX352772.1 coordinate 180,069,103, forward strand.
GACAACGACTTTCTTCAGTGTAATATTTTGCTGTATGATTATAGGCTAAACATTTAAAGCATCTGATAACAGTTATTTTTTCATATACTGTACATACATTAAATCCTATTACAACATTTCTTATTTCAATAATTTTTTTAAAGGAATGGTTATCACTTTGTTGTTACAAAACTAGACTTAAGAGTGATTTTATTTAAAACTAAAAAGAGGTATACAATATATTACAAATATTTAACTCAAATATAATGATAAATTTACAGTAATACTCAGTAATACTCCAAATGAGAATTACAATGATTATAACAATATTGATAATTAATGTATGTATGATATAAAATAATGTAAATTCAAATTAGTATACATATATTTATGATAGTGAATGTAAATTCAAATTATAGTTGGCAGATTAACACATGCATGCATGCAACGAAATTTTAATTTAGACCAAGTTTTTTTACTACATCCTTCAAATTCAACATTCGGTAGAGGTTTTGTTAATATGGCGGCTGAATTAGTTCCGATTTCATGTACTTTATTTTTATGTCACCTGTTTCAATTTTTATTTATTTTTTTTATTTTTATTTGTCTCGAATTCATAATATCATTTTACATTTAAACTTACTATATAGTGATGCAGGAAATCCTTTACAAGCTATAGAACCTTTTATACTTTAAGTTGTGAAACTAATCATTTAATCTTATAATTATTTAACTTATATCTAGCAAAAGGAAAATGGCAAAATCAAAACCTTCTAATTTAAATTTTGATAAACATTATAAACATAATGTGTTTTTTTTTTTTTTTTACAACTATGCTTTAACTTAGAACTATGCTTAGACTAAAATAAACTAACTGAAAGCATACATGCTATGAGCTGACATTACTAACTAGTTCTTTTATAAGAACGTTATTTGAAGTTTTACATTGAATACTGAAATTTTTGGTGTAAATTTTAATTAAATCATATAAATATTGAACTGGTGACAGATCATGAAGTGTCTTGGTTGAAAAATAAAACGGTAAATTGTTTAACATTTTCAGAATTTGATTTTGTTTGGTTTGGAGTCGCTTTATGTGACTATTTGCGCATTTACCCCATACTACACAGCCGTAAAGCATTACGCTTTGAAAAATTTGTTTAAATATAATAATTTTGTTAGCGATATTTAATTTGGATTTTCTGTGAATTAATGGATAAAGTAGTTTAATAATATTGTTACATTTGATGATTGTTTTATCAATATGATCTTTATATACAAGTTTTTTATCCATAAAAACACCAAGATATTTAATGCAAATTTCCCAGGCAATGTCCTAACTATTTATAATTAAATTCCGTTGAGGTAATGATAATGACTTACTGTTCCTTGTGAAGAAAATGGCCTGCGTTTTGTGAGAATTAGTTTTAATTTTCCATTTATCGTAATAGTTTTGTACGTCTAAATCCTCTAGGTTTTTGATAATTGTAGTTGGACTTTCAGATGACGACAAAATGGCTGTATCGTCAGCGTATAAGCTGATGTTGAAATTTTTAGGCTTTGGAAAATCAGAAATAAAAATATTATAAAGAATTGGTGAAAGTACAGACCCTTGGGGAGTGCCAGCAACAATATCAAAATTATCGCTTTTAACAGACCCAATGCGAACAAAAAATGTTCTACTAGATAAAAAACTCTTAATCATTTTTATTAAATAAATTGGAAAGTTAAACTTTTTCATTTTATACACTAGACCTTCTTGCCACATGGAATCAAAAGCTTTTTCTACATCCAGAGTGATCATTCCAGTCGATTTTTTGGAGTTCAAGTTTTTCCTGACCATATTATCAATTCGTAATACCTGGTGCGAAGTGGAGTGTGAGGCACGAAATCCAAATTGTTCTACAGATATTAAACTTTTAGAATCAGTAAAATGAATAATTCTGGTTTTTATACATTTCTCAAAAATTTTACTTAAAGCACTAAGAAGACTAATTGGTCTATAGTTAGATGGTTCAGCCCTGTTTTTATTAGGTTTGGGTATAGGAATAACGGAAGCAGTCTTCCAAGCTTCTGGAAAATATCCAATTTTTAGACAGGCATTGAAAATTTTTAAAATATATATTAGAGCTTTTCTATCTAAATTTTTAAGTAAAATATTTTTTATTTCATCAGCTCCTGGAGATTTATTGTTCATACTTGAACGAATATGCAATTTTATTTCGTTTAATGTGATCGGATTAAAAGAAATATTACTACTATTTTCTAATTCATTAATAGAATTAGATACTTTCTGCTCTGTGTTATTATCACTATAATTTAGAGCTAGTTTATGCTGGTTTGAGAAAAAACTTGCTAATAGATTTGCTTTTTCTAGATGCGAAGAAGCTAAAAAGTTATTATTTTTGAGTATTGGTATGTTTAAGTTTTTATTTTTTAGTGCTTTAGTAATATTCCAAAAAGGTTTACTATTTTTCGTAAGACTGCCAATTGTGTTTGAAAATTGTTAATTTTGTAAAGAAACTAATTTTTCTCTTATGATACAGTTTAGATTTGTTACTCTTGCTTTTTCAATTTGTAAGCGGGTCCTTTGCCAAATGCGTCTGTGGTAGTTTCTGCGAGAAATTAATGTTTTAATTTCAGATGGAATTTCACTATTATGTCTTTTTTTCCCGAACGTACATTGACTTTTGGAATAGAAACTTCAGCAGCTGTTTTTAAAATATTACTAAAAGTACTGATAAGGTTATCTATAGTAACAATTAATGCTGTATCTAAGTATTGAAGGAGATTTAAATTAATTGATTGATTTAACGTTTTTTTGAATTTGCGCCAGTTAGCTTTATTATAATTTGAAATTTGAATAGGAGATGAGTTTGGTAAAGCGTTAACTTTAATCATTACTGGCAAATGGTCTGAGTTGAGCTTATTTAAAGTAATAGGAGCATCTAAAAATCGAGAATAATTTGACAAAACTATATCTATTGTTGATGGGTTTTGTTTGTTGCTATGTGGGTAATATGTGGGAGTCCGCGGGAATAAGATTGAGTATTTACTACTTATAAGTTTATTACTGAGAAGTTTACCCCAGGAATTATTTTTTAAACAATTCCAGTTTGAATGTCTAGAGTTGAAATCCCCAAGAATTAAATAGTTACCATTTATTTTATTAAAAATTTCTAAATCATGTTTAAAATACCCAGCATTGGTTTTTGTTAAGTTTCCACCTCTAAAATACACTACATAAATTTTTAACTCACCATTGTCTGTGTTTACACTAATACCAATTGTTTCGAACACTTTAGTGCTTAACAAGGGTAAAGTAGAAGAGTAATAATTTTATTCATCAGTAAAGCAACTCCACCACCTTTTTCTGAAATTCTGTCGTTTCTGTAAATACTGTATATTAAAATTATTAAAATTATTAGCATTAATAGAATTCATTAGCCTACACATATATACTTAAAAATAATTTGAGCACAAACATTTATTTGTTCAATTTTATTTTTACAATTAATTAAATTAATTAGTAATTCATTAAATATGGTTGTCATTTGTTGACATGAAAATAAATTATTATTAGTATTGATATTTGTAAGATCTTCAACAGTATTAGTAGTGTTAGTGCTTAAGTTATTTTGTTTTAAAATACTTGCATATGTTTGATTTGGATTACTAATTACGGAAGCTTGTTGAGTGTTGTAAGTAGGAGTGAGAGTTTCTTTTTCATGTTTTGGTAAATAGCTGTTTCTTTTATTATGCTTCTCTTTAATTCTATTTTGAATATGGATGAAGTTTTGTCTCGCTGCACATTCCGATGAACTGGCTTTGTGTGGTAAGCCGCAATTTGCACATTTTAAATTTTGTTCAGCTATGGGCTTATTTATTTGATTGCAGTTTGTAGTTATGTGGTTTTCTGCACAAATTCCACATTTTTCTAATAAGTGACATTTATTTGCTCCATGTCCAAATGTTTGGCATTTAAAACATCTTATACTAACTACCACGACTTGAAATTTTATAAAATTCCCATTTTACAATTGTATGGTTTATTGCCATTGCTTTTTTTTTTAGCTCAGTTAATTTGATTGAATTTCTTTCCAAATAAACAATAAATGTTTTCTGGTCGTTGTATCTAGCTTTTTTAGTATTTAATGCTTTCACATCAAGACATTTTAAACCACACTTGATCAATTCATCCTTAATTTCGTCACATGAAGAAGTACCATCTAAACCATGCAAAACGAATTTATTTGGAATTTCGTATTTAATATCATGGCTGAAAAATTTCCATTTTAATTTATTATCCATAGTGCTCTTATTTACTTCTACTACAGCATTAAATACTGTGTTGTATGTATTTGAACTTAAACAAATCATTTTTGTTTTGTTCTATTTCTTAAGTAGAAATCCCGCAATTTAAGATCTTTCAATTTCGCGCGAATTTCACTGTTGGTTCGTAAGCATATTGTTATTGGTGGCAAGCGTACCTTATTTGATGAGGTATCATTATTAGCTCTTGCAGTCACTTTTGGAGTTTCAGGATTTACAGCAGTTTTAGGGTCCAATATGTTTTCATCCGTCAGTTGACTCAGTGGAGCAAAATACCCTTTGCTATTCATATCAGGTGATAATTCACAACCAGGTAAAAGGAGTCTGATTTTTCTAATATTATTTTATGAAATTATATTGGCAAATTTTCTTTTTATCACCACGTGTAACAATTAAACTATCTACTTGAAATAGCAGAAAGCTTATGTAAGTTACAGTATTACAGTAAAAAGAACTTTTATCAAATTTTATTTTAATTATTATATATTTTGTTATACTTATAATGACAAAAATTTGTTGTTGTATAGTGGGTTCACTTCAAAGAGAGAAAATACAACTTCAATTTTATTTCGAATAAAATGGTGTTTGATAATTATGTGTTTACTTCTATTGTTTATGATTGCATTGTTTGCGATATGTTGTGCGCTAATATTATCGTTATGTATAGTAATTGGAATATTTGACCTGTATCCGATTTCACATATAAGATTTTTTAAATATTTTGCCTCTTTTCCGGACTCTGTTGATGCCATGTATTCAGCCTCGGCTGACGATAAAGTTACAGTTTTCTGTCTTCTAGCTTCTTGTCTTTTGTCTTCATGATATTGCAGCATTTGCCTATTTAAAAACGTAACCAGTGTAAGATTTTCTATTATCGATTTTATGCCCGATCAGCATCTGCATAACCCTTTATATTGTTCCCAGATCTTTTGAAGTTTAAACCAATATTAATTGTTTGTTTCAAATAACTTAATACCCTTTTTGCTGCTGTCCAATGTGCGATACCATAATTTGTATTATACCTGCTTAAAAAATTTATAGCGAAGGAAATATCCGGTCGTGTCGTCACTGATAAATATACAACGAACCAATTAAATTCTGATATGGTATTTTGGACATGTTTTGTATTTCCTCTGATAATTTAGATCACATTTCTTTTAATTTTATTTTTAATAATTAAATTAATTTTTCACCAGGATTCATAGGTATTTTAACTGTATTTGCATTTTCCATGTTAACCGAAGCTTACAATTTTTTAATAAATGTTTTTGAATAAGGCAAAATCCGTCATTTGTTTTCTTAAATTCAATGCCCAAACAATCATTTAAAGGACCAATCTCGTTTATTTCAAAATGTTTCATCATTTTATCTTTGAACCATTTAATTTTATTTTTATTGTTTGTTGCTACAATTATGTCGTCGACGTAAATTGTAAGTATCATTAACTCATTATTTTCTTTAGTACATATATATACGATATATATTCTTTAGTAAATATATTTCATTTGTCTAAAATTCATTGCTTTTAACTGATAATCTAATATTTTTACTGCATCCTTTAGCTACCAACCGTGCTTTTCGTCTTATTATATTCCCATCTTTGTCAGTTTTTGTGATGAAAACCCATCAAGAACCTATTATTTTTTCATTTTTCGGCTTTTCTATTATTTCAAATTGCAGTTTTTCTTATGAGCTTGAAGTTCATCATTTTTATCGCTTCCATCCATTCATTGTTATATTCATTTTTTAAAATTTCTGAATAATTTCTAAATTCATTTTGAAATGCTAAATGATTCTCTTCGATACCTTTGTCACTATTTTCATCACAGCTTTGGAAATTTTCATATAATTTTTCATCTTCATCTTCATTTTTATTACACTTTTAATTTTCAGTAAAATTTTTATCTTGCTTCTCTTCTTTTATATTACTTTTTTCATACCTGGTGTTGAAAATAGGTACTTTTCTTGGCCTTCCACGAAGTCCCGTTCTTATTATTTTAGGTCTTCGAAGTTTTTTATTTATTGATTTGTTTGAACGGCTGCCAACTGGGTGTTCTTTATTTTTAAAATTTTCAACAGGATCTTCTTAGTTATTGTTATTTTCAAGATATTGTGAACCTGTTGTTAGATTTTTATTTTGTTGTATCTCCAGTTCATATTTTTTTTCAATATCAAAATCATGAATTTCAGTTTTTCTTTCATTGTTGAAAATTATTTGCTCTGGCTGATTAATAAACTTTACATCTCTGCCTTTTACTAAATTTCGTTTTTTTTACTTTATAATCTATAGGCTTTGGCATTTTTACAGTACCCTACTAAATGATATGGTCCTGATCTTGCTTCGAATTTTTTTATGCTAGGGTTTTTCTTGAGAACATAATATGGAAGGTGCCAAATATTTTAAAATATTTTATGTTGGGATATTTTCCTGTCCATAACTTATATGTTGTTTCGTTGTTTAAAGCTCTAGATGCGGATCTGTTTCATATATGATTGGCGGTTGATACAGCTTCAGCCCATAGATATATAGGTAGGTTTGACTGCAGCAGTAAACATCTAGCCATATCTAAAATAGTTCGATTTTTGCGTTCCGCTACCCGATTTTGTTGTGGTGTGTAACTCACAATTAGTAGATGTTGAATGCCACATTTTTGTGGGTAATCTTTGAACTCGGATTTTATGTACTCTGTACCTTTGTCGGTACGTAATATTTTTATTTGCTGAAAATGTGAAATAGTTTAAATTTATTTAGTGCTTCACTTTTCTGCTTCATGAAATAAATCATCTGTGAACGTTATAAAAAATTTTGCACCACCATGCGATGAAGTTCTTACGGGACCGCAAATATCACTGTGTATTAAGAAAAGTAGATATTTATTTTTAATTAGGTTTTTAATTTCAAAAGCAAGTTTAGCTTTTGTAGTTGAGATGACCGTAATGCGCATGCCATAAAAGTAAATCATTTTGGTTGTAAGCTAAATTTACTTTGTTATAATTAGTTACTTTATTATTATAATAAATATAATTGTTATTTACATAGTATACATTTTTTTCTTTAAAACATTCTAATATAATTTTTTTATTTTGATTAATAATTAAAGTTTTATTTTTTTTAAAAATTACTTCGTAACCATGACTAGTAATTTTACTTATTGATATAAGATTTGCTCGTAAATTTGGAACGTATAGAGTTTCACTTTAAATTATTATTTAACTTTACAATACTTTTCCATTTCACTTCAACTTTCTTATTATCAGCTAAATAGAGATGAAATTTTGTATTGTTTATATGTCCAAAATTATCTAAGTTTGTGCAAATGTGTGATGTAGCGCCGCTATCGAGAATCCAAAATGTCCTATTATTTGTTGATGAATAACTTTGATTTTTGATTTGTAAAACTGCATTATGCTTAACCGTATAAACTTCTTCGGTAGCTAAAATAGATTTTTCTTTTTTATTAAAATTTATTTTGAACTTACTGCGACATTGTTCAGCAATATGACCATATTTTCAGCATTTATAGCAAATAATATTATTATTTCTCTGATTTCTAGGAAATCGAGTGTTTGAATTTGTTGAAAAATTAGGAGAACGATTGAAAGAACATTTTTTTGTTATTTTCATAACGTTTACTTTTTACAAATAATGCATCAGAATCCGGATTTTGCTGCATATTTCGGGCATTGTACTCTTCTAAAATTTTAAATTTTAGGGTTGTAGGGTTAAGTAAATTATCTCTTCATTCCATCGCAATCCTGAAGTTCTCATATTGATCTGGAAGGCTATATAAAAGTAAAATTGCTATTAGTTCTTTATCTACAATTACATCTATTGATCAGAGCTTGTTGACAATATCGAAACATTTTGATAAATGTTGATGCATGGTGTTTTCACTTGCTATTTTATTTATTATTAACCGTTTCCATAGTGTGGCCTTTTGCGCTGGTCCTTTTGAGTCATATGCTTGTTTAAACTTTTTCCATATATCTTTAGACAAAATGCAATGCTTTATATTTTTCAACAATGGTGGTCAATAAATCTGCACGTGCTTTACGGTCCATTTTAATCCAATTTGTATATTCTGTTTTAGTGTTTTCTTCATCTTTTGGTGCCTCGTGCTCGCCTGGAACGTACTCTCACATATAATTTTTGATAAGTAGAGACTCCATTTGTGTTTTCCATGTGTCATGATTATCTGAAGTTAGTTGTTCTATTATAATTGTATTTTGATACGACATACTTATTTTTAATTCGTTTTATTTTATTTCCTTTTTTATAATTTTAATTTCCTTTGTCACACAGACTATTATTAATTATTATATTAAAATTTTAATTATTTCCAAAAATGTAATTGCTATTATAACGATTTACTTGCTTTAGCCTTTATTTATTTATTTCATTATAAGCTTAGAACAAGCAGGCTACAAAATCAAAATATTACTTAAAATTAATATCAACAATATAAAAAGAAAAAAAATAAAATAAAATAAAAACTACAATTAAAGATTATTAATTAAATTTGAATTAACAAACTAGAAATAAAAAAATTGTATTAACAAAAAAAAAACAAAATAATAAATTTTTAATGAAGATAATTTGCTTATTCTAGAAAATTGATAAATAACAAAATATTAGATTATTAAATATTATAAGCTTTAGTTGACTTGATAATCAAATAAACCTTAGGTTATGAACTTCAATAAAAAATAAAAAATTAATGACACGAATATAGACAGTTCTTTAAAGAATCTTTTGTTAATAGGAAATTAATATGGGAGTTATATTTATTACATAAACACATCATTCTATTGATCGGTTTATGTTTACCATAATTGGTTCGGTGAAATTGTAAATTGAAAATATTAGCAGATCTTAACCTAGAGTTGGAACAAAAACTTAAATTGTCATGTGATTGGGATGACAAAATATTTCCTTTAATCAGTTCACTTAGGAATATGATATCAGCAACTTCACGTCGTTTTTCCAATGTGTTGAGATGAATCAAATTTAATCTATGTTCATAAGGAGGTAAAATTAAAGGATTAGACCAAGGTAGATGACAAAGAGCAAATTTAAGAAAATTTTTTTAGAACAGATTCTATTCTTTTTATATGGATTTGGTAAAATGGGTTCCAAACTTGGCTGGCATATTCAAAGTTGGGCCTAACTAAGCAAGTGTAGAGAGATTTAAGAACATAAGGATCATTAAAGTCCTTAGACCAACGTTTTATAAAACCAAGCATAGAATTGGATTTAAAATATAGCTGTAGTGAGACTGAAATGAAAGCTTACTATTAAAAAGTACCCCAAGATCTTTAATTAAATTGACGTTTATAACAAATTGGTTATTAATAGAGTATGAATACAAAATTGAAATAGAGCGAGATTATTTTTTATATTTAGTAGGTGGTTATTATTACAACAGCAAATATAAAAACGACTAAGATCATCTTGTAAAGCTGATGCGTCATCAAAAGAAGTAATTTTTTTATAAATATTCATATCATCAGCGTAGATTTTAATTTCGCTGTTTAATATAGTTGATATAACGTCGTTGATAAAAATTATAAATAAAATTAATAGAAATTATAAATAAAGAAATTATAAAATGACTGCCTTGAGGTATTCCAGTTGCAGCTTTAAATTTAGAAGGAATTACAGACTTAAATGAAATAGAGTAACTTCGATCGGAGAGATAAGAGTAAATCCAATTTACGAAATAAGTAGGAAAACCTAGTTTATTCAACTTAAAAATGATAATATTATGTGTTAGCTAGCCAAAAGCTTTACTAAAATTTGTATAAATCACATCAGTTTGGAAGCCTTCTTCCATATTTTTTAAGAAAATAGAGGGTAGCTTCAACTAAATTGGTGGTAGGAGATTTTTTTTTACGAAACCATGTTGATATGGAGATAAAAAGCAAGTACTGTGATCGTATATAGAATCGAATATTATTAACTCAAAAAGTTTAGGAATAGATGATAGTTTAGCTATTGGGCGATTGTTGATTACATCGTTTTTTTGATCTTTCTTGTAAATAGATTTAATGAGAGCATTCTTCCAAAATGATGGAAAAATAACGAAAGCTAACGAAAGATAAAAAAAAATGGATAGAGGTCTTAATAAGGAAGTAGAACATTTTTTCAAGAAAATATTGGGGATACCATCTGATCCAGGGATATGATTATCATCTAATTAAATAATATAATTTAAAATCACATTAGCATCAATATTAATAAAGCCCAAACTAGTTTTTGTGAAAAAGTTTAAATGAGAAAACTCTGTTTGATTTATGGGAAAAGCTGATACAAGATAACTAGCTGAAAAAAAGTCACGGAAAAATTGAGCAATAATTTTAGAATCACTACTAGTTTTATTGTTATACTTCATCAAAACTGAATATTCATCGCTTTTTCTTTTAGAATTTACAAATTTCCAAAATATTTTAGGGTTAGCTTTAATATTGGAAGACATATTCTGAACATAATTTGAGTAAAGTTTGTGTGACATGGATTTAAAATAATCCAACAAGTAACAGAAATTTATATAATTCATATTATTTATATATTCCTTTATATATTCATATTATATTTATGAGCTGAGGAGATTTTCACACATACCTATACTTATTTTTTTTTGTATTATGTATTAAAATATGAATTATAAATATTTGCCAATCAATATAAGTGTTATACAATATGGTGAATACAATATTTCCTTCTACAAGCCTAAGAAAGATATATGCGATAAGTGCTATTTGTCCATATAAAAGAAAAAAAATCCTTGCAGAGCTGAAAGGAATTTGGATAGATCAAACATAGATACAAAACATGCAGTCATATGCTACGACTTGCAAAAAGTTTTTGCCTTACCGAAGGGTAACGCATCTAAATTTTATTATATGCGGAAAATTAATACTTATAATTTAACCGGCACCTGCATCTTACCAGAAAGTACAAATATGACTTATTGTTCATTCGGGGCGGTCTGGTAACGATATATGCAGCGCATTAATAAAAATTTTAAAACAAGTCACTAAAGATTTTCCAAATGTCATTAAAATTACATTATGGAGCGATAGTTGCATTCCTCAAAATAAGAATAAATTAAACTCTTTTGCATTAAAAAATTTTTTGAACGAACATTCCAAAATATATAGATACGATAATTCAAAAATTTTCTTATTCTGGGCACTCCAACATTCAGGAAATTGATGCAGGTCATTCTGCATTAGACAAATACTTAAAAAGTATCGAAATTCATAGTCCGCTGCATTTAGTAAAGCTTTTGCTGAAATACTCTACAGCAAATGTAAAATTAAAAGTGTTACAAATGACTAAAATGACTTTCTATCATATTCTACTCATGCAAGAAAGCTAAATTTTACAAATGTTCCATTTACAAAAATTAAGTTAATTTTATACACTACTAGTTAATAAACAATAATTTTACCTAAACCTAACCTAATTTGAGTAAAGTTTGTGTGACATTGATTTAAACAAGTAACAGAAATTTATATAATCATGAATACTATTATTTTTTATAAACTTACGCCAGGCTTTATGTTTAGTATACCATGGCGGACTTGTTGAATTTTTTCTGTCAACGACCAACGGAACAAAACGTAATATTGAGTAAAAGAGAATTTCATAAAAAGTATTGACTGACTCATTGAGATGAGAAGAAGAAAAAAATGAAAAATCATAAGAACATAGATAATTATTAATACCTTCATAGTTCGCTTTTTGAAAATTAAAAGAGTAAGAACAAGTTACATCTACATATATTTGTAAGTGAGGAAGAACAGAAAGAGAAACAAATTGTCGGATGATATAGATCAATTTTTATCAGTTCCAATGGACATTCATATGTAACTCAATTATACCATTTGGTTGTAAAAACAAGATCTAACTGATTACCACGAAAATTACATAAAGAGGGTACTGTTGAAAATTAAGGGAGTTTAAAGAGTCGATTAGGAAGCATTCACAATTATTTAATAGTTCCGTCGGAATTAGGTAAGGTTCTTCATCATGAGCAATCCATGTAATATTCGACAAATTAAAATCATCACAAAGAATTATTTCGTCATCAGGATCTAAATTACTAGAAATAGAATCTATTAACATTAAATATTTAGAAAAGAGTTCAATACTTGAAGCGGGAGGAATATAGCAATTTATAATGATAAGATGTTTTGTTTGTTGTTTGATTTTAATAGCAATAATTTCAATAATATCATCCGAATCAATCAATGGTAAAGTTATCTCACAAGAAGAGAAGGTATTTTTGATAGCTATTAGCACCCCACCACCTTTAGAAATATTATCGGAAATAAGAGAACCATATCTATTTTTTCTGTAAACAGCATATTTAGAAGGAAAAAGTTCGAGATTATTAATTGACGAATGAAGAAATATCAAAATCGAGGAGAAACGAATTAGAAAACATAATTTTTGTTTTAGTTCGTAACCCTCTTACATTTCGATAGTACATGGAAAATTTATGCGAAAATTTTAGAGGTATTTTGAAAGAAGAATTAATATTGGTTACATTAACTAGACTTTTTCTCACTGGATAAAGGACGAAAGTACTTATCATGGTATTCTCTTACTCTCTGAAGGTAGTTAATTCTATTAGACGAAATATGAGAAGCATATGACTCAAGGTCAGATAAAGCTAATTGGAGTGAAATATTGAAAGTTTCAAAATATCGCATGAATATATGACGAAGTTCCTTCACTTCCGTTGGTAATCCTTCTTGTTGGATAGCAATTTTTAATGATGTGTTGGTTTTACCACTAATAGATACAGAGTTAGGTTTATCATGCAAATAAGCCAAATAAAGTCTAACATTTTCAAAAATTTTATTATCTCTCAGTCTAGCTAAAACATGCCTACTATTATTATTATCTTCTAGAGATTTTTGAGTAATTTTTACGACAGGAGGTAACAGAGGATCTAAAACAGGTGGAACTGAAGCAATATCGCTTTTTAAAGTAGTTGAAAAGGAGAGTACATCTTTATTAACTTCATCAGAAATATTACAGTTTAAGACAGAAGAAGATAGTGGAAGAGTTTATATCAGGCTCAGAATGATTTGTTTTTGTATTTTTGTTAAGATTATTAGTCTGTCGTGGTTTACTATATAAAGTACTTGATAAAGATCGTTTAAATTTAGACAATTTATGTTTTAAATAAGAATCGCTAATTTCCTTATTCTTTGCAACTTTAATAGGATTAGTGTAATTAAATGAAGGAGAAGAGATGTTTAGATGTTTATTAGTATTCGTAATAGAGTGAGAGTGAGAGTTTAAGCAACAATTAGAAATAGATTTAGAATAATTAAAATTAGAAGGAGCGACAACAGGTATATCTAGAAGACTTTTGATATGAGAAGAAGATTCATGAGACTTCGAAAAACTATCTATGAGTGTGTCATTCTGTGAGATATTGTTTGCTACAATTTTGTTTTTTCTTTTGATTTTATTATTAAGTATAGTTTGTATTATATATAAAAAAAATGTGTATTGCATAAAATATGTATTAACTTTTCTGCATTAATTTATTATTGTTTTCAAAAAATCAGCTGACAGCTGTTAAGAATTTAATAATTTGCTACACAAGTAGATGACAAACAATAAAGCGGTAGGTATTCAAATAAAAAAAAAAAAACAAAAAAAGAAATATATGATTTTATAAATCAAAAATGAATCTTAATTTACGAAGGTAGGTTCAAAAGTATAATTCGAATTGCTGAAATCTATACAAATTGTTCTTTTTTAAATATATTTTATTACTATATTTATTTAAAAAATAAATATTTATTTTTTCTCTTCGATATGAAAAAAAATAAAAAATTTTAAAATTATTTGTATCTTCATTTTTATATATTAAAAATACTTTTTAACTCCATACTAAGGATTACACAAAATTTATGGCGTTTTAAGATAGTCAAAAATAAAATTTCAGTTTTAAACAGTTTTAAACCAAATATTCAAAATGAGTGGAAGAAGACGCCGCACTCTATAACGAAACGACTCCATTATTTTTTTTTGGACCAGCTCATGTTAACAATATATCGGGTATCAACAACCAAGACATCAAAAATAATTTTAGTGATGTTGAAAATCTTATTCGAAAATTCAATGATGATGAAGCTAGTAGTATAAACAAATGGGTAGATGAATTTGAGCAATATGCAGACGTGTTTCACTGGAATAAACTCTAAAAATTTTTATTTTGTTATCGGGATCAGTTAGACTTTTTATCGAATGTGAAGTGAAACCTCTCAATTATTGCAGATTAAAACAATCTCTACTACAGGAATTGAAAGATAATATTACAAGTGCCGAAGTACATGCAAAGTTGCGCGAGAGAAAAAAGAGAAATAATGAATTACTTCGCGAGTATTTATATCTCATGATTGATATTGCTTCTCAAGCAGAAGTTGAAGAAAATTCTATTATCGGCTACATAATTGATGGAATAAATGACACACCTGCCAACAAAATGGTACTTTACAGTGCAAAAAGTATTTCACAACTAAAAGAGAACTTACTAATCTATGAAAAGGTTCACAAAATTGAAAATGAAAAATCATTATCCGACAAAAAAGATTTCACAAAATCTAAGATGGACAGAAACTATAAAAAAGGTTGATGTTATTTTAGTTTGAACTGCGGTTCAAACGACCACAAATTTCATAATTGCCCACAGAAGGAGAGAGGAGCCAAATGTTTCGGTTGTAATAAATTTGGACACAAGAGGAAAAACTGTACAGATATAACTAATGCAAAACCTAACAGAACTAATCAAGTTAACACAACACGACACTCAAGTTCAACACATATAACGCAAACAACAAAAAATAACATGAACATTAAAATTAAAGTAAATAATATTACTTTTGATGCTCTTGCTACAGGAAGTGATATTTCTGTCCTGAAGGAATGCTATTTCAAATTAATCAATACAAATTTCGACTCTAGCTGCTCCAAAAGAGTAATATCTGGTCTAGGCTCTAGAGTCGTCTCTAAAGGCTCATGTAAAACAAATAATGAAATTGAAAAGGATGTATATGAAAATATCGAAATTCACGCCGTTAACGATTGCTACCTGAAATCAGACATGATAATAGGGAAGGATTTGTTGAGACAAGCTGCTATCACCATAACTAATGATATATCGGCGCATACACCGAACTTCACACGGACGCATCATGTGATGGATATAGTGCAGTTTTGTTCCAAAGGAACAATGAAGATGGTTGTTTGCACCCAGTTTACTACTTCAGCAGGAAAACGAATGATGCTGAACGAAACTATAGTTCATATGAGTTGGAAGTCCTAGCTATTGTAGAGGCACTCAAAAAAATTCCGCATATAGCTTCTTGGTCAGAAATTTAAATTTGTTACGAACTGTAATGCTTTTGTAGGAATAATAAAAAAGAAAGACTTGACCACAACAGTTGCTAGATGGGCGCTGTTATTAGAGGTTTTGATTACATTATCGAACATCGATCAGGTACTAGAATATCGACGCACTTAGCAGAAATCCAGCAATAATATGTATTCAAAATGGTGGAGACTTGTTAAGCAGAATACCCAGGGCGCAGCATGGCGACGGATCTCTTGTGACAATAACGGAAACATATGTTAAAAGAAAATATGTACAAAGACTTTATCATGCACAATGGTATACTTAAAAACTTAAAAACGTAAAAACTTAAATAATAATGTTTTGTTTGTCGTTCCAGATGCTATGAAAAATCAAATCATAAGAGAAGTTCACGAAGGAGGGCCCTTCAGAAAAATGAAGGAAATAATAAAGAAGGAATTTTACATTACCCGTTTCGGCACCAGGGCTCAATGAAGTTTTTTTTTCTTTGTTATCGTACTTAAATGGTTTGACTAATTTAGTTGAAAATTTACAAAAGTGTAGCTCTTAAACTCAGAACCTCACTTAGTTGATTTGGTTACGATCCGTTAAGGTGTTTCGGCACCAGGGCTCAATGTAATTTTTTAATTTCTTTCTTGTGACGCTTGTACGGTTTGACCAATTGAGTTGACAATTTGCAAAAGTGTTCGGTCATTGTACCATCATTCAGGAATTCAATACCAACATGTGGTGTACCTATATAAGATGTATGTGTATAACATATTTCCCAAAAAAATATCATTGAAATATGTACTTACTATTTGCATAATGTACGTATGTTTAAAAATACTATAAACACAATCAATTAAATTAGAAAACATTTTCAGATTTCTACACAGTATTTAATCAAAAATGAGTACATACATATTTAAAGAACAGAAACCTTATATTCTTATTCATATACAGTTTTTACACATATTTTGAGCCTATGTCAAATTGAAAACGTAATTACTTATTAGAAAAAGTTAACGTAAAAAACTTTTGATTGATTTATAAAGGTAAAAAACCATTACGTCTTTTTATTAAAAATATGTTAAACAGAACATGAGATGTTACATTAGAAGATGTAACAGAACATTTAGAAAGAAGCTTTTTCAAAATTTGAAGAGCTGTAGGAGCTGTAATAGTGAGGCTACATAAAAAATTTGTTCTACAACATTGCTCTTTTAAGAGACCTATGTTGTAGAACAACTTGCTTTTTTAAGAGGTGCATGGTGAATATTTCATTACTCTTTATTAAACAGTGTCTGTAAATGTATAGCAATAAGTTAACTATATTAAGTAAATTATTTTATTTGTTTGTTTATTTATTTAATATAACAAATCACATAGGATATTGCAATACAAAACCATCGGCTACTAAGGCCGTTATAGGTCGAATACTATTATTAAATTATACACTAATATTATTTATTTTGTTTATATTATATATTTTATATTTACGCTATATTTGGTAGCAGAGGGATTTGTTTACAATTAATAAAACTTGCTACCTGTGCAGGATTTGAACCCACACTCCATCGGTTAATTAGACACGTGTTTAGCCACTAGGCCACCGAAGACCCTAATTAAATTATATTAACGCAAAAACAAAAGTTAATAATTTTTATTATTTCATAAAGCCAACAAAATACTCCGGGCAACACCGGGTACTCTGCTAGTAATTATTATAAATAATAAATTATCAATTAATAAAATAAAGTATATTTATTCACGTTCTTTGAAATATTACAAAGCGTGTTCATTTTTTCGACTGAAAGTTCTGGTTTTGTCTTGAATGCAATGTAATGGAATCGAGTTTTTATAATATATTTCTCCATTTCTCCTCTTAGCTATAATCAATAAAGTACAATGTTCGTAATTTTTTAAATCTTTAAAGATATGTCGTTCTAGTATAGTTATTAGATTATTTTTTCGTTTGTTTGTGTCATTTGTTTACGAATTTCTCTTTCTGGTAAAAACTGTTACATGAAGTTTTGCTCCTATATTTAAAATTTTCTTCCATCGGACTCTTTGTCATAATATTTCGGGAAGCTTTATAATATTTATAAGTAAGTTTTGGTTGATTTATAAAATTTTTTTCTTAAAATGTGAAATATTTTTTTTAAAACCATATATGTATATTTAAACTTACTTGGGCTTGAGCTTATTGAGCTTACTTGTTATTTACTCCTGTAGAACTACTATTGACACAATTTTTAACATAACATTGCATCAACTAAAAGAACTATATATTAATGTAAATGAATCTTGAATGATTGTATACAAAAAATTACTAACGAAATATTAAAAATTTAAAAAAACACTCAGTTTTTGTTCTTTTTAACAACTTTTCAGTTAAATAAACAACTGTTAAAATCTATTTAAAATAAGAAATAAAATTAGAGTTCTTCATCGTAAAGAATAGCAAATAAAAATTACCAAAACAAAAGGTACTCCAACTCGTGCAAAACCACTGTATATTGATACAGAAGCTAAAACAAACATACCCGAATATAAAGATGCTGCAATAGAATTTGTTCCAGAAGAAGAACTATACCAAAAAGAAGCTAATGAAATATTCGATAATGAAATAGAAGAAAAAATGTTTACAAAAGAATTCTCAGCTGAAGAACGTCTTAGAAAAACAAAATCTATTAGAAATAAAAATGTACAAATTATTGAAGCTGACGCAGGAGAAATAATAACGGTTCCTTTAGACAGCCCCAGCTCACCAATGAAGAAAGAAACAATTATAAATAGCAAAGAAAATAATAATGTAGAAAAAACTAAACAAATTAAATAACTGTTAAGGCTTTAGTTCTTAGTAAATTAAGAAATACTACTAGTTTTATAAAAGATTTTTTCTAATTGAATGGAAATAAAATAAAAAGTAACAAAAAAAAAAAAGAGGCAATTTGATTAATAAAGACCTTAGAAATAAGCAGCATATTAAA